>BLKM01002380.1:0-25035 GCA_013340265.1 Coptotermes formosanus
AGACCGATGTATGATAACAGAGCACTGGTGTATGATACTGACCGGTCCAGACCGAAGTACTCGGACAAACCTTATCTTACACTGTCCAGCACAAATCCTACACTGGCTGTTTTGGGACTGAACCCAGGCCTCCGCTGTCATAAGCTGGTGCCTAACTGCCTGAACCATGGATGGCCCTCCATAATGGAGACGCATTGTGTTTCCTAGGCAGTAGGAACTAAATCTTCAAATACCATTCCGATTAATTCTATTCTTCAAACGTTTAATTAACTGCGCTGTCAATTTCACGATCATATCGAATTTCCGTGCTTCCCCTCTTCTCTGTAATCACGTAACAAAACAGTAAGCACATGAAACAAGGAAAACTGGCATTCTGACAGCGATTTTCGTTTTCGTTAACGTCGTCAACGGAAATCGGGTTAATTAAACTTATCGAAAACGGCTTCCCGTTATTCAATCATGTATCAATATGCCTTACAGTAAAACTGTGCACGCCGGAACACAGCAAAAGCAAACAAAGCTCCTTCAATTATATAAATTACGCTTGTCGAAGTTAACAAATCACTTTCAATAAAAAACGTATTCTGCCCCGCAGACAAGAAAAGGCTTATTAGCATTTCAGAATATTTTTGAAACAGTAACGCCGAGGAAGATGGTTCAAACGGCAGCGCTTCAGACCTGTATTCGGGAGGCGTTCGGTTCGAACTCCGACCTAAAGACCAACTATCTTGATCGTCGTTTTCCCAAGTCCGTTAAGGCAAACCGGGAACAGAAGAAATTGGGCCATAACCGCTTCCTCACAAATCCTTGCCTATTAATCATTCACTGGTCATCCCACAATTTAGCGCTAGGCTGAACTAGTTTCCGCAAAGTAAACGGGAAGCAAAATGTTGCTGTCTCCATCAGCAGGTTCATCCGACGTTGGTGCCTACCTAAAGATACACGGTGTAATATCTAAAAAGACCATAATCTCAAACCTGTAGGAAAGCAGAACGCTCTTCCATCACGTAACTTGAGTCTATACACCTAACTTGCAAGAGGCTACATATTTTGAGCACACTTATGTCGAGACGCCTGGTTAATTCAGCTTACGAACACTATGTTCGACACTGTCCATTGCCTGGCATGTATCTTGATACATACAGGCTTACCCAACGCTTCGGGAGCAACTTCTGCTGGAATTGGTTTCTCGTAACTCCCGTAACTGATATTTCGTAGTTTACTGCTTATACTGGCCCGCAATGCTCTGAGAACTACTGCTGTTGTCCGGGGCCAGAGATAAGCTGGAACAAATGGACCCAACAGAACACGATTTATAGTATTAATTTTGGAGCCGGGACAGCGCCGTCAGGATATTGGCTACTGACTCGGCGACGGAGAAATCGTGGTCGGATCCCCCCAGAAAGGAAGACAGTTTCGCGTTCTCCAAGTACAGACCGGCTTTGGGGCCCCATTACGCATCCTATTTAATGGGCATGGAGGGCTTTTCCCTGCGGGTGTAGCGGCAGGGTTGTGAAGCCGACCGCTCACCTCTACCTAGTGCAGAGGCTAACAATTCTCAGACGCCTTTATGGCAGGCACAAAGACGACGCTGCCTGAAACTTCTTTTACCTTTTGTAACAGTTCAGACGACGGAAGGAACAGCACCTTCCGAAGGGTCGTATCATATGTGCATCAAACAAAAAACAATATTTAACATGAGATATGCACTCTTCTGGTATGTTACGCAGCGCTGAGTGGTAGTTCTCCACCGACGTTTCAGGACAACCTATCGGTCCCATCTTCAAGGGTCAAGACCTTGATTCTTGAAGCTGGGCCCGATAGTTTGTCCCAAACGTCGGTACAGAACTACCACTCAACGCTGCGTAATATCCCAGAAGTGCGCAAATCTCAACTACATCGCGGCGGAAGCCTGAAATGGCGAATATTTAACATAATATTCCTATAACAGTATTTTCAATAAGTTACGTGGTGCGTGAAAAGGAAAAACTCGTGAAAGTGAAAAATACATATATTCAGGTCCCTATGGATTCCGAAATCAACACGTGCTGCTACACTACAAACATCACACGAGTTCAAAACAGTGACGATCGATGTCCACTGCGTTGGCCGATTCATCGTATGCCTACGTCATCCACATTGATCAATCTAGGTGGAGTTCACAAGCAGACAGGCAAAGTACGCATAACGGTAATACTGTGGCGCGTTCGCGTAACCAACAATGCGCTCCTACTGCATTGCTGCGCCACCTAATGCTGTCAAGAATGTTTTTACGGCGATTTAACCCTTTAAAGACGAAGCACATCTGTTTCATATATACGGAGCCAGTGCGTACCGCGCAGTAAACAAACTCCTCGGTTATAAAAACCCATCAGATAATTCTGTGTAGGAAAGTAATCGCTGTTTGTTCAGACATCCATACAAAACGCATAAATGCAATGTGGGCACCACGCAGAATTTTTCAATGTTAAAGCTGGTGGTGCGTAAAGTTACCGCTAGGCTTTAAAAGGTTATAATGTCACCTGCAACAACACAACGCACACGCAAAATGCCCGATGTTTACGTCCGATTTTAACCAAATTTGGATTTTCTCGACAGAGCTTCATAAAAGTCTCCAACATCAAATTTCACGAAAATCCTCCCAGTGGGAGCCGTGCTGATATATACGGACGGACGGACACGACGAATGTAACCGGCACTTTGCGCGGGTAAGCGGACGCGCCTAAAAAGCCCGATAGTGTAACGGTACTGACTCCTCCTCCTCCTCCTCCTCCTAGAGGCTCTACAATTCGACGCGAGTTTTGGCCTGTTCAATTATCCCTTTCAATTTATTTCTATCTCTTGCGACTTTCTTCCAGTTTTGGACCTTCATCGCTTTTAAGTCGTTCCTGCCATCTTCCTCCCACCTTAGTTTTGGTCTTAACGGTACTGACTACTGCGTCATAAACAACAACAACAAAAACAACAACAACGTGCATGAACCACATCTGGGTAATGGCATTCCGAAAGCATATGTCATTTTACGTACGTAGTACACACATTCCAGCTCTTAAAACGCTATTTTTTTCTGACTGATCATCATACAATAAGCTGCTGTTTTACTGCCACCAGTAACTGCCGAACGGTTACCTGTGCGCCTCACGAGGATATCTGAAACATCGTATCATAAACGAAGCCACAGCAATTGAAGCTTATTTCCCGCTGTTGTCAGATCTACTGTTTACGGTACATTACCCACACTAAAGACGCACCGTACAGTACGCGCTACGCGACCGAGGAATTAAGGTTCAATAGCCGGCAAGGCAAAGGAAATAGATTTTTCTTTTCTAAACGTCCACACCAGTTCTGATCCCAATCAGCCTCTTACTGAATGTGTGCTGATGGCTCTTTCCTAGGAGGTAAAACGGGTCGGGTGATGAAGCCGAAAGCCCACTTCAACCTACCGCCAATCCCCCGTATGCCCTCACGGCGCGCAAAGCGACAACTTGACGTTTAACGGTGCATGAAAGAATACTATACAGAACTTAAAACAACGAACAGAATAACAACACACACTGGCGTAAAGCTGCACTTCTCACTACCGCGCTTTCCATTTATTTTCACTCCCCTCTGACAAAAACACGACGAATGCAACGCATTAGGCAACTGGAGGAGTGAACGTTGTTAAGCTGTTCGGGAATGGAGCCTGGGAGTTCGTTACCTAGGTTCCGTATCTGACAGCAATATGTTTTACCCCCGACTTCAACCGCTGTGACCTCGGCTTCACTATGTGAAACCAAAGTCTAAGTCAAGTTACGATCAACGGTCGGTCGGTCTAGGAGACGGGTAGTGCTCAAAGTGTCTCTCTGACATTATGATTGGATGGCACATTGTTAAAAGGCTCTGTCTAGAGAGACGGGTGGGTTGGGGGGGGGGGGTGGAGACCATGTAAGGGGTTAGGGAAAGACACTAAGTCTACTAGAGACAAACATAAAATTTACGGCTACGAAGGTTCACAGGTAGTACCCGCTCGTCCTTCTTGTAAGCGTATATTCTCCGCAAGGTAAAACATATGGGAATGTAAACAGTAAAACAACGGGAAGCGGAATGCCTTAAATGTAAAGCACAGGAAAGAAGTGTTTTTCTTACACAGACATTTAACAATGAAGTCCCCACCACGCAAATAGGCTGCGTGTACATTACAGAAACCAGTCAGCTGATACTATTTAGGGAAATACGCGTTGTTCATTAGCCGAGAATACAACATGTGGGCAAAACGCAGTGTGTGAATGTGAAAGCAGGTGGTGCGAGCGGTAACCAATGTCCAGTAAAATGTGAACTTCATTACGTGTACCGCCTCCCTATGACAAAAGCAAAGGGGCTACTCAAGAACAGTAAGAAAGGAACATTCCCAACCGACATGTATTACACCAACTGGCAGGAACCAATGCGCAGCCGTTTCGTCCGGCACTCCGAAACAACAGCAATGGGGCCTGTATCTACGGCACTGTCACTTGTAAACACGATCAACATTACGATGAATTAAAACTTGGCTGGTCATCGTAAAAGAAAAAGAATAACACGAAAGCTTTTTTCGAGTCTCATACGCAAGACCTAAGAAATCCAGTCGCTTGCTCGCCTCGAGGGAGCAGATTTCGCAAGCTGGAAGGAAGAAAATCACAAGTCATTTACGGTAATGGGACCTGTCATTGTTGACAGTACCTTTATAATTCCTTTATTAATTCAAACCATAAAGTGGCCAAGTGACCTTTAATCATTCCGTAGCCTGTCTTACGGCAGGTCCATAGCCTCTACCAAAGCCAGTTATCCACAGAAGGCAACCTTGTGCTTCCGCGTTCATTTTCCAGTATCCTCTCGTTTCCTTAAGATCATCCAGTAGCTGTTTAGGTCTTCTTCCTCGTCTTCCCGTCACTTCTATCTTTCCCTTTACCTTTCCTTCAATAACGTGTTTTAGAAGGCAGTTCCTATGCAAGATGTGACCAATCCAGTTACCGTCCCTCCTTTTTACTGTATGTAGGATATTCCTTTCTTCCTTGACCCTTCGTTTTTCACACGACCGGTACAACTGACCTTCTCCACGCTTCTCCAGCACCACATTCCAAAATGTTCCAGGTATTTCTGATCTACGTTTACAAACGTCAAATTAATTACTATTTGATGCGTAAGAAAAGTTAAACGAGCAGCTCAAAGAACCGGAAATTTCAAAAAGTAATTTAGATGTACGTCATGTAGAATTGTTGCTGTTTTTATGTACTACAGACCTGACTTCACACATGCCGGACAGGAGAACACAGACATGTACCTCACGTTTCCTCCCATTCCTCGGTGGTCGGCAGCAGCGGCAATATTCGTACTAAACCAGCGTGCATGTGCAGAAAAATCAACAGTAAACAACTGTGTTTTTTTCTTCGAATCCTTTGCAAGGCCCCATAATCGAGCAGTGATATTCACCGAGAGTTAAAGGGTACTGCAGAACACAGTGCGAAAGAAAATTACATGGATTTGAACCCAAGCATCTAACAGCAAAGTTGACAAATTTTCACTCTTCCCATATTGTTATTAGTTTCCAAAACACACACCGTCTTGCGCGGACGCACACTATGAATTAAATTTCATGTTTTTTATATTTTCCGTTACGTGCAATATAATTCAATTTCTGTAATAATGACCAACAAATGCACACAACTGTCATTAATTTTAAAAATATTACTGTGAATCTAATGACAACTGTGTGCTTTCGTTGGCTAAAATTACACGAACTATGAATTAAGTTGCTGTGTACGTCAGTCATCGTCTAGAACAGTGCTTTTCAAACGGCGGTATGCGTAGATATTTAGGAATTATTATTCTTTATGCTTCCATTTTAGGGATGTTACTCGTGTGTCCATTATTAACGCTATTTTACATTATTTAAATTTATAAACTGTACACCAAAATATTATTTTATCGTTGGAATATAAATATGCATTGTCCTCTACTGTCTAAGCGACTGATGACAACAATGCAACATGCGTACACCCGTCAAAGAGCGCGTCAGACCAGAGAAACTGAGAACCACAGAATGACATTTACTCTTCCTGGCTATTCAATTACACCATTATTGCAAACTCACAACCTGCAACATCTGGTTACGATGTTTTGAGCATCTCGGAGGAAGCGGCAAGCAGGAAATCAGTGAACATTTTGCGAGAGTGACAAAATCAGTCTACTGACAAGAAATTCAATTGGCTGGGGGCAATAGCAAGCAAAAGACCATTGTAATATTTATTTGTAGGCCTATTTTGTAAGAGATTTTACCGCCAGCTGGAAAGAAGTATTAAGCCTGCGCAGCGGCACAGTAGTGTGATCGTTCTGCGACTACCATTAACACACACATTACAGTTCCCAAAAAACAGCACAAATACAGGTATAAAAACTTCTTACGCTATTTGCTGTTTTTATCAGTTACTTCATTTTAACATTTCAGTAGTAAATTAAATTGCTATAAATTAACGGTAACAGTAAAAAAGTTAAAATTAGAAAAGTACCAATTGCACGTCATTAACACGTTCACTGCCCTGTCGAACGTGTAAATTACTTTTTTGTTATCAGTTACTTCATTTTAACATTTCAATAGTAAATTAAATTGTTACAAATTAATGGTAATTGTCAGAAAGTTGAAATTAGAAAAGTACCAACCGCATGTCACTAATATTTTCACTGCCCTGTCGAACGTGTAAATGACTTTTTTGTTATCAGTTACTTCATTTTGACATTTGAGTAGTAAATTAAATTGTTACAAATTAATGGTAACTGAAACAAAGTTAAAATTAGAAAAGTACCAATTGCATGTCACTAATACTTTCACTGCCCTGTCGAACGTGTAGATGACTTTTTTTGTGACAGTGGTGTGCGAAAAGTAAAAAAAGAAAAGAAATTTGAAAAACATAGCTCTATCAGACTGGTATCCGCATCACTGCCGCTCACAGTACTTTAAATCTTACATAAACATACACATTTAAAAACAAAATTCTCAAAAACATTTTATAGCTACACACAACACACACACACACACACAGTATGTATAAATAGCATATAGCCCTATGTACTTCCTGCTCAAATTAAAACATTTATACTAAAGCCCCAAGTTACTGCCGTGTGCACTTGGTAATGTTTCGGTGGCATATGTTTTAATATTTTATTGTTCTAACGTTATCAGATGGGGCGGCGGCCCTCCTGCTTTAGTAATTTCGAGATTTTATGTGAGCAACCTTAACGTCTCCTGGTTCGTGGAATTCTTTTTCGTTTTTTAGCTTGTAATCAAACAGTATTCCGACTGTGGAGGCGTTGGCTTTGAGTGACCACACTCCCAGTTTTAGAAACGACCTGCAGCAGATTTGAAAGTAGGTTCCGACGAGGGTTGGCAAAATTCAAACAAAGTGCCTCCACAATTACGTTTACCAACGTTAGCAGCTATTAGCTGACACCGTTTCAGTAACGGAGAATACCAGTATACCGATGGTCGAGGGGGAAAAGTCACTAACCGCACACCAGAAAGTTGCAGATTAATTAGTTTTATAATTTATGGAAAGTTACATATTGGTTGCATTTCAGCCGACATACAAACTCTAACAATTAGCAGTTAAAAATCACCATATTATTAAAAATAGATTTGGATGGGCGACTAGCAGCCATTTTGCTAAAAAAAAAAAGTCAGCTAATCCTTTAAAGCCCGGTGGTCATAAATAGTTAATATTCACCATCAACACAACTAATGACCTTGTATTATATTACATTATACAGTGTCCTAAATGTTCCAGTACTCAAAAGTTTATGAATTTCAATCTCTGAGTGCTGGAACTTTCAGGACACACTATATAAATGCATGGCTACATGTTTCCACCAATTATTTGGCCATCTTCACGCCATTCGAACAACACAAATTCGCAATCACAATTGTAAACATTATTTAAGGGCCAGACTGAGATATCAATTGTTACTGCACGTGCCACTAGGTTTAACATTAAAAAATTCTACGTTTTGCACTTGTGTGCTTTCATGGATCTAAGAACAAACACGCAGGATACACACTTTTTGACCACAAAAGAAATTAATAAATTTTAGAAGAGCTGAAAGCAAGAACCAGTTGACGAGAAACTAAGAAGATACAAATCAATTTGGCTACAACATGTAACAAGAACGAACAATAGCACGCCCAAAATAATGCTGAATTATAGACCAAATGGACGAAGGCGACTAGGAAGACCTCTGAAGAGACTCTGAGACGAGGTCACAACAGGTCTATTAAAGCCTAACTCGTGATGATGATGATGACGATGATGATGATGATGATGATGATGAGCAGGAGGAGCAAACAGCGACTGTTTCCCAATGCAGCACCGATTTTTATAACTGAGGTAGTGTGTGTTGACTGTGCAGTACGAGCTGAAGTTTCAATTCAGGTTCATTACATCATTCAAGGGTTAATTACTTCTCCTGTCTCCAGTGATACTATTATTTGGTAAAATCAAGAAAGCAGCAATAACAGATGGGGAAAAAAAATGTGTAAAAGTGATATGGTGAGTTTTGAGGGCGTAGCTGACTGAACTCAGGAGACATTTCAGTTCGGCACCGTTCGTGGCGAATAAAATCCGTGCGTGTTACCGTTATTCACCCAGTACTTTGTAAATAGCTGGCTGTACGGCCATGACTACACTAATAAGGAAAGATAAGTTTACAAAACTAGCACATTTAAAAGCAGAGGGCATTTCTTTTCTCGTACTGGGCAGAGGAAGGGGGGGGGGGGGGCGGCTGCTATGCCAGTTTTTAAAGCTTTCGCAGCGGTACACTTGAGGTCTCCGTTCCTCCGTCAGATGTGGCACTGCATCACTGGATTGGTGCCCGACGTTTCGAGATAACGTGCTCTCAACATCAGACCACGAAGCTGTCTCGAAAGGATAGGCACCAATTACCCAGCGACGCGGTGCCACATGCCCGACGAAGACCTCAGCGGGCTGCTGTCTGCATCGCTTGCAGCGAAAGTGTCTCTGTTTTCCAGGAAGTCACTATGCTACAAAACGAAACACGCATGCCCACTGAATAACATACAGAGTCAGTTACGAAGGCACAACAGAACTCCGATTCAATGCCATCTTTCTCAAGAATAAATAATATCTACTTAGAATATCGAACGTCACAGACGCTGCAGTATCTGGTACTTACAGGGTAACTGACGCTTTAGCAGTAAAAAGATCGAAATATGTCTGTGAGAGGAAAGTAGCAAAAGAATGCCTCCGGCAGCAGCACGTGTTGCACTTCCTCACAGAAAACACATCATTTCTAGAACTAGTTTATCAAAACACACCGCTGTAAGTAGAATCGAGGAACTCTCAAAGAGTGAAGCAAGCGAGATGAGGCTACAACAGCCGTCTTCATGAGGATTAAGTAAGGAATTCTCGAATGTTTCGCCGTTTTGAGTCGTCAATAGGTACCGACGTTTCGAAAAAGCACAGTGCCCTCAAAACATCGGCAACTAATTACGAGTTGACACGACGTAACATCCAAGAAAACGCGAAATTTCAACAGATAAAACTTTAAAAACGAAAGCTGCTAAGGTATTGTACAACAATGGGTAAACGCGGGCAACACAGCGTAAATAGATCGTTTTCGTTCGCGGAATCCACAGGCCGTTCAATACAACAGGAATCAGCTGCGTTAATGCCAGTGCTAATGAACGGAGCTACTGCCGGTACAGATTATATGACGAAGTAAAGAAGGCTCTGTGGTGTGAACATGTCCCTGTTGAAAATGGCTGGACTCACAACGCGACAATCATGGCTTCCAGTAACAGCGGCGCCACTTTCGCTCACCTGTGGCGTGAAGAAACAACAGATTGTGAAATGCAGTGAATTTGTCCCTATCACGCCATGAAGGCAAATGGGGAAGAGGGAAATAGCTCCACTCATTCTCAGCCTCGAAACCAGGTGGTCCTAAGTGGTCATCTTCACGCCCCAGTTGCTTTACTTCAGGCGCTCTCTCAGCAGTGCACGTTTGTGAAGGGGAAAAACTGCAGTAATTATGATGAAATGTTAGGCGGCAGCGTACAAAATTCAGACGACCAGGTGCCCGGGATTTGTGCACCCCTGCTTCACTACATCGCGTTAAAATGACGTTTCTTGAAGTACTTAAGGTTAATGACACTTGGTATTGCTTTCTAACTGCTCTCATAACCGAACCGCGCAGAGTGTCTTCGTCAGAATTCCGATATGAATGACAGCACATTCCCCATATTTATAGAACTCTCGCAGAACCAGTGTGAAATTTTAAGTACAGATTGTGTGGCTTCCTCAGGAGTCGAGTCATAAAATTTTCCCTGCTGTATCTGGTTCGCCATCACGCACTAAGCGAACCGTTTACAAGCCCTTCCACCCTACGCCTTCCGTGTCAGGTTATCAGATTTCGCACTGCCTTTCTCCAGAAACGTGAAATGTCTGTACACCGACGTGAAGTAAGTCACACGCTATAATTAGCTACTCCTGTGATAAAACTGCTCTGCTGTTTCTTACACCAAGCGTTCTCCATCTTCTGCGTCTCCAGTCAGTCCCCATATAGGCCCCCCCCCCCCCCGTACGCACTGAATAAGATACTATGTGGCGTCCAGAGCCGGTCTGGACGCTTTGGTGGAATAAAATCCCTTTCACCTACAGGAAACCCAGACAAGATTCGTCTGTTATCGAGCCCGTAACCTAGTCGCTATGAGCACATACTGACAACGCTCTCCCGGCTAGATGCTTCTCGAGACGGTACCACATGTGACTCACATTTCTCAGCACAAAAATAACGGTCAAAGTGTTGTTACAATCAAGTTTAACCCTTTAAAGACGAAGCATATCTGTTTTATATAAGGACTCAGTGCGTACCGCGCTGTAAACACTCCACTTCGGTTATAAAAACCAATCTCTTAATGTTTTATAAGGCAAAAGTTGCTGTTTGTTCTGAGATCCGTACAAAACACATAAACGCAATGTGGGCACTACGTAGAATTTTTTAATGTTAAACGTGGTCGTATGTTAAGTTACCGCTAGGCTTTAAAAGGTTAAACTTGCTTATACGGACCATAAAATCAATGCCTTTACATGGTGTATGAATCAAACATCCGTCGTGTAACCCACAATGAAAACTGGCATAGTGCATAAGCCTAACACTACTGTGCAGAATTCTTCATAACCACATAACCACAATGTTAGGCAGTGTTTATCACCCCGAGGTCAGCAGACCTCTGGCAGTCTGCTAATTCATAGGTGCCATATGATTACCACCATCTTCTACAGAACGAAAATGTGACTCAAAAATTATTTCATGTCCTAGCAGAACTATTTTTAATTGCAAATATCCCACATAGGACATTATTCTGTCTCTGATTTTAATACCTCACCAAGGTGCATCTGGAATGAACTTAAACTCTACATAAACGTGTTTCGCGGTTAAGTCTAACATTAAGAACTACATCATCGTGGTTAAAACAACATATAACGCCTGCTGTAGCATCAAAAACTTTTTTCCCACACGATCTATTTATGTCTCTCGTTTTTGAGTCTTAAAATGAACAGCCTTTATTACCCTGAACACCTTCCACTGACTTGGCTATATAATGGTCATGTGATCAGTTCTCTCTGAGGTAGCAATCGAAGTGTTTCTACACATTTTAAATGCGCACAAATCTTCAAACGGACATTTGCACATGTGTAGACCTAATCACACTCAAGTTGCGGGATCAATGGTGCACCGTTCTTCGGAAAGCCTACTGCTCGCGATTTGGTTGCTCGAGAATTTATCTGGAATTCCTTCGTTTAAATTGGTTAATACTTTCAGTATGCTCGCATCTGCTTCGGCCACAACACTGCTACTTCGATTACAAACTTCAACTCTTGCACTGGATTTTATTCTTGGATGACGCGTCTGCTCGTATGTCCTAACACCTTCTTGTATATTTACAGATTAAGCCTTTTATGATGCACTTGTAACACTGTGTGCCGCATGCTTTAACGTTTACAACCGGACGGCGTGTTTCAAAAATCGCAAGAAACGAACTGTTACCCGATCGAATGGCAAATTCCTTTCTTATAGCATAAACGAAGCGCGATCAATTTCCAATCTGCTACGATTAGCGTGACGTTATTGTGACGTTTCATCTAATGCATATTTATGCACTGCATGGATTATCTGACGGCGCTCTAGGTACATACGAAATTATTAGGGCATTTGACTAGCTGTATACAGATATCGGACGCAAAATATTTAAGGCACCGTTTTATAAAGTTGCTTCTATGAAAGATTCCCCCCATGAAAACCTTTACACGCCACAGAGGCAGTGGCTAGCGCATGGAAATTGCACCAGTACTGCAAATTGCCGCACAAAAATTCCCGATATATTTTGAGTGATATTAAACATTTTTCGCGGTATCTCAAAAATTGTGCGTATTTATTCAACAGACCCTCTAAGGACGTTCTCCGGAGCCCCCGACGAAAAACACTGGTTTAAGGTTCTACTGTCTACAACCATTTCTAGCAGAAAGCACCTAGCAGAATCTCCGGTAACATCGAAATCTGGGTTTATTTCTGCATCCTGACCGAACCCACTTTCCCTACCTTATTCCCTAAATAAACCTGCAACTTACACCACCACGGGTACGTGCAGTACCATCGTATGCTGCTGGTCAGCTCTCAACCGACACGTAGCGTCAAAGATCTCTCTGCTGCTAACTTCTTCACGAGCATAAGAGAAGGCAAATACGAATACATTTTTCTTTACGTTAAAAGAATGGCCTGAAAGAGCCCATAATGTTTTAAATAACTCACGTTCCATGCAGTAAGACAAGTCACCATATATATATCCCAACAACTGTACTACAATTAAATACAATAATACACAAATATGTCTTAATTTTCCTACATGTTTCGGCCTTTGTCGGCCACCCTCAGCGAGGTATTCAACAAAGAAAAATACAATAATCGCTAGTTATGTTGCTTGTTACTTCCCTTTATTTTAATATTGATGTATATGGGTGTCGGTTGACGTTTCACATCTGGTTATGTCACAAAGCAGCACTGGCTTTATATAGCTTTTCCTTTACGCGTTTGTACTTGTAAACAATTTTTGCCTCTCGTGTTTTTCTTTGTTGAATACCTCCATGAGGATGGTCGAAAATGGCCGAAACATGTAGTAGGATTACCACATATTTGTATATTACTGTATAAGTGTAGTTCAGTTCTAGCCATAATATATATATATATATATATATATATAGTGACTTGTTCTATGTAACGTTATACTGGCACCATCTTAACCAGATCCTGGCAGAAACCTCGCGCCGGGTCACGCCGAAACCCGACAGCGGCGCAGATCTCGATATTCCTACACATAAAACAATATTAACCCTTTAAAGACGAAGCGTATCTGTTTTAGACAAGGACTCAGTGCGTACCGCCCAGTAAACACTCTCTACCTCGGTTATAAAAACCAGTCTCTTAATGTGTTATAAGGCAACAGTTAGCGTAAGCTAATCCCCGTTATAGAGTAAGGTGTCTGTTTTAGAACCCAGCGATGCGTTAAAACGCAGGAATGGCTACTCAGACAAAGGGACGTCAACTTGCGCTTCGTGCAAGTCTCCGCCCTTACTTAGCTCTTTGGTTGGTTGGTGGTTGTTATAAGGCAAAAGTTGCTGTTTGTTCTGAGATCCGTACAAAACACATAAACGCAATGTGGGCACCACGTAGAATTTTTTAATCTTAAACCTGGTCGTACGTAAACTTACCGCTAGGCTTTAAAAGGTTAAGTTTACCGTCTCGTTGACAGTAACGCCGTATAGTCTGGTGTGAGTGTACTGACGTTTCGGAGAAGCCTGCTGCACAGATGAATAAGCTCTATCTACTAACATCTACCTTAATGACAGAAGAAGCAGGTTTCTATCATTCTACCACATTATACAAATTTATGTCCCAGAAAACAGTAAAATTCATAGTCACAGCCGTAGAAATCTCTCTGCCATACAGAAACATTCCTTTAAAAATACATGCAGAAGGTCGAAGTCCTTGTGGTAAATAAAAAACACAAACAAGCAAGCATCACTGCACAATGATGGCCGTTGGCCAAACCGCGGTTCCGGCACCGACTGCCTCACAAACTAATTTATGACACACATTCTGATTACAGCTTCGATCGATCGAAAAGTCTGATACAATAAATCGACTGATCAGTGCTTCGTTCCTGGCCCCCCAGTTTACATCCAACAACAAAGCTACGTCATACGTTAGCGTAATACACTGCAATTTATAGTTCCCACACGGACCATCAGGATCACTGTATTGTGCTGGCTAGGTGCTGTGACCCAATTGTATCGTTTCACGCTATAACTATATCACATGCGGGTGGTAGAAGGTGAGGGGTCTAGAGAGATCATGTTCTATTTATAACAACTAACAGCACCCACTCAGCTGCTTTATTTTTAAGAAAGAGCCATGGCGGCTGGCTGAGACGTGGCAGAAACAGAAACTTGGACTCACTGACCCATGAGTTTCCAACGAAGCAGAATTCGTAAGACGTGATTTGTAATATTAGCCTGGACCACGTGGCCTCGTTTCTTGTGTGCGCGTGCAAAAGTAAAAAAAAAAAAAAAAAAAAATTCGTATGTGGCACTCTTAAGAGTTTCCACAGGACTCCCACACCCACTACTTCGCGACGGTTTCGGTATCATATAGCTGACAAAAATCACACCAGTGACTAAGCACCATGACACTCTGAGCAACAACAGGGTAAAGCTACATGCAGCGAGGAGGGAACTGTTCACAGAATATGATACAACGTACACTGTGATATTACGTAGTCGCTGATGTGAAGTTCTTCGTCACATCAAATTACACGGTTCATGTAACAATTTTTTGGCGCGTTCTCAAAGTAACTGTGAAAAGCGACTTTTAGCTGCGTCATATACGTCAGTCTGTCCGCGTGGAACAAGTCATAACCCACAGAACGGATTTTCGTGAAACTCTATACAGAGGATTTTTACTAAAATCTGTCGCCGCACAGTCTTGGATAAAAATCGCAAGACAATGGCAAACACTTTACACGAAGACCTACCTCCAGTGATGACAGTGACTGTTGTTTTGTTACTGCGGCTGCCCTTATTATCAAGTATGCCAATGTTAGCATGGTCACACCGGCTGTCAACATGTCTGTAGTTAATACGGCAAATTCGGTTACTGTGGCTACACACAGGTATGGGAATATAACAGGCCAAACATGCCCAGAAGTGTTAGTGTCTGCAGACATTTCCTAATGTGTTCTTCATTTATTTTTGATTTATTTAACGACGCTGTGAGGACCTCCACACACATAACACCAAAAAATCACTCAAGACAGTCGCTGTTCTGATATAGGCCTATATTCTAACCGGTTATCACGCGAATGCAAGCCCGAATCATTACCGACTGAACCAACGCGCTCTGTAATACAGGCGAAGTGACAAATATGATTCTGAAGACTAAACTTCAAATTCGTGACTGAACTTGTAATGTGATTCCACACCATCGTCTGTTTAATTTGATGAAGAAGTGGGAAGCGACAGGAAGGAACTGGGGGGGGGGGGGGGGGGGATGCAAGCAAAGCCGGTTTAAAGCTGTAGCAATCCATGCGGCTGCATTACGCGCCCAAGAAAATGATGGTTGTTAAGATTTTGCGTCAAGTATATTTAATACGTAAATTCTTGCGTTGCTCTCTCCGCACTGTCACTTTAGGACTACACTCCGATTAGGCCCCCAACATTTATTTCTGCAATGGGCGCAGAAATGTTCTAAACCCGCCGCGGGTGGAAGGAAGATGAATAACAGGAGGGGGGGAAAAGTGCTTAAAGGGGAGGAGGAATGCGACCAAAAAGAAAACGAAGATGAGAAAAAATATTTCTCCAGGGCCAGAAATAATATGATCAGGAATTTAATTAAATCCAGTTTACATGGAAATGGAAAAGGACCACAAATAAACACGGTAGGAAACTTTCCGTGGACCGGCTACTTGCGACCACCATGCATCAGTTCCTACAGATTATGTTCGAAAGAACCCACAACAAATTTCAGCACTCTGTACGTACAGCACCGCCCCCCCCCCCCCACCTGCCTCTGCTTCGTAGCCAAAGACATTTAACAAGTAATGCTGTTAACCTCGACAGAACCACCACACTCAATCTCTTACACACGCAACTAATAGACCAGGCAAGCCTGTTTGAGAGGCAAGACTCCTATACAATCAAAACACGGCGGCCTCCAAAAAATAACTCTGGATGTCCTCCGACTCGAAAATACAGCATCGAGTCAAGCGGTTTGTTGTGTTTTTACTTTATGGCGCTGTACGACTCTCAGCATCTCAGGCTATGACGATTGATGAATTACAATGGATCAGGAAGGAAGCTGACGTAGTTTAACATTAGTAGCATTCCTGAATTTTTTTTTTGCACAGCCCAAGGAAAACGACGAAAAACTTGAGCCGAAGTAGTCCGTATCCCAGCCGGAATTCGAACCAGACATCTCCAAATCAAATTCAGAAATCAGATAGGCCCGTAACAGACTTTGAACTGCTTCGGACTGAAACAGTGTAAGCAGTGCTTCACACGCCCTCCTTTAAGCCTGTCCTTCAGCGGAGGCACTGAGGAGAACCAGTAATATTTCAATGACAATAGCCAGCCTTCGGGAACAGAAACAAACCTGGACGTCCCCAATACAAACCACGGCTGAAGCATATGTTTGTACTTTATGAAGAATTTATAGGTATTATCGAATCGTCAAAAACCGGATCCTGACTGGAGTTTTGAACGAAGTTACGAAAACTGAGAGATGGCACAGATAAGCCACACGCGTGTTCGAATTGTTTATAATTCAGTGCCAAAAGATGCACTGGCCTGGCCTGTGAACAAATAAATGTTCTTACACGTGAAACAATACAAACTGCGACCGGTCGGTGAGAGTCGGACTTCAACAAACACACATCTCAGACTGGACATCCTCATTCGTGCCGGACACATATGGTTACTACGTCAAACCGTATATTTATAATTTCAGAAAACTTGCAAACACTTGCATAAACATTGAGATTCATAGCGGATTCTCAGCACTGAGTTAACGCGAAGTAAGCAAACTAGATTTATTTCCCAAATTGAGTAACTTCATGGCGCATGTCTTCATTGAAAAATGGGCTGTTCTAAAATTCTGCGTTGAAGAAACCCAAATGATCATCACGGTGTCTAGCTTCGCACGACGGTGACTACGAAAATTACTGTCTTCTGGGACGTGATGCCGTGCCGTCGGGTAGTAGACACCTTCCAACATTTTGCAGTAAACTATATTCCATCTTCAGTGCATAAGAATACTCTAATAATATTCTTCTACCCTGAAGAAATGGGCTTTAGGTTAGTCTAAAAGTATTTGTAGATGCCTACCGCCACGTGCAGTCACGTCCCACACCACAGTAACCACCAAAATCCTGAGCCAACCCCCAGAATACAAGATATTTCTTTAACCTTTTAAAGCCTAGCGGTAACTTTACATACCACCAGGTTTAACATAAAAAAATTCTACGTGGTGCCCACATTGCGTTTGTGTGTTTTGTACGGATCTCAGAACAAACAGCAACTTTTGCCTTATAAAACATTAACAGATTGGTTTTTATAACCGAAGTGGAGAGTGTTTACAGCGCGGTACGCACTGAGTCCTTATATAAAACAGATACGCTTCGTCTTTAAAGGGTTAATATACATTTGGTATCAGCCTCCTATTTAAAGCCATGTAAACCCTCGAGAGTTTCGGGCCAAGATTTTCCATGAACGCAATGTTTCCCGTTCGTATTACATGAATTATTCTCCTCGACTTAAACCGTTTAAACAACACACACTCATCCCTCGCTTTTCGCGGGAGTTAGGTTCTAAGACCCCACCGGCCAAACTACGTTTCAGTATTTTTTGGCGTTTTTTCTTTTCTTTGCACAAACATTGTGCTGTGAGCTGCTGCTTTCCTTGTTTTTCAACTCCTCGAACATCATGCAGTATAGTTCGAAGACCTGCTCCAGTTGTCAAACAATTCTGACGTTCCTATCCGTTGAAGCAGAGGAACGATGTATTTCTATTCTTGGGGCGACCCCGCGAATTTGCAAAATCGCGAAGCATGAACCCGCCGAAAGTGAGAGACGAGTGAAATGTGTAGGATTTACGAACCAGCAACAGCACAAAAAAGAAACCATTTTCACAGAAAAGATCCCAGTGTGCTGGATGGCTGGAAACGTGTCGTATTCTTAGATTATTTAGTCGTGGTTTTAACAGCACACATTATATAACGGGAAACAGGAAAAGTGACGAACTGGAAACGATAAGAGGCGACGGTTTTCACAGACTACAGATACTCTGAAAAAGCACATACATCGTCTGTCAGCCCATCTGAGATGCAACCTAGCAGCATCACTCAGAATACGCATCCGAAACGACGCACTGCTCGTTATGTACATTTACGCGTACCAAACTGCAAACTGCTCCTGCAGTTTAAATAATTCTGTACTGCCCAAGTACATGAGAAGACAACCAAACGACGGAGAAGTCATGTGCTGGTAGCTGAGACACTGAACTGTGTTTAGGTAACGCAAAAAAAAAACTTCAAGGTAACGAAGCTTCTCCCCTTTGAATATTACGCGCTACAAAAATTAAATCTTTGGACATTAACCCTTTAAAGACGAAGCGTATCTATTTTATATAAGGACTCAGTGCGTACCGCGCTGTAAACACTCTCCACTTCGGTTATAAAAACCAGTCTCTTAATGTTTTATCAGGCAAAAGTTGCTGTTTGTTCTGAGATCCGTACAAAACACATAAACGCAATGTGGGCACCACGTAGAATTTTTTAATGTTAAACCTGGTGGTACGTAAAGTTACCGCTAGGCTTTAAAAGGTTAAACTACTCTAAGCCCTGAAATTAATATGTATTTAAGGTATAAGAATGCAGCTCACAGTACACACAGTGCTTCTGCATTATAAAATCAATCACTTAATAACATTGAAAAATAAAAAAAGCAGTCCCACTACAGGCCTGGACAGGCCCACAGGGTTCCAGGAGGTCGAGGCTCCCAGATTTCTAGACAATCGGCGCTTGAAGGTGGTAAGGTTGTCAGCCCTACGCACCGGCCGCGTTTACCCCCCGCGTTTTCTGTTAGAGGCTGAGTCGACCCCAGGGCCATAGTGCGACCGACAGGATTATGTCAATGAAAAATCCACTGACACCATCGGGAATCGAACCCGCGACCTGCCGGTTTGTAGCGCAGTGCCTCAACCAACTGCGCCACCGCGGCCCCTAACATTGAAAAATACTCGCCTTTTATTCTGTGAGCCTTGAAAGACCCACAGACACATTCTGTGACCACAGATGCAGACCTTCTGTATGTTACAGGAGCAATAAGCTTTAAATCTTAAAATATCTATAATGTGTTTGTGTAGATTATATTCAATTGCCTCAGGGTATGGCCCAATGGCAGTATCCTAAGCAGACAATAATGAAACCTCGGGTTCCACGAACGGCTGGACACGTCCCCGGTACCTGAGGGACCCTCGACTTCACAAAAAAGACTTAAGTCACTGGTACTTCAATGGGCAATGACTCCTTCGGATAAGCACCGTGTTGAGCTAACACCTCCATTCATGTTCTAAGATGTGTAGCAGGCTGCCACGCCTACCTGGCTCGCCACAGTCTACTTATTTATGTTGTTCCTGGCAGCAGACTCCCAAAGTGTCTACCTGAACGTCTCAGGCCTCACAGTGGCGGCGAGATCAGCTTCTAGCTGGCAATGTTTCCTCACTTTTCCTGCTCAACCTGTCGGAGAAACTTTCTACACGCATAAAAAGTAACGTAATTTCGGCGGTAAAGTGGCTACGTGTGAGCTGAATGAACAGGGCTACGTTCCCAGTAGCACATACATTTGTCTCTATAAGCTTACCGTATTTTATGAACAGACGCTGTGTAAAGGTGGTAGACAAGCACGACCGCCTCCATCACCTTCACAGCTGAAGCTGGCTGCTCCAAAAAACTGGTAGATTATGTCTATCACAGTAAACAGAAACACATTCCAGAACACAGCAACCTTCCAACTCAGTCTCATATGAGTCGGAATTTCTCTCCTCACTGACTAGCCGAAGAACTATTTAGATTCCCAAGAAGGACCCCGCTCCACGGATTCGGTCCGTTCACAGCATGCGTAACTTTTTAAAGCCTAGCGGTTACTTTCCGCACCACCAGGTTTAACATTCAACAATCCTACACGGTGCTCCCACTGCGATCACGTGCAAAGACAGGGATACAACTGAAAATCACAGGACAAACCATAACCTAGCTACACTCGAACCAGTTACTACCGACGTATAAATCAATAACATTACCGCTCCACCAAACCGCTGGGTAAATTATATTACGTAGGAATGTTTACAAGCGTTTACACAGATGTAATGGAACAAATGTCTCCAGTGAACGATAAAACAGCCCTATCTCCACTAAAATGAACCGAAATCATATGCCACATGACACCACTGATATCTCGGCATTCTGGTTCATGGAAATTACCTAAACAGTTCAATGCACTTCCACGAACGACTTGACATCTCAACACGACGCCATCTTCATTTGCGGAACACTGTATCTTCCACATTCCAAATATACCAGTCCGCTCTGGGGTTAACTGAACAACAGCGCACACGAAAATATTTTGTCACCTATGCGCCAAATTATAAAAACACTACTAAAATTTTATTACAAACAGGGCTGACGGCCTTTCAGTGTTACACTGTAACAGGACAATTAGTAGGTACTGACAGATCAAAGTACTGAAGAGGATGTGAACCCATGAAACAGTCAACAGGCCAGTAGATGAATGTAAAAATGTAATCACGTAAATCTTCATATTTTGTAATCCTTCTCGGAATAAAGCTGAGGTGAGTAAATCAATATCTTAAAAATGGGAAGGACTAACACACATACAAGGGTGAGACAACTTCGGTAAGCTAGGTATAAGTGGAAGGATAACATTAAGATTAATCTTAGATAAACTACATATGGGCTGAACGCAATCATTTAAGGACAGAGATCGACATAGTCAACATGACGATTACACTTCAGGTTGCGCAGACATGCTGAATTTTGTTTACCAACTTTCCAAAGGTCTTGCACTATAAATTAATTACGACTTGCAAGATATGGAATCTGATATCATTAAGCACAGAGAAAACAAAATAAAAATAAGAATTCTTGAGATATTACTTACAGACATTACCAACATAAACCCGCCTACCCTATTAAAAAATATAAGTCTACACACGAAGATGCAGAAAGCTCCCCCCCCCCTTGTCCCGAAGTTTGGAAGTTCTTTCACGAAGAAAGCGCAGTTATTTAAATAAAAAAAAAAAAGGCGGACACAGTTCTGATAGACTGTATGCTCTAAGAAACCAAACAGCAATTCTATACAATAAATACATGCAGTATATAAAAACAATTTAAATGCTGTTGTTAATCTTACATACAAACGTTAAAAATGAACTATATGTCTATTACTACGGTCAGCAAGTATAAGAAAGATGGGGCATGTAACATGCATGGGAAATACGAGAAATGACAACAAAATTCCCGTCTGAAATCCTCAAATGAAGAAACCACTTGGGAGATCGAGGTGTTTATGCGAGAATATCAAGCCGAATCTAAAAGGAACAAAATACGAAGGTGGGTGAGAGCTGCATTGGTCAGGCTGGGAACAGGGGCCAGTGGCAGATTATTGTGCTAGAGCTTCGCGTTCATAACAGGCAGGAAACTGATTCCCAGTAACGACCTCTGCTCCACGCAGTCAGATGGTCAACAAACTTACCTAGCAAGTGGAAAGTTCGAAAAAATGTAACCTTAAACACAGTTCATACCAGAGTCACTTTAATCCGAGCAAGCTGTTGTGGCAACCATCACGCACCCTGCTTCAAAACGGGTGGCAGAGAAAGCAGTGGCCTGATAATCAATCTGAGGGGTGTATGACACGGACATATCACGTACTTGGAATACAAGTAGGCCTAGGTTTATTATACTGAAGAACACGAATTTTGGTTGTCAGTGGGAAAGAAAACAACGACAGCCTGCTTCGAAACAAATAACGCCTTTAACATATTACTAACTGTAAAGCAATGTGCAGCGAACACGGCATTTCGAAACTAAAAACGATCACACATTTCAATTCTTAACAACAATGGATGGATTTGTTGGTATATGATGACACTCTACTTCGTTTATGCAAAAATAAAGGTTAGTAAAATTACTTATCATAATTGTACCCCTCCCCCAACCTCCCGGGTTTACTGAAATAGGATCGGAAATTGTCCTAATGTGGCAGCGAGGGGTAGAATGGGATATCCTTTGTGGTACAATTCGCTCATTCAACCAGACATAAGTGGATTAAAATTAATATTGAGGTCTACTTATGTACTAATGACCTAAATGTTCTATGCAAACCACAGTAACCTACTAATGACAACATCGTTGAGCATTTTACAAATAAAATAGTAGTCTAATCCAGGGGTTCACAAAGTTTCCAAAAATTTCACAGCCATCTCAAAATTCTAGGAGCCAGGATGACATGAAGCAAGTTCCATACTGCGGGCCCATTAACATTAGGCACCACCGTAGGAAACTTAGTCGCCTGTGCGGCCTGGCGCCCGGAAGTTGTGCACCCCTATCCTCATCATTTGTATAGCGCAAGATGATGTTAACTATAGATTTTAATAGCTTTACGACCAAAATAACAATGCACACTGCATCGGAACCGCAGTTTTAAATCTCGAGTTCAATATATCAGCTACATGCTAATGAAATGGAATTTATGAACTTGTAGTGAACATTTTGTAAAGTAAAATTTCAATTAAAACTATGCTCGAATGCAATCCGTGTTTTATTCAAAACAAGCTTCTATTAATATTGAAGTACTCGTACACTGAATATACCGACGACGTGTTATGAATGAAAATTCGGTTATCTCGTATTACGTCAGTATTGATACTACCAACAATTCTCAAAAAATATTTACTGTACGTAGAATTTTCCGAACCGTTCCACTGCACACAAGTTCAAATGGCCTACTGCTTATCAGCCATCGCATTCCCTTTGATTTAACCGCCTAAATATTGTGAGAAATCTCAATGCCACGAAATTAATTCTTACATACAAAGTATTCACGAGCAAGAGCACAAAACAGCAGCAACAGAAGGCGTGGAAGACATTGCCTGGGTCAGCACTGCACCGTCGACATTTGCCAAAAAGCTTCATGGCTCAGCTCTAGATAGTATCACCCACTTAGTGCATAGTCACATGCTGTCAAGCTTAATACGTATCTTCTTCATCTAATCGCAGCTGTCTTTACAGAGAGACTTAAGTTACTGGTCACGAAGTCTGTTTTCATGGCCCCCAAAAAATGTTGCAAGGGTACAGGAACTGCCTTCTCGACGCGGTTTATGCACCAAATTTGATAGCGATACTGGTAACATAATATCATGTTGCAGGTGCAGGGCGAATTATACTGGTTACAGAATGGCGTCGCCTTACTGTTCCTCCGTAAGACGTCCCCAGAACAACGTTACGTGTCAACTGACGGCCCGGAACAGGAACCAGTGACGGACTCTTGACAACACGACAATGAACCTTCGGTTTCCAGAAAATGCTGGAAATTTCTGCACTACCGACTTCTCATCAAGCAGTCTTCTCCATGGAGTTATTTCGTTAGTTACAGACTGATTTGTAGCTATTCTTATAACGCTTGAAAACTTGCAGTCCACCGACAGTTACGAGTGTGCTTTTACTCTAATTGGAAGACACTCCACCAGATGTACGCATAGCATGTCCCCGAAAACGACATTGGTTTTCCTTTCGTTTCTTCGCTCCTCATTTTCTCCCACGCTTACCCTTTTCTTTCTTCTTTAATCAGACACGTTCTGCACCTTTAATTACGGCGCATAAGGTTTAGCGTTTGTTTAATTTGCTTAATACTCCGCACGACACCTTGCATTAGGAATTGGCCAATCGCAAATCCCAACACCTACGTACGGACAACACATAAGAAGTCACATAGTATGCATAAATTCAGCGAGATTCGATTCTACTTCGCTACAAGACAACCGTGTGGCCAGAGTAACGTTTAAAAAAGTGAAATTATAAAGGGCACGGCAAACCCGTAACACAGCACCAAACTACATATTACTTACGTCGTTATCTGCTATCTTTTACGCGAAGTCAGAATTCTGAGACGCGCCTATTAGAGCTCTTCGTCAGTACATGTACATCCGTCTGCAAGCATGAAACCCAACATAAAAACTGCTTACAGCATTTTCATTAAATGTGAAATTTGGCAATTCTATTAAAATGTGTCGAACCGTCTGATTTTTCGTTTAGGCCCAGCAATTTTAACGAACAATTTCACATTATGAGCAATATGCATTTCTTCGCACATCTCGGTTCGAAACTCGCTAAACATTTATGGAAGGAAAAGTGTTTCCAAAGGAACCAGAGAGGAGACTGAAACATGCCACATCCATAACTCATTTTCCACGAGTCTTGCGGTTCTCGAGACACTGAAATACAAGGAACAATATAATTGATGTAAAGCAGTTCCTGTGGACGCCATGAGGTACGCCTACACAGACGAGTGCCGGAATAAACTCCATGCTTTCTTAATCTCAGTTCTAGATGGAAGTGAGTGGTCCACTTCGTGCCTCGGCCGCTTCACTCCCGGGGCAGGAACCCCCGATACCCACTAAATAGGAACCCGGGTGGATTCCAGTGCCAGTCTGGACGCTTTGGAGACGCGGAAAGCCTCTTCTTAACCGTGTCTAAGTCGAAACTAATGTACACTTCCGAACTTGCAGACCTTGTCAACAATCGACAACAGCCTTGATGATACAGAGGACTACCAAAGTGTCTGCTGTTGATTATAATTAAACAAAGCTTCCTTCGACCCCCCCC
>BLKM01002380.1:25073-49087 GCA_013340265.1 Coptotermes formosanus
CCCCCCCCGAATCCCCAAAACAATTAGACAACAGACAGCGTAAGCGCCGAGATTGTTGCTGCGCGTATACGTCGACCTCGTTTTAATTTACGTCGGTATATATACCTTCAGGCAAGTGGAACCTGCAGCGCAACACGTTCGAGCATTGCATTTGGCTCTTCCTTGTGTCTCTCAAAATGAGGTTCATGGAAACCTGGAGCGATGAATAATCCCTCGTATCCACCATGCGCCCTACTTGCATTCATTTACCTCAATCACAAGGTTACATTCCAACTTTTGTGACTGATGTCGGGGGTATTGATTTCGCGGCTACATTCTCGTAGTACGTAATCTACGTAAGTGATGCCCCGCTACGGCTGTTGCTACTTCCAAAGCACACGCAAACAATGCGAGTAGCGCCAGTGCGTTCACACTGGCGTCATATGAGAATTACGGTCCCGCAAATGCGGCATGTTTTACAAAAACTGTAAAAAAAGGCACACCGATCCCTGTACAGTCCTGGATAGGCCCTTAGGGTTCCAGGAGGTTGAGGCTCCCAATTTCTAGACAGTCGGCACACGAAGGTGGTGAAGTTGTCAGCCCTACGCACTGGCCGCCTTTGCCCCCCAGGAAATATCCTGGTACTCATTTCTGTTAGAGGTTGAGTCGACCCCACAGCCACAGTGCGGCCGGAAGGATTATGTCAATAAAAAATTCCAGTGACACCGTCGGGGATCTAAACCGCGACCTTCCGGTTTGCAGCGCAGTGTCCCAACCAACTGCGCCACCGCTACAGAGACCGGGTGTCATTTTTACCTTTGGTCTCTTTAGGCAATCCCTGCCTACAAAAAAGGGTTTCAAATCTGCGATTGCAGGTTTACGACGGTGGAAGTTTGGACTGTGAACTTCTGGACTGCAATATCGTGCAGACAGCTTACCAAAGTTTCAGAGAAAACATTGCCTTCATCTTCATGCGAGTTACATGGAAAATCTTACAATGAATTAAGATCCTTGGGAGACTAGACCTATATGTACGTTGCAAACCAACCAAACAAGTTACATGAAGCTTGTACACAAAACGCGGGCGCGAGAGCACACACACAAAACACAAAACACACACACACACACATACAAATTCGTGGGCTTCGAAACAGCGCAAGAACATTAAAAAATTCGTCTCTCTTTCCCCCTCATCTTTTTTTTTTAAATATGACTATAAATTATTTTGGGAAGCAACATAATATACACACAGAATGGTTTAGTTGTGAATGTTACACCCTTTAGTCTTTGTTTCAAATTTTTCATCCCTTCTTTTCTACACACGGATCTTAAATTCTGCTCGGAGTTTCCTTCTTTTTGATTTAGACGCAACAGGATTAAATTCCGTCCACCCTCGGATCAGACTAGCTGGAGCGTTGGCAAATATTGACAAACAAAGCTCCGGTCACTTGCAACTAGATAATTACACCGCACCACTTCCGACTTCATTGTGAACGCACTCCCGTTATTACGAGGCCGACGTTTCGATGCAGGAAGTGGCTGTCATGTCCATCACCTGGACGGACATCAAGCGCAGCAGTCAGCTTGTGTATGGGCGGTCCAACATCTGAATCACGAAGCAAAATAGTCGAAGGGAAGGAATTTCTGCTCCCACCCACAGATAATTCTGAACCAACAACAAGGTAGCAGCAAGTGTCATCCGAACCTTCGTCATCACGATTCATCCTAAGGTAAGAGTGGCGGTAAAAGCGAAGGTGTTGCTGAGCACATCACTGACACATGGGGGCAGTGGACGTGTGCAGGGGCAGATTCAACACACTTCTGTCCGTGGCTTCTTTTCCTCTTCTTCTTCTTCTTCTTCTTCTTCTTCTTCCTCTTATCCTCCTCTTCCTTCTCCTCCTTCTCCTTTTTCTCCTCCTCCTTCCCTTCCCCTACCCTCCTCCTCCCCCTTCTTCTTCTTCTTCTTCTTCGACTCTACACCTCTTTGTCAGTGTCGGCCTGCTCAACGATCCGTTTCTATTCAGTTCTACTTTTTGCTGCTTTTACCAACGTAGGATTTTCGTAGCGTTTAGATCATGTTTACACCACCTTCCCTCCTCACTTTGGGTCCTCCTCTCTGCCTACAAGCTACGGGTTTGCATTCCGTACTTTTCTTAGTCAGCCGAAGTTCCTCTATCCTTTCTAAATGCCCTAACCATGCCGTCCTTCTTGATTTAATGTCTCTCTACTATATGCCGTAGCCTCATACGTAACAGAGAAATTGTAAGCAACAGTACGGTCGCAAACAGTAAACCGGTACAGACACAATTAGTGCATGCACGCAATTAAACATATGCTGCAGACTGTTCATTTGATGGTTATGTCGGTACATGTCAGGACACGGTACTAAAACGGTATGTAAAATCAATTTAAAAGCAGCACACATTTAAAAATTACGGTATTATTTTATAACGCTCTGTATGTTCGACAGAAGCCCTAAAATGAGGTAATATATGGCAATCAAACAACTCGTGCAGATAACCCTTCCGTTGACGGCATTTTAATGAGAGTCGAAATTGAAAGCATTATGCTTTCAGCGCCATACCCGCTGCAGTGTCTGCGTTGACACTGGATAAACAGGGCTCTACGGCTGCTCGTTCCTGCTATATCATACATCACGAACCAAATGACACGCGTGAGGCAATTACACTTGGTGTCAACATCATCTGCAGAGCCCTCCGGTTATAACCTCATAATTATCGCATGCCTTGCCCATTTCTAAATTCGACATCCGTAAAGCAATAGAACTTGGCTTCCGGCAACTTTTCTCTACCTTTTCACTTACGGCAATACCAAAATGTCGCTCCATATGCCTTTGAACAAACAACCGTTCGTTCAGTGTTACGGAATCCCGTAACATTCAAGTACAAATGTATGTAACCACGTGAATTCGTCACCAGTTTGCTAGCACCACACGAGGCCATACAAGCTGCTGTACGGTTTTATAAACTGGGCACAGGATAAGCAGTTAAGCCAACGTTCACTTCACAGCAATGCGCAAGTCGGAGTACTATATATGCTGTTCATTGCACAATGGTTTGCGGCATGTCGCGTGAGATAACGAATTATAGTATTCATTTAGTTCTGCACTTTTTAGTTGCTTATTTTAAATATGTTTCATAATCAGAACTGACACAGGCACGGCAGTGCACTAAGGTTAGTTATTTTTCTGAAAGAATGGTATGGTCAATACTTCAGACACCATCAGCCCAACACGGGTGACGTCACCACACATTATACCTATCACACTCACATAGGAGGATACAGACTTACGCAATAGTTATGTTCCCACGCGCAAGTAGGAATTGAGTACGCATATGGTGAACTATAACGTGTCCGTACATGCAAGGAAGTCCTGCGAAAATCCGAATTCCAACACCCTGGAACCTGACCGGGCGCAAGCAAAAATTCGGCGCGCTTTTAAAACAAGGTTAGTATGCGTTTTTTGATTGGTTAAGTTTAAAATTTCGTAACCTGACACTACGTACGTCGGGAAGCGTTTGTATACACGTACGATAACTGGACAATAAAAGCTAATACCCCTGCCTTCTATACGGAAAATCCCGCGTTCGAACCTCTGCCAAGCCGGTGGAAGGTCTCAGGACTCGCGCGGTTTACCTCAGTCCACAATGGCAAATGTCTTTAAAATAAATATGACTGATTCCTTTCGTATCCTCGATAATTAAAAATCCAGTATTTTTACATCCAGCAGCATTGGAAGAGCGTCATCTGTCATGTGAATACCAACATCAAATAGAAGGAAATACAAGCTAGGCATGCGATGCTAATAACATTAAAAAGAAACCTGAGTTTGAAAACGGGTGCCTAGCAACACACACCGGAATCACCGTCAAGCTTTGATGATTTCCGACGTCATGATACGGCCCCCACTGCGGTATGTACGCACCTGCAGCTACAACCTATTTCTGCTGAAACACATAGGATGCGTATCAGTTGAACTCTCCAGCAATAACGTGAGGGTCATGTCCAGTGTCGCTGGTACGCCCACAGCTTCCATGTGTCGAAATTTCAAATGAAGAATGCAACATAAACTGAACAGTACAGGGTGTCAGCGGAATTCGAGGTTACTGTTTAATGAATAAATAAGACAGTTTGGGCCAACTGTACAAAAAGCTGATTGAATATTATACCAACACATGTAACTTTTCAAACCACTGTCTATACTTAGTGGTTGTTTTGAAACATCAAGCAGACTGCTTCACAGGAGGCACTGGAGATTTGCAATGGAAGAACGACATATGATTAACGTGCTGTTTCCACTAGTACACCTGCTATGAATAGCCCTTTCACCTAACCACTTGTCAAGTGCGTTATTTAACGACGTTGTCAAGTGCCAAGATAATGAAACGTCGGTGACAGACGAAAGAGTGAATGAGCATGGAACACCGATGGAATGGCACTGGCCGGAAAGAAACTAAGTGTTCGGATATAAACCTAACCCAGTGCCACTTCGTTCACCACAAATCCCACGCGGATTAGAGAAACCCAAGTATTCAGAGATAAACCTAACCCAGTGCCACTTCGTTCACCACAAATCCCACACGGATTGCCGAAACCCAAGTATTCAGAGATAAACCTATCCCAGTGCCACTTCGTTCACCACAAATCCCACACGGAATGACCTGGGATTGAAACCCGGCCTCCGCGGTGCCAGACCGACAACTAACCGCCTGAACCACGGCACGGTCCTGTTTTACCTAACCAAGAAAGACAGTCTAATTCAAACACATATTCATGTCTATACAGTATTTGATGTGTTTCAGCTTACTGATTACTGTTTCTCTCCCCACGCGTGCTCCAAAACTTTGCGTAAGCCATACCCTTTTAAAAGGAATTAAAAACGTAATGGGTTTTGCTAGTTTTAACAGCACTTTCTGGCAAACAATAACCTAATTTCTGCAAGCACTGACAGGTCCTAGACAAAAATTCTACTTAAAAGTGTCTTATCCCAAAAGTGAAACGCCATTCTGCTACTTAACTGTATTAGCATGCTGATTTCGAGGGCGGCACAGAAGTGAAAGGCACGCGGCAGAATAGCAGCGGTGTGTAAACGTCACATCTAATCACATTACCTTCAACGACAATACAATAAAAATATCTGCAGGTGCAATAAAATCGACACGACGTCCTCTAAAACAGCCTCTTCCAAAACAAAACTGTGGCACCCGAAACTAATTACACCACCCGTTCGTTTGTGATATGCGTTCAGGCAAAAAACATCCGTAACAAGACGTTGCAGACCGGCAGCTACGGTAGCTGTTTTGCGGACGGGATGTCCCGCTCTTGACTGAAGGATTGGATGTGGTCACACTGATCGACTTTTCGTAGTTTTTCTCAGTCCGTCCAGGAAATTTCTTGGTTAGGACCTCAATAAATCCCGACCCCTGTAAACCACAACGTCCCCAATTCATTCACAAGTACAGTTACATTCAGAGCTACGTAACAATAACAACAGCCGTGAAAACTGTATCAACGGCTTCGCACTTCAAGACTTCCGCAAAATCTGACTGTTTTTACAGGCGGATTGATAACGTCACACGCACATGGATGAGATGTGAATTGGGTAAGAAATTTTAACTGGAATCCCTTATGAAACAACATCACTTTGAAGGTCATCGCGTAGGTAGGAGATCATACCAAAATAATACTATAGAAAAAGGGTGTAAATACGTTACTTGTATACAGCTGATCCAGGACAGGGTCAAGTAGGGCGAGCTCTCGAATTCAAAATTTCCAAAAATTCCAGGAAACCGTTTAACCAGCAGCACAATTAGCTTCTCAAAGACTCACTAAGTTAGTTAGTTAGTTAGTTAGTTAGTTAGTCAGTCAGTCAGTTAGTTAGTTAGTTAGTTAGTTGTTTGGTTGGTTGGTTGGTTGGTTGGTTGGTTGGTTGGTTGGTTGGTTGGTTGGTTGGTTGGTTATTCGGGTGGTTGGTTAGTTACGTACTTAACCTTTTCAAGCCTAGCGGTAACTTTACATACCACCAGGTTTAACATTAAAAAATTCTACCTGCTGCCCACACTGAGTTTAAGTGTTTTGTACGGATCTCAGAACAAACAGCAACTTTTGCCTTATAAAACATTAAGAGACTGGTTTTTATAACCGAAGTGGAGAGTGTTTACAGCGCGGTACGCACTGAGTCCTTATATAAAACAGATACGCTTCGTCTTTAAAGGGTTAAAAACATCATGATCACTAACTCTTACACTTCCCTTGACACATGTATAAATTCACCTCAGGGATAAAAAGACGATTCGTTGTTTGTTACTGCTGGCGAAGAGACCGGTATTATTTCCAATAACAAAAGTAGTTACGTCTGAAGTAACAAATAAAGGAGGAATCTTCATTGTATCTTTTCACAAAGCAAATAAGAAGCTCCAAAATAAATAAAAAATGAAAGCCAAGGTTAATTAAAGAAATGAGAGCTCATCATTATATTCAACAAAGCACAGCACGCTGCTCTATTTCAGATGCTGCAAGGCGAGAAAGGTAAATTAAAATCCTATGCAGACGCAACTTCACGGAGACGATTATACAATTTGCATTTGACATAATGTTTGGGTACGTAAGCTGACGGAAGACCACTTTTTAGGCGAATTCGCAAAACTCCGAAAAGCGACTAACAGATTCATCGTGCCTGTCCGTCCGTCCATCCGCATGGAACAACTTGGCTCCCCACTGGACGTATTTTCATGAAATCTGATATTTCGCTATTTTTCGAAAATCCGTCGACAAAATTCATGTTCCATTAAAATCTGACAAGAGTAACTGGTACTTTACATGACGACGTTTGTACATTTATGATAGTATCTCGCTGAATCCTCCTTAGAATGAGAAATGTTTCAGACAGAATTTGTAGAGAAAATCAGAACACACATTTTACGTTCAACACTTTTTTCCGAAAATAGTGCCGTTTATGAGATAATGTGGAAAAATGTGGTACACTGCATGTCTTGTTGAAGTCTGTAATGAAGAGAACTACAGGTCCCGTTGCGTAATTACAACATATAATATTCAAAACCTAGAGTTAATAGGCAAGGTCTATGAAATCTAGTCATTTAGCACACACTCGCGCGGTAATTCCAAACCAGAATTTGTACAGAGGAGACACTTCCATCCAGAAAATCCCACAAGCATTGCAGAAAATACACGAACTTCTACGTCGTTCATGAAAAAGTGAAAACAATTTTCTTGCATGTACACAGGGTTTTAACAACAAACATAATCTCCTGCGGGTAGAAGGTGTCCTGTTAGGAACACAAGTAAATTTGTTCTTGAACAAAACCGGTAACACACTTATGTAGCGTGTCCAAAATATATGCAAATATTTAAGACACGGTCATAATATTAACGCACACAATATTTTGACAGAGGGACAAGCAGGGTTCCGTAAGACGCGACAAAGTACGGACCCAGCTTTCACGATGTAACAAGTCACGAAAGAAAGAAAGAAAGAAAGAAAGAAAGAAAGAAAGAAAGAAAGAAAGAAAGAAAGAAAGAAAGAAAGAAAAAGAAAAGAAAGACATGCAATACAATTCCTAGTAATCGCAGATTTCAAACAGGTACATGGCAGGATCAACAGACTAATTTTATAGATGAGTTTATATCGCCTTCAAATTAATGATATCGATGTTTTATGTAGTAACTCAAAAGCAACAGTAAAAGCGCGTAATTCTACAGTCTCCGAGCCAATTAACCCACTGGAGAGGTGGTGATATGGGCCATCGACATTACTATATAATCTGTCTGCATGACCAATTCTGAGTCCCGAAAATGGCCCAAGTTGCCTTAGCCTTGGTAAAGTTAAAAGACAAAAGCAGATTCTGTGACCTCGTCCGTTTGTAAAAGTAAGAGTAATTTTGTGCCTCTGCATGCTATGAAGGCACACAAGGGAGTCGAGGTAGAGATCCACTCATTCTCAACCGCGGTACTAGACGAAGGTGAGAGGTCAGCTTCATCCCGCGACCACTTACTTCCGGTATAAGGCCACGGCTACCAGCAGAATGGATAGTGTAGAGGACAGGAAATCTCTTGCTCCTGTCGGGAATCAATCCACGATCTCTCGGTTTTACAGCCTGCAACCTAGTCACTATTCTGACTGAGCTATCCCGACTCTTCTCATTCAACTGTAGAGCAATTACTTGTAGCCCTACTTATCTTTCTTTGGGATAACACACCTGATGAGTTGGATTGAGCTCCCTCCTTCAATTTCATCCCCCCGTCACCCCCACCTTAGAAACGATCTATGGAATTTCCTTTGAGTTTCTTGCTGCCCACAGGTTGCATACCACTGCTCTCGGTTTGTGGAACAAATATTTCTCGCGCGTGCTTCCCGCCACCGAAGAGCACAGCACAGTTCATTCTTAATTATCCCTGCTCCTCGGTCGAAGAGGCACGAAGTCCTTGGGGACACTGGATTAAAACGGCGACACTTCTTTATAAAAGCAATTACCAGTCTCCAATTAATATTAAATAAAATACGACTGCGTATCCAACATGTTTAAGTATGTTAGTTCAATTAATCAAAATTCTGTTACGTCCTAATCAGCTTCGTTACCTTCTAGCAAGTGCCTCCACAACACAAAATCTACTCTTCACCGGAAAACTATTCTAAGATTTTGTCATCAATACTGTCATCAAACGCGTTACTAATCCTAAACTGCGTTTTTCTAATTCGACTTATCGTCGTCGTCGTTCACAGTCCTTACTTCACAACAGTTTAGATGTTACTCAAAGAGTAGGTTACGGGTCTCACTGACCAAGCACTTCTTATTCACTGTTCTGCCAGAAACTTTCTGACTACACGGCATGTACGTATTACGTACTACCGGTTTCTGCATTAGGATACCTAGAATTGGGCGGAGATTAAGCAGTTTTAAAATTACGTGTAATTATTTTGGAATTAATACCCGCCGTGGATAGTACAAGTGGTATTACACAGGCCGTTTTCAGTTGCCATAGTCTTATACGCACTACATAACGAGGAAGTTATTGACCTGTCCTCACCACCAAATATTATTCGGGTAATCAAATCGAGAAGAATGAGATGGGCGGGGCATGTAGCACGTATGGGGGAAAAGACCGGTGCATACAGAATTTTGGTGGGGAGACCTGAGGGAAGGCGACCACTTGGGAGACCCAGGCGTAGATGGGAAAATAATATTAAAATGGATATTCAAGAAATGACGTGGGGGGCATGGACTAGATTGAGCTGGCTCAGGATAGGGACAGGTGGCGGGCTCTTGTGAATGCGGTAATGAACCTCCGGGTTCCATAAAATGCGAGGTATATGACTAGCTGAGAAACTGTTAGCTTTTCAAGAAGGCCTCTGCTCCATGGAGTTATAGTCCTATAAGCAGGGGGTCTCGAACGTGGGACCACTGCGGACGGCGGCAAGGAGTTATGACCCAGCGTCATACAACAGACTTTGTTTCTTAAACATATTGTACGGTCGCGATGTTTTGCAAGTTGAAAGCATCAGAAATCACGTATTGGACTCCCACTCCCTTACTCACGGAAAATTAAGTTTTTTTTACACATCACATGCAGCACATTACAAAGTGCTGAATCATATCGTGACAAATAATGGAGTGACACTAACTCAAGTTTCATTTCGTTTGAAAAATGTTTTCGTTTTGTTTCCTGCAATATGATGGATAACAACTGATTTTCTTTCTTCACAAAATAACATGCGAGTGTTATAGCCACGTGTCTGTCCAGCCCAAGATTAAATTCAGTGAGAATGGTAATAACTTCTCCTAGCTGATTCGGCGGCGAGAACGCGGGAGGGGGGGGGGGGGGCCTGCCAATATGTCGCTGCCAAAGCAGCCAGAGCGTACTGCGTGGAGAAGAAGAACGTTCTACTGAAACTTCCAGCAGCATATGCTAGACAAGAAAATAATTTGTGTTCTTTACATGAAGTTCACAAAACGAACGATGACCATTTATCCGTAAGTTTAATCTCCGAAATTAGTAAATAGATTTAAATTCTGATTTGCTATAAGAGGCCTAAGAACATCCCAATGGCGGTGCGGTTTAAGGCATGGGTCTGCGGCCGCTCGTTTGCTGGGACTGCGGGTTCGAATCCCACCGGGGGCATGAATGTCTGTCTCTTATGAGTGTTGTGTGTTGTCAGGTAGAGGTCTCTGGGTCGGACTGATCACTCGTCCAGGGGAGTCCTACCGAGCGTGGTGTGTCTGAGTGTGATCGTGAAGCCTTGATAATGAGTTGGTCCTGGCCCTATAGGGGCGGCTGCGGTACAGAAAAAAAAAATACGACGCTTAAATTACAATCTCTTTAAGAGACGTTTGCTTACGATTCCTGCAAGCCAAATACAGGTCCTACATTAACTTCAAATCAAACGTCAAAACCTTCTAACACGTCGTACAAACGGTGGGGATCTCGAAAACTGGTATCAGACTCATTACAAGGCACGAGCTTGACCTTTGGGAGGCGAGACAGCTCAGTGGGAACAGTAACTAGGCTATGGTTGGACGACCTAATTGACCTGTTTTTATCCCCGGAGGAGATAACAGATTCTTTTCTCTAAAGCGTCCAGATCCCTGACGCCCACCCAGCCCGACTCAAAATACCTTCGGCTATTCCTCTACTCCCCATGTGCCTTCATGGCGTGTTGTTTAATTCCGCACAGTAACAACTTCCACCGTGGCATTCGTGTTGAAAGGCCATGGCAATTACGACACGAGTACAGCAGGACTACATCCACAAAGTGCCCGTCCTTTTGCCTGACAATATTACGGTCACTTGATTGCAAGTACCACGTAAGGTGATAGGTCAGGCGCGCCCACGGCTTTGACAGCAGGAACACATTTTCTTACGCGCAAATGACTGCGCGCGCGCGCGCTCCCCCAGCTTCTTGACATCAGCGTACGTTCGCTAACTTTACCTACGCCTGAAGCTAGAAACTTTGTGGAATTAATTATGCTATAAATCTCAGTCAGAACAGTAGGCAGGGGTCCGAATTCGAACCGTGTGAAGGTTCTTGCCACTACAGAAATAATGTATTTGCAGCATGTGTCAGATCGTCGAGTACTACTGCAGTAGGGACTGAAGCACAGTTAAGCTTCCATCATTCTGCAGAGCACAGCCCTGCTGTAGTTAAACCATAAGGCCTGCAGGCATATCCGGCCGCTCCTGGCCCTCAGTGTGCCTGTGGTTTATGTGCAAATGTTCGTGGGGCTGCAGTGCGGTTTTCATGTTAGATACACATGTTTTTACGTTGTTGAGCGTTTTTGTGGGCGGAAAATAACTGCTTCTCAGTGAAATGGTGGTTAAAATAAATTGAGAATATAATTTTAATGTAAAACAGGAGAACAAGCATTTCTTCATCAATGATAAAAACAAACGTGTGTTTAATATGCAACGTCAGCATAACTGTTGGCAAGAAATTTAATCTTAAACGACATTTCATAACCATTCATAAAGAGCATATAAAAACATCCCCAGCACTAGCGAAAGACGCAGAAACACAACTGACTTCAAACGTAATTTATGACACAGTCAAGCAATATGTTCGCAGGGTACTGACAAGTGCAAAGCGACTAACACTGCTGCGTATAAAATGAGAGAAGTTTTGTCTCAGGAGATGCATTTTTACGATGGTATTAAGGAGAACGTTATATTATTAACCTTTTAAAGCCTAGCGGTTATTGTATGTACCAGCAGACAGCAAGTGTTCACTGCGCGGTACAGACTGGATCTTTAAATAGAAGGGAAAAAGTTTCGTCCTTAAATGTTTAATTCATTTCGCAGCATGTCCTAAAACAAACATCTTAACCTTGGTTGCCAATTGCATTTTAATAATGTATACAATTCCCACCTATACTTACACACCCCACAATTTTATACATCAAACGTCACGATGACCGCACACAGACCAAATTCCGCTGACGTTACCCCCCCCCCCCACACACACACACACTCACAAACCAGGGCTAGGTAGGCGTCGATTAGACGACAGTCGTCTTCAGTTTTAAGACGCCGTGTAGGATAGTAGGCGAGCGTCTAGTGGACTTAAATCACTCATTATGAAAACGGAGACACGACGTTCGCCCCAAACGCTAGTTTGCAACACACATCCTGCACTTTGTAAAAACGCAAAGACTATCATTAGAGGGGAGGTGAAGTTCCGCAAATTCTCAACCCCGGTACTAGACGGCAGAAAAGTGGTAAGCATGACGCTCCGACTGTTTTGTTCCTGGGATAAAGGGAATCTCACATGTAATGGATAGGAGGCAAGTGGGCAGCACGGTCAGCCTGGAAATGGTGGCAAAGGTACCTGCCCTTTCCGGGAGTCAAACCCCAGTCTTCCATCCCGTAGTTAGTCATAACTGACAGACGTGAGCCATTTTACTGTAGCTTCTACATCGAGGTTACAAGATCTTTATTTTATATACTGTTCCCACTAACATTTCAACGATTTAACCCCCTAATACAGTTTACTTGGTACTTTCACTATACCAGTTATGTATACAGCGCGAATACATTTCCATGTATTACCATCACAAAATATCCGGAAGTGCAGATGAAATTCAGTGTTTACCATGGAATGGTGTTTTTGTTACGTCAGTGAGTCAGAATTCCGTTATCACAGGGTAATTTGTTTATTTATGGGTACACGGGGGGGCCAAAAAAAGTTGTCTGAAACAAGCTGTGCCCTATACCAAGACTCCAGCCTCAACAACACACATCACCGTTTCATTTGTACCAAACAGGAGCAAAATGAAGTCCGATTAACATAATGCCAAACGTTCATTTTCGGATGAATAACTAAAATATGTCGGAAAGAGCAAAACAATGTGTCCTTCATAACCAGAGACATCTGATCTAGCAAACAGCCTCTACACACGAGAAATAAATTACCATCAATACTGAAAATAAACTGAAATGTGCTACGAAGAGTGCTTCCTTCTGGAATATAACACCATGCATTGTAACAGACATGTACAAACGTTTCAGAGGAACATGCTACCACCGTTTTCTGGGTTTAAAGCGGCATTATTTATTTATTATTTACGATTTACTTAATGATACTGTCAGTAGCTCAGACTACGCACAGTAAAGTGAAATTCAAGCACAAAGTCTCCATTGTGTCACTCCTTGTCCAAAAAGTCTACAACCGTTATACATCGTATGCCCTGACAGGTTTAGTTCTCGACCTACACGCCACCGACCGTCAAATGGAGCGCGGTACCATGCGAACAAAGCATGGGCTAGAGTAATTATAATATAGTCTGTCGCGTTTAATAACTGCCGTTCAACTTCCCCACAGCGTGCTGGAGGTCCGAGGTGCTGAATCCACATGTGCCTCACACCTAGAGGCGCCATTTTCAAGCAGCCCCTGAAGGCGACTTCTCAGAATACTGCCATATCGCTGGACAGTCTACCTGTCTGGAAGCAGATGGGGGCCCATGACAATGTCCCTGGCGATATCGGCCCACATGAAGACGCTGAAATGCACTTGGTACCCATTCTCGCCAATAGCGGGAGGACTACTTCTACCTAAACGTGGCTGTTATGGACACTGAATACACCCTCACGCGCAAAAACACCATTTGTTCCGCTGCGTGCTGATGTCGTAACCGTTCGCTAAATGTCCGCAAACAGGCGTGCGTGGCGCGAAATTGGTAAAACCGCAACTGATAATCATGAAAAACAAAGATGGTTCTCAGACGGAATAGTCCCAATTCTCGTAGTATATGGCGAGAGCTACTACACAGCTGTCACTCCACAGCTGCAATTATGGCATATTCAATGGCTGGTGTTCTTACGGCCCGTGGGTAACCTACCTGCATTCACAAGTGCCGTTCGCCTCAGTTACATTTTCTGTCGCACTGAGACGATGCTGCATTCGTCGAGACACATCAGCGTCCGGACGACGACGGCCAGGATAACCGTGTGTATTCCCATGCACAACTAGTCTATTTCAGGCACCGAGAGTGTTCGTCGTATGCATACTCCACCATCGTTTCGTTCAGAGGCCCTACTGTGCACTGTGCGCCTTGAACACACCACACAACGCGCTTTATCCCCGTGACACATGGCACTTCTGAGAAATGCGTTACTCATTTGACAGCCGCTTGTTATCTCAAAAAAATTAAAGGCCGCGCGACGTATTTTGTGTTAACACTTTCGAGTAACTTTTTGAAACATGGAAAGCTTTTAAGCGAAATTCCTTTCGCCCTATATAGTGTCGTGTTAACATGACTAATGAATATGAACTGAAAAGTGTGCGGACGGTGATATTAGGTTATCAGGGCGTCTGCACGGGCTGAGGAAAACCATACTGAACCTCAGTTACGTCAGCAGACATAGGGCAAGAACTGAACCCGGTCCTCCTGACTACGAAGAACTGCTACTTATTCGACAGTAACACGGAGTACGCGGAATATGTAACGCCTTTTTAAGAGGCGGTAAATGCGTACAGAACTTCGGCAGAAACTGCTGACGTACAGGCACGCTGTGCCGTAAGAACGCTATAAAGTCTGTACTACAGACAGCGTCATTCAATAAACCAAATTTAGGTGTACATGTAATAATAATATTCAAAACGGATCCAGCCGAAGGTGTGCATTGGATTCTCACAGCTGAGAATCCGTCCATTCGCGTGACAGACCCTTACGAACCTTCCTGCACCTCCACGTGCTCTAGAAGGTTGGTAACATCTTGGGTAGCTGAGATGCCGCTACCGCGTGAAAGATTCTGCTCCGTAATATTGGTTCACATGTACTTACTCGAGAAAGCTGCATTAACCTTTTAAAGCCTAGCGGTAACTTTACATACCACCAGGTCTAACATTTAAAAATTCTACGTGCTGCCCACACTGCGTTTGTGTGTTTTGTACGGATCTCAGAACAAACAGCAACTTTTGCCTTATCAAACATTAAGACATTGGTTTTTATAACCGAAGTGGAGAGTGTTTACAGCGCGGTACGCACTGAGTCCTTATATAAAACAGATACGCTTCGTCTTTAAAGGGTTAATAAACAAATTACAGAAGAGCAGAACTTTAGACTTCTACCTCACGTGAAAGCTTAAACAGGCTGCAGAGTTATCTTTGATTCTGTTTTCATGCATTCCGCTGGGAGTGGATGGCAACTTGCCATCTTATATAACTAATACACTTTGAAAGGTGTACTGCAGTGGAGTATCTAATATCCTAATGCATTTTATGCGCATTTCTATACATTTACGTCCAATTATTGCAGAAAATAATCAAGTTCCACAGCTTCTTCGGCTAGTTTATCTCGTACTTAACTCGTAGAAATGAAGAATGTGAAGTATGAGCACCCAACCCGCGGCCCACCACGTTGTATCATGCGGCCCACGGCCACAATTTTGAATTACACAATACTATAAAAATTGCAATATAGTTTAGCAGGTTACCGTAATTTTTACACGTGCGGCCCGCAGTTCAGCCCACAATGAGTGTTCTGGCCGTTTTCCAAAGAAGGTTCGGCACCCATGACGTACAGCAACACACAAGTGCATTACTCCCTATGCTGACATCGAAAAGACGGGCAGGCCTACACCAAAGCCTCACCAACAGGTAACTATGTCGTTAGTTCATTGTATATTTTATTAGTTAAGTTCGAATTTACACACGCGAGCACTCGCGGAACTCCAGCTTACTGCAGTACACGACCCTCAAGTAAGTTAGAATTATGTGTATTCCTTCGAAATATACGGTATCCTCTTCCAGTTTATCTTCTATTCAGCTTATTTATTCTCAGCCTTTCATTCTTCCGTCTCTACTTAGGTAAACGTTTCAGGGCTATCGCTTTCTATAACCTGGACAGCCAGAGCTGCTAACATTCGCTTTACATACGTGTTTCTATCCACGTGATGCCACTTACCCTTGTGGCAGAAATAAACACTTAGAATGGTTAATACTAGCACTATACAGCAGGGCTGTGGAGTTGGAGTCGGGAAAAAATGTACCGACTCCGACTTCAGTCTAAAATCTTAACTAGATACTCCAACTCCAGAGCCCTGATGGCTACAATAACCATTCGACTTATACTTAAATATAGGTTATAAGTCTAAAAAGTAGTCTGATGATTCACTTGCTGGTGATGAAATGTCTTATAGGTTTACCATTATAAATACATATTGAGCTTTTATGAAGGAGTCGGAGTCGGAGTTTTAAAAATTGAAGATTCGGAGTCTAAGGGTGGGTACACACTTGTAACATTACCGCGTATCGTAACGCCGTAACGTTACAAGTGGCTGACATGGTACGAACACTGTGAGGTTCCCAGTTTGTTACGGGAGCCCAAGTGAGTGCGATGTCTTTGCAGCTGGCAGCAGCTGCGTACATTTACATACATTATGCTGAAAAAAAAAGAAAAAACAGCGGCGGTGGTGGCAAACGCAACTGTACACAAGCAGGGAAGTGTACAGTGCTTCAAGTTTATTAACGGACTTGAATTATCAGTCGGTCAGTGGGTTATACAAAAATTTCACCAGAATGTCTCCTACTGAATTTGAATATTTAATTCAGTTGATATTTTACTGCAGTGCAACGGATGCTCTGGGTCCCATATTATTTGCTTCTTCTCATAGGCGTCTATAAATTCTATCACTCTTTCGTGAGTCCACTCCATTCTGAACACAGCCACAACAGCCGCACAAAAACTGAACCATAAGTCGTTGGCGTACTGCGTACGTGACACGGAGCACGTCCACACTTGCTCAAGCCGTCAATGTACCATCCGTTTGATGCGACGAGCAATTACCGACATCGCACCGAACAAGCCCGTAACGTTGCACCGTAACCAACTTTTGCTACGTTACGGTGTCACGTCCACACTGCCACGTTAGGGTGTTACGTTACGCGGTAACGTTACAAGCGTGTACCCACCCTAAAGTTTTGTGTACCGACTCCAGAGCCCTGCTATGCAGACCCATTAGCAAAGTTAACCTTTTAAAGCCTAGAGGTAACTTTACATACGACCAGGTTTAACATTAAAAAATTCTACGTGGTGCCCACATTGCGTTTATGTGTTTTGTACGGATCTCAGAACAAACAGCAACTTTTGCGTTATAAAACATTAAGAGATTGGACTTTATAACAGAAGTGGAGAGTGTTTACAGCGCGGTACGCACTGAGTCCTTATATAAAACAGATACGCTTCGTCTTTAAAGGGTTAAAAGATAAACTTCGGCAATGTACAGTGCGATCGTCTTACAGCTTCCCGGAAATCATGATATGACACATCCCGCTGTTTACAATATAAAGGTCAAATGCAAAGGCCTTCAGTCTGACACAACTTTAATAGTAACATTGCGATGTATATCGTAGGTACATATTTCGGCTTAAAAAGAAGCCGCCGTTAGGCCAACTGCAAAAAATATGCAAAGGATTATTACAGCATTATTACAGTGTTTTTGAGAAGGTGTTCTGAGCTCTGTCCTTTCACGTTTGGTCCATTAGTTAACACAGGAGAGCATTATCCTAAAAAATGTCTCCATTATTAATACGTAACCTCCTACTTGTAGAGCTAAGAAAAAGCTGATTTGTGCTAGCTACTGCCGTTTTTCTGTTAAGTTTCTCGCCGAATTAATTAAGCGAAAAACTTATACGAAAGCCAAAATACCTAGCTAAGATATAAAACAAAATGTTTTACTAACAAAAGTTCTATCAACTGCCGAAGTGGATGGGTCGGAGGTACACGGTTCAACGATCCGTGGGGATCCAGCAGCTCAGCTCGCTGTATTTTGGACATCCAGCATTTGTCACGTACAAATTTGTGGTACGGTGCGCCGTTTTACGAAAAGCAATTTGAATAGGAACCTCAAGTAAAGTACGGAATAAACCGAACCGACATCGATCTGAAAGAAACACATCAACCATTGCTTTAATAAGCAAATGCCAAATTTCATCTAAACTCGTTCATTACTTCTGTCAACAATGTGGATGGCGAGAGGCATTCCTATTATGTATACGTCTGATATACAACGCGCAAAAGAAAAGTGTAAGTACGGACGCTAAAAGATCATAATCACTACACGATACAAATTTAGTATTCAGAGGACGCCAAATTCGATTCCAGCTGTTGCCACTATTATCGTAACTATAGCAACATCATCCTTTTAAAGCCTAGCGGTAACTTTACGTACCACCAGGTTTCACATTAAAAAATTCTACGTGGTGCCCACATTGCGTTTATGTGATTTATATGGATGTCAGAACAAACAGCAACTTTTGCCTTATAACACATTAAGAGACTGGTTTTTATAACCGAAGTGGAGTGTTTACAGCGCGGTAGGCACTGAGTCCTTATATAAAACAGATATGCTTCGTCTTTAAAGGGTTATCAAAAACACTTCATTGTAAGCAACCAGTCACCGTCTGAAAGAATCAGAATCATCTCCCGAAATGTTGTGTATTAATCCATTAACTGCAGTGACAGTCATACAAGTCACCTGATTTAACGTTTAGGAACTAATATTAGCTTCAAATGGTTCTCAGAATAAGAACAGGCAATTAATCTTCCAAAATTATCGCTGATAATAAATGTAACCATGCACTACACTATATACTAACGATACAGTACAGGCTATAACACATTCATTACACACAATAATATGACCAACTGTGACTTACGGTGCCGAGTCATTGACACTAACGAATAAAATGGAAAGAGCCTTAATAACGCGGGAAAGGAAAATCTTGGAGAAAAATATATGGGCGAACACATGAAAATGGTTACAATCAAAAAATTTATAATAAATTTAAATCTCCAGACACTGTAACTGTAATTAAAGTACGTAGACTGGAATGCCTTGGGAATGATGTAAGAATCGATGGTGATAGGACAGTACAGAAGTTCCTGGGAAGGCAAACCAACAAGACTGAGAAAAAAGGAATACCTAGATTAAGGTGGGTGGGTGACGTCGATTTGGGCTTAGAGAATATGGGTGTAAAAGGATGGAGAACAAGAGCTGTGGACATACTATAATGGGCATTTGTCGTGAGGGAAGCCAAGGCCAAACTTAAAACTTTGTAGTGAAGAAGAAGAAGAAGAAGAAGAAGACGACGAAGAAGGAGGAGGAGGAGAAGAAGGAGGAGGAGAAGGAGGAGAAGAAGGAGAAAGGAGGAGAAGGAGAAGGAGGAGAATAAGACGAAGGAGGAGGAGAAGGAGGAGGAGGAGGAGGAGGAGGAGGAGGAGAAGAAGAAAAGGAGAAGGAGAAGGAGAAGGAGAAGAAGAAGAAGAAAAGGAGAAGGAGGAGAAGGAGAAGTAGTAGAAGAAGAAGACGAAGGAGGAGGAGAAGGAGGAGGAGAAGAAGAAGAAGAAAAGGAGAAGGAGAAGAAGGAGGAGAAGGAGGAGGAGAAGGAGAAGTAGAAGAAGAAGAAGAAGAAGGAGGAGGAGGAGAATTCAGTTCCCTGAACACCATTTGCCGAATTAACTTAGTAACAAATGTGCAATGCGTGCTTTGTGCAGTAAGGCACAAGCTTTTATACATTATTCAGATCACCTTGGCCTCTTAAAGGGTTGAATATACATCAGACTTCGGACAATTTATCACGTAATTCAACACACCCGATCCCATAAATGCTTTCGGAAATGCTTCATGATTACAGTGGAAGCGGATACGGGGCACAGTACTTCCTTACAAAATAGAAGTATTTATCAGTACCTCTACCACATAGCTGTGGGTGGCCGCTTCGCCCTGCACAAATCAAGCTCTAATAACATCCCTCTTGACTTCTGTTCCACGCAGATAGGCCCTGAGGGCGAGACATAATAGTAAATAATGATCCAATGGCCTCTAATAATGGACACTAATGACGTTAATTCCCTGAAGACGACCCGTCCGACAGACGGCTGTCGTTCTGTGCACGACAGTAAAGATGACCCCGAGATGCAAGTTCCGTCACCTTTCAAAAATTCTCGGAACCAGCTGGGCTCCCAAGTCCGACGACTGAAACTCCAACGGACTACAAATTACATGGTTATATATTGCTATCCAGCATTCCGATAACATGTAAGTGCCAGGAAAGGGTGAAGCTCTGCTGGGAAACTTTAAAGATCTAGAAGTCTGTTCCATAGCGCGCCGAGTTAATGGGAAAACATTAAGGGGTGAGGAAAGATGCTGGCCTACCAGTGCTCAATTTTTTCTCATCCGTCTTGTTTTTCTGACGTAGAGACACGTTACGTCGAATGGAGCGTGGCAACTAATTATGCTGAACATATGCTACCGTTACAGTGTTCAGGGTCATTATAAGTCATGCTCATCCCCGACATGTCCTCTTGCCGGAACATAAAATATATGTGGTGGGTTGCTTTTTAAAGGCGAAACTGTCAGGGCCTTTGCTCATCGATGATCGAACAACAACAACAACAACAACAACAACAACAACAACAACAACAGCAGCAGCAGCAGCAGCGGCGGCGGCGGCGGCGGCGGCAGGAACAGGAACAGCAGCAACAACAACACCAACAACACCAACAACACCAACAACAACAACAACAACAACAACAATAACAACAACATGTAAACGAAGAAATAGTCCTCCCAAGGTTCATGTAGGCGAAAGAGAATATTTGGAGTTACATGAAAAATTCGAATCCACTGCTAAATGTAATCAATTCTTAGCATTTTATGTTGCATTCCATATTTCCTACTGTTCTTCAATTCCTTAGATTCCTCGCCATGCCTTTTCCAGTCACTTCAGCATTGGTATTCCTGCACGGACAGTGAAGAATGTGCAGCGGTATGGCCGTGGAGAGGAGGAGAATGCAAAGCGGCAGGAAGCCTGAGAATATCACCACAGGCAACAATAACTGTATTTGGTGGTACACGTAAATGTCACCTCATTGCAACTTCTTGCAAAAAATTACGCAGTTCAGCTTTGAAAAAAAATTCTTATCTCTCCAGCATGATACCAAACGGACGGACTCGAACAGTTCGATCTGCATATGTTAGCGCTGCTCTCCTGCTACATTCGAGTCGTAAAGAAATCGCGTTCGTCACCATGAAAAAACAATGTTAATAATCAGATGCCAATCAAATGCCGTCGCTTGTCGGGCTGCCAGTACAGAAACCCACGATAATACTCGGCGGCACGCGGACAAAAGTTGTTCTCAAGACCGACAAGTCCTCTGTCGCCTAAGTCAAAGCGGCATATCATATTAACACGCGTTCCTTTCTCCACCTCTTTCCCTATAAACGTCTATTTTGTCGGTTTTTAGCACTAAAGTAATATGAGGGGCGACGATTGTTGCTCTAAACACTTTTGAAGACAATGGATTCACTTGCAAAATATACTTGGGCAAAACTGTGTGTAAGAATATGTCGTGTGAAAAGTTTGACATACAAGCATATCAGGGGCCTTGTATGAGACATAATTATTGCAAAATGGCCTCTCGTCTGCTCCACCGAGCATGGTAGTAATCTTGCCAGTGTTTCACTACCTACCTAATTCGTCACATCAGAAATAAATATCAATTTGCTGTAAGTGTGATCTGCATAATGACGGGTTTCATTATCTGTACTAAACACTACTCGAGTGGTCACATCAGAGGCTGAAATAGGCAGGAACTGTGGCATATAGTGGAGAGAAAAATGGATAGGGGATTTTTATGGAAGAATCTCAAGGAACAGACCACTAGGCAGACCTTGGGATTGATAAGAAGACAACATGATTATTCAAATGGATCGTCAAGAGGCGAGACAGGACAGGGAGGACAAAATTTGTCTGATCAGGATACGGGAAAGTGGCCAGCTCTTGCGAACATTGTGATGAAATTTCCGCTTCCATAAAATGCGGGAAGCATTCTGGCTAGATGAACTACTGGCGTCCCCACCATAGAGTTAATTTAGTCACCAAACAGTGTGATATCTGAGGTTCTCAGAGCGGCGACTGAACGCTACTGTCTTATGACACGTGATGCGTGCAGTACAGTAGCTATACAAACATTTCGGAGGAATCCAATGCCTTCACATTCTGGGCAGAAGTACCCAATCATATATGCACCACGTTTCTCCGAAACCGTCCGTACACACCTGCCTCAGACTCGTCACTTCCTAGAAAAGAGTACTCAGCTGGTGCCTTCGCTCTTCTGGGATGTTTCGCAGCGTAGATTTGTAGTTACCGACGTTTCGGGACAACCTATTGGTCCCTTCTTTAATGTCAAGCTTGACAGCTGAAGATGGGACAGCTAGGTTGTCCCGAAACGTCGGCAACTGACTACCATTATACGCTGCGTTACATCCCAGAAGAGCGAAGATCTCATTTACACCTCTACGGAAGCCTGAAATCACGCACAGTACTCAACTGGTTTATGAGAACATCACCTGCCTGCAGTCACGTGACTAGCGAACATTCTGACTGAATATAATCAATTTATATAACATACATTTTCAGGCGCGTCCCAAAATATATCTTTCTAAAATCACCTATAAGTTTCGTCAGTCAATTTCCAAACTACGTGACCAATTTCAATTAACCTCGGTACAGCAGCCCTAGAACAACACAATACAATAAACACTGACAGCCATGTTGGTTTTAGTTCAGTCTGATCCATTATACTGGACCCTCCTGCACCAGAGCCTACGTAATCCAGCAGACTATTTTCTAATCTTATTCTTACATAAAACGTAAAAACGACTTTCCCATCAGACGAGTATTTCCATGTGTACGTTTAACTAACCACAATTCGTTTTGACATTTCAGTTTACGTACGGACGCAACTCAGCTGACTTCTGTGATAAGATTTTCCTACAGTTTTATACAGGCCTACATCATAAACGAGCACAACCACGCGCAGGTTTCAATGGCTGTAGTTTACTGTATGTTTTGACAGTTATATGCGACACCCGATACACCGCACCTCTACTACCGAACGAACTCTCCGTGTATCTGTTTCACTCACCCCCACATCAAGCGCGTCATTACTTTCGGGTCGAAGTACAATTTTGGAATTATCTCACAATACCTTTATCTGTGAGGAGGGAGGGGGGAAGCTTAGAATAAAATTTGTACGCATTCGAAAAAAACACGTCATAAAATATTTACAAAAAAATTACTATTCTGAAAAATCAATACTATAATAAGGCGCCAATGTAAGCGCCGTCCAAATTGCACGTCTCTGACCACCCAGCTATTGCCAGACTAAACATAATACACATACCGAAAGAACAGACAAGCGTCGTGTATACGAAACGGCACTTTGTAGTAACAACAAGGACCAATGTCCCTCTAAGCTGCGCGGGGGGCGCGGCCGTGCAGTTAAGTGAAATGCTCCCGTGCAAACTGAACAGTTGTTGCGCTGATGGAATTTTTCAGTTTTCATTGTAAATATTCTTATCATGCACATTAAAAAACTTTTAAAGTGCCGCGCAGTCGTCAGGTCGTGTAAAAGTTTTCTGCTCAGAGCAGTATCAGGTCCGCGCAGCTGTAAAAAAATTAGAGGGAACGTTGACAGGGACGCATCTTATAATCTAAGGCTTTTTTTTACTAATTAAAAAATACCAATTCTTATCCATGCTTATTTATCAGACTCCTGTAAAATTCGATATAACAGATCTGTATTTGTCAGTTTTGTTTAAGAAATCGGGGTAGGTAAGGCCGAACTTTTCTTATGGGCGTAAATGAAACTGCATCTACACGTGTGCCGTAATACGTGTTCGGCCATTCATACTGAAGGCGATGTGCTACGTTTCAGTATCTCGGCTCTGAAAGACTCATGGCGACTAGAAAAAGAGAACAGCAATACCAGTTCTAATCGTGACCAGAGCAAGGTGTCAGTCTCATTTCACAGGGCAGACTGAACTATGAACTAGCGAAATGTCTGGCACCGCCCAGTGTATATGCATGCCCATGTCTGTTCACGCCGATTACTATTGTTTCAACTTGGCCCAAAACTTTCATTCATAAGCGTGTTTAACATTCATCGAGAAAGTAATGTCCATCTAGTGATGATGGCATGAATGCATGAGGCTTAAGC
>BLKM01002405.1:0-26004 GCA_013340265.1 Coptotermes formosanus
TCATGTACAAGATGTTCGGTTAGTGAGATGGGGTGTACTGAAGCTAATGTACACGGTCTTCGGTTAGTGAGACGGGGTGTACTGAACCTAATGTACAAGGTGAGGGAGATGGGGTGTACTGAACCTAATCTACAGCGTTCGGCTTGTGAAACGGGGTGTACTGAGCGTCATGTACAAGGTGTTCGTTTGGTGAGACGGGGTGTACTGAGCCTCATGTACAACGTGTTCGGTTAGTACGACGAGGCGTACTGAACCTAATGTACAGGGGTTTTCAGTTACTGAGATGGGGTGTATTAAACCTAATTGACGCCGTCCGCTCTCCAGCACGAAGTCCCGCGTTAAAGCAGGATTGAGCGCTCGAGAAGGGACGACATCAATTTCTGCACAGAGACCGGTGACAAGTATGTATTGTGCTGGAGGACCACAAATAATATCGCTCAAAAGGGTCGATTTAAAGCAGCAGTTCGAATATCTTAAATACGCACTTCTTTTACGCTTCTGATGGATTTGTATGTGTAAAAACGACAGCGAATCTTGTGATATGCTACACACAGTGTGCAGCATTTCGGCACTTCACGTGTAATGTCTGTAATGTACTCTTGTACTATACTAGTTTTCGACGTTTTCTAGTTTTATGATTTATTCCTCTCTTCGTGGCACCTTGACAAAACTTTGGATCCAAAGGATGTATAATAATGTGTGTTTTTATATAAGTACGTATGGCTCCAGTAACTCGTATGGCTAGAGTAGTGGCAGCTACCCATACTGGTTAGGATGCCCGATATCACAGCAGACATCTGTCATCACGTCCGTGCTAGAGTTACCGGCACGAAAATAGTCGCGTCAGTGTAAAGCGGCTGACTCACACCCCCGCTACCTGCTGCCCTGCGTTGTTTCCAGTTCTTCCCCCGAGGCGCAGCTTCCCGTTTAGTTAGCCCGAAAGACTGCCGTAGACATGGCAACACTGGGTTCATAGGCCGTGACCTTGGTGGAACTATTTTCGTGCCGGCCACTCTAGTGGATGTCAGGGTGGTCTTCAAAGGACCAAGAAAAGCTACTGTCAAATCCGCAAGTATTCACTGTTTTAATCTTGTTCCCAACACACATGAGCCTTGCAGCTTAAACTGTGCTTTCAAATGACAGCAGCAATACGATTCGCATGGGAATGACACCCACCCTGTGTCCTGCGCCGTCATTACACAAGTCTGGTGAAGTTCTTATGGTACTCTTGTAAAGGTTTTACGGTATTCTACTAAACACGCGAAAATTCAGACTTCTGGGGTTTGACGCCATGTTGTCTGGTAAATTAGTACCAACGCTTTTGTGGAACATAATGCCTCTATTGTCAGGATTGGAAACTACAACTGACAAAACGCTACGCTACTGGTCCATTCAAGGCTGCTGTACCAAGCGCCCCAGTCCAAACACGCTCGGTTGCCCCACTTAGTACCCCTTTCCACCGTACTCATTTCATTTGCAAACATCACATCAGAAAGAACAACCATCAGCCGCTGCCAGCGTCCTTACAAATTCATTTGCTTACCAGCTTTGATGAGCATTACTACCGACCAGGAGCTTACATTACATCTGTGCAGAAAAACAGTGAATTTCAGACAACGATAAAACGCTTTACCTTATATTGTGGTTTGGAATGAAAACGGCATATATACACAAACATTCTAGGCCTCTAGTGCAACAAAGGCAAACTAGTTACTATATACTGAACAGGCTATATAGCGACATAAGCCAAACGTGCATATCCGGTGCAACCGCATTAGCATTACGTAAATATGCTGTCAGCCAACAGAGGCGGGCTGACTTACGTATAAACGTGTGTATTCGTACGATATTGGCCAGCAGAAATGTATGTAGGAAGGATCTGCAAAGCGAAATTTAAATCTAAATTAACAGAAATTCAAATATCCAGACTGGTACTGGGGCCCACCCAGCCTCCTAGAAGAAAATCAATCTAAAGTATGTACAAAGATCCAGCTCGTACCGCGCAGTAAACACGCTCCTTCTCGGTTATAGAAACCAGTCGGTTAATGCTGTATACGGAAATAATCGTTGTTTGTTCTGAGATCCATACAAAACACACAGATACACTATGTGGGCAGGACGCAGAATTTGTGAATGTGAAGCCCGGTTGTGCATGAAGTGACTACTAGGTTTCAAACGGTTGAATGGATAGGGGGTCCTTTACACGGAAATAAGGCAACATGGGCGTGAAACGGACCATTCACATCCATTGCCGAGATTAAGAATGAGTGGGGCCATACCTCCACTCCCGCATATGTCTCTAAGGAATGGTGCTAATAAGTGCAAGGAAGCTTTACCTTCAGCCTGTATGCATGTTCTCATCACATCCAGTAGCACAGAGCCCCCTATGTTTTTGCTTCGTAGGTGTTATAAATTTCGAGTTACTATAAGCAGGGCCTGCTTTCTGAGTTTCACGTATGCACAACCCTACTGTAGCTATGGTGTGCGCAGTTATGTGTGAACTGTAAGTGAACGGAGGCAGAAGGCAGAACTGAAGTAACAACAAAACAGTGGATATCAGGAAATTCATGGGCTGCGCAGAAACGATGTGCGGGAAGAGATGAGATACTACTGAAATTACGGGTGGTAAGAACTGGTATGACGACAGAATGAAATACTCTACTGGTGCAGCGTACGTACATAAACACTCGTATTATCAAACTGACACAGAGTCTGGGCAATCCTAGCAGGCACACATAAGCCAATACTCCGCAAAACAGAGGCACAGCTGCACCTTGTGCACCCAGTGAAGGCAAACGGGCGAGTGCGAACACAGCTGCCTGATTCTTAACCTCCACATTAGATGGTGGACAGTGGTTAGCCTCACGCACCGGCCACTTTACCTCCGCGTACCAAGCTCCCGGGTGCCCACTGAACAGAAGGCTGGGTGGACCTTTTGGATAAGACAGACAGCACTTGCCCCTGCCAGGCATAGAATACTGTGTGTGTGTGTGTGTGTGTGTGTGTGTGTGTGTGTGTGTGTGTGTATGTGGATTATGATGGAAGCAGAACAAAGTGTTCATACTTGTATAAAATAAACACACAGGCATCATTCCTTTCGGGTTTATCCGCAACAGTAGTCGACTGTGTTTAATGGAATGCCTATGTAACGATGCCATACCAACTAAGGAGATTATGTGGCCTCGGAATGCGTAATGATTAAGAATCGAGAGAGACTCTGGTGGATGCGGAAAACCCCGAACACATGAAATGGACCCGCCTTGGAAACCATCAGTGTTTGTTACTGGGCGGTGGAGCGGTAACGTTCTTTTGTGGTAACGTTTTGTTGCGAGACTGTAGTTACGACAGAGGTGTAAGGCCGGCAGCAGGTGAAGGCACTGGCATTATAGGATGCAGTGTGAACTCAAGGAACATTATAATCAGATCACGTTATCATAGGCCTGTGTTCAGTATTCCCGTATTACAGCACGTATTTTCGAAAGTTGGTACTACTTACCCTGCGCTAAAGCATACTCAGCTCTTCCTGCTTCTACAGGTAGTACTCACCTGTAGGAGAAAGAAAATACACTAACAAAATGTACAAAAATTACTGTTGAATTATTTATATAAGCGCTTAATTTAATACCCGTGACTTCTGGCTTCCTCCGCGGTGCAAATATGATCTGCGCTCTTTTGGGACTTTACGCAGCGTAGAATGGTAGTTTATTACCGACGTTTCGGGACAACCTATCGGACCCATCTTCTTAGACTGCTTGACCTTCGAAGATGGAACTAATAGGTTGTCCCGAAACGTCGGCAATAAACTACCATTCTACGCTGCATAAAATCCCAAGATAGCGCAGCTTTCACTTAATTAATAAGTTTAATACCGGCTCACTGCAAGGGCACATACAAAAGTCCCCTCACCAAAATTCAAAATCACAGTTCGAAGCAACTGGGGTTACAGTTCACCTAACTCAAAATCAAAATACGAACTTTGTAAAGTATACTTAGGTGAAATATAACCTCTGTTTTGATGTGGCTGCGGGGGGGGGGCGTCCCTGCCCGAACAGACTTGATACAGGCAAGATATACAGGGACGCACAACATGTAGGTAGAGTCGGCAAAAGAAGTGGTCGCGGCTTAATTTATGGCATTACTAGAAACGTGCCCGGCGAATGACGTGCTAATGTAATATTCGGATTGGTTTGGTTTCCACGGCAATAACCAACCAACCAACCAACCAACCAAACAAACAAATCAAACAGTGGCATCACACAAACCAAGCTACACGGCAACGATGGCGACCATGGGTGGATCAGTCACTGAATCAATCAAACACATAGAAGTATTATGTAATGCATACGCTGGCACTTTTCAAAGGAACTCAGGAAAAACATAAAACCCGTCAGGACAGTCGAGGTCCCAGCGTATTTGAAGCAGGCACCTTCCAGTACAAGACAGAAGCGCTACCAATTTAACTGATCTGCCCGGTTCTAGTCTTGGTAGAATTTCCAGTTTCGAAGTAGTGAAATCCTGTAGGACAGGCAGATTGACTTCTTACCTGTGTACGCCTTTGAAATTGTCTCATATTTAAATTATCAGGGTTCCATCTCCGTGCATTAACTATATAAAATTAATAAAACGCCAACCAAATGGGCAATATGTTTTTGATGTTCACTGTTATGGTCACACACTCTCCTACATGTTTCGACCTCCTGGGTTATCATCAGGGAGATATCTAATTGTACATAAAACAGCGGTAAAACAGCGATAAAATGGTTAAAATAATCGTGTGCAGTTGATTATTATTGTTTTTCGTTTTTTGTTCTTCTCGTCTAATCTTGGTTTTCATATTTATTATACATTACTTTCAAGTTGAATTCCCCATAATTGCCCATGTTTGTGTTATTTTCAGAATGAAAAAAAATAATAATCAACTGCACACGAGTATTGTAAACATTTTAGCGCTGTTTTAGGCTGTTTTATGTACCGTACAATTAGATGTGTGTGTCCACGATAGTGAACATTAAAAACATACTGTGCATTTGGTTGATGTTTTATTCATTGTATCTCCCTTCTAAGTTGAGATGAAATGGGCAGGTGAACTTCGTCGTGTGGTTCTGTAAAACACCCTGTATATGAACTTTATTTGCAGCTTATCTTTACCCTTCTCCATGGATACTAAAATGCACCAAGCACGAAGGTGTCTTCTAATTGCAACATAACGAGCTAATGGACGCAGCAAATATCATTCAATAGTAAGGTAAATATTTGAGAAGAAAATTAGGTTCAGGCAAGAATTAGTTTGATTAACCGTCAATGTGACGCCATTGGCTGCATAACAAACAACACTGTGAGCAATAAAACACTTGAAACATGTAACCGCTGTACAAAGCCCCACTTGTCGAAACATCTGGACAGGCTAAAATGACTGACGTCAGATTACTTCGTGTCTAAACAGAGACATAGAGCCTGACCACTAAAATGGTGCACGAAAAAATATTCAAGTTATCTACGTCAACCAATATGGGGTTCCCCGAACGACCAGCTACAAAAAAAAGTATGTAAAGAACACACAAACAGTAAGCTAAGAAATCAACTTGGCATAATTCAAGCTTTGGTAGTTATATTCTCAAAACCAGACGGAGCCACTACAAGCAAAGAATGACATCTGAGCGATAAATGGGTTTAAACCGGATGCAAGTGCTACTACAATGTCCGACTGTCAGCGTATCGAAGAAGAGTGAAAATAAAATTAGAGATAAGCTTAAACTGGATACAAAATTTTATGTTGTCATTTACAAGGCATCAGATCAGTGTTTACGCTGTCACGGTTCGGTTGGCAGGACTTCATTTGTGGTTACAGACTGTAGCACGTTCTAACACAACGTGACGGATTTTATGCTCCTAACGCTTTACATCCTTGTACATCCCTGTCTGAGATATGAATTGGGCACCTTCTGAATAATAAGTATAACCGCAGCATATACAGAGTGTTTGTGAGGTTCCACTATGTGTGAAACGATGGAGGATAAGGAAGGAGAAAGACTGTGGATTGGTGTCTCATTTCGAAGTGATTTGGCTAGGTGACAACACAACACGACATTCCCGACTAGTCACATCAAAATCAACATTGTGGTGTTTTGCATTACGAAACTGTTACCAAGGTTTCGGATAAGCATACTGCTTCCATCTTCAGGGTTAAACTGCCTCTGGATATAGTGGTATTCTTCTGAAAGATTGGTGCGCCCACCAGACTACAGGTGGCATGACACAGAATATCACCGAATGTGTCTTCATTGCCGTCAAAGTGAATAACGAAGAACAATGAAGATGTGAGAGGGAGAAGACAATGTTTACGTGAAGTCTGGGTTACAAACGAAATGTTCATGTCGACGCCATTTGATGTTCCGCAATCTGCATGTAATGGACGATTTCTCCAAACTAAGCCTGTTTCCTGTAACCTGGTAAGTTGTAACGTGATTGTTGTTGGAAGCAGCCCTCCCCTCAAGGCCGAGGAAATGAAGCCAATGGCGTTGGTAGGTTTTATGGCGCCCGGGGCGAACAATCATAATAGCCGCCCGCTCGTAACAGAAATTATGAACTTTAACAGGCTCAGAATTGGTTACTGCATTTCTTTATATTCGGCTCAGTAGTTTAAAATTTGTTGCGTGCAGAAAATAATTTTTGTTCATTTAAAATACTCGTTTTGGCGCCCAGTTTGCTGACCCTTCTACTCTGCTGCCCAAGGCGGCCGCACCACTCGCCTCTCCCCCCAGCTACACCCCTGAATGGAGCATCAGTAGACAACACATATCAGCTATCAGATATCAGCCTACCCCGTTAAATAAACGCAGGCCCGTTAAGCCTTGTCCACACCTACGTACACTGCAGCGTACAGAGTCTGGGAATGTCCGCGCACTGTCCCCATACTGCACGCAGACAAACTAGTTGTACGCGGACAGTGGCTGTTGTCTGCCGGCTAAGATGGAAAACAGCAGACAAAGTCTGTAGGTCTGGACGTGTTCGCGTACAGTCCGCTTGCATTCTTACTTCCTTCAATGTGTCATTAGTTTACGCGTAGAATTTGAGGGGTTAACATGTGGTCGAAAGAAAGAGTTCTTACTTTTATTGAGGATTTACAGTCCAATGCATGTTTATGGGATATGAACTGTCCCGACTATGAAAACCGTAATAAAAAAGGTGATGCAATTGATTTTCTTGCAAGAAAATATAAAATCAGTACTACTGAAGTTAAGAAAAAATCGACAATCTCAGAGGTCAGTTTCGGATGGAGCATAAAAAGGCTCAGCATCCAAGAAGACCGGGTCTTCATCGAAGAAACCAAGTTGGTTGAACAAGCGCCGCGTCCAAACACGTTTCACATATTTTGGTCGTTTCTTTCTTCTCATTAAAAATATATATCTGCACTTACTCCACGACATGGATTGATTGACTGGACACTCCAAGTACGCGTGGACACAAAACATTGCATGCGATCTGTACGCGGAGTCCGCGTACACTGTCTGCCGACCGTGTACGCGGACTGTCCGCGAACATTGACGTAGGTGTGGATGAGGCTTTAGACTGCGTGGACCACAGGCCGCAGACAGCGAAATTACGGCAGACATTGCCACTAGCGTAACCTAACCACAGCTATCATTCTTACGTCACAGATTAACTCCATATTCTGCAATACCAACTTCTGATCGCAGGCTAAAATATCTGAGAAAAATCTGCATGCTGGCAAAGGAAATCAGTCCATAACTAAAAAGCAGAAGCAATTAAATAAACTTGATAAGAAGCCCCCAAAGAAAGCGTTCTTCTTGGACTTCTTGACCCTTTAAGATGGGACCGATAGGTTGTCCCGAAAACATCGGTACAGAACTACCATTGGACGCTGCGTAATATTCCAGAAGAGTGCAGATCTCATGTACATCCAAGCCGCAAGCCTCAAATCACGCAAACTCCCGCAGTGTGTTCGCAGTGACAATATCCTATTAGGCAACTCAAAACAAACTTCACTCATGTGAACCGACGGGGGAGAGGGCCTTATCTCCAACTACACGCCATGGTTGTGCTACAGCGATTTGGCTGTGGTCCAGTCTCTCATCGAACCCTTACCCACTTGACTTTCAGGGTTCACGCAGCCAGACGCTATTCGTGAGAATAACGTGCACGACGAGAATTTACTGTTAACATTAATATCAATGCATATTGCTGCTGATATTAATATATACAGCATCATAATCGACGGTAAACGAATTTTCATGCAGTAACAGCGTCGATCAGATCAATCATCAGTATCAGCCACAACCTATTGTATCAGCCAATCTGGCGGAAAGAGGCAGAAGCTGCGACACTTACAGCAGGCAATATGAATGCACGTATCATTCCTTAACAAATGAAAAAGTAATACAATGAAAATAAAAGTCCACAAATATGAGCTGACATTTACTTTACACACATACTCAAAAAAGTACGTACATTCTTCTCACTTCAGATTCGGCTCGAAATGTTGGGATAAATGCAGATAGTCTCTACGTCATTAGCGTTGTCAGAGAGCAGAGTAACTGTGCTTGCTCAGCCAGTCTCGATTCATTTAGGCGCAGTTCCAGCTGCAGCAAATTACCGGCCTGTACAAGTCCGTGCATAAGGCTCACTATGCCTGTCATGACACCTGCCACAATGCCAGGTCACGCTCACATACACGTGTATTAAATAACGGTTCACGCCTAGCCAGTTTAAAAGCTATAGGCCTATGCTGTCAACAGACTAAAACAGTTATATTAAATGTTTACATTAAATTACAGTAAACGCTGTAAAGTACGGCCAGTGTGTTCCGCTGAAAAATATTAAACATACTATGTACAGTCGAAGCCGGTTATAACGACACTGGTTTATACGACACCTCGCGTATAAGTCACATATTCTGTGGTGCCCATTAATTCGTCACTGTTAACCATAACATCATATTCCCCGGTTACAATGACATTGGTTTATGACGACACAAAATATGACATCATAACCGGTTCGACTCTATATACAGCGTGTCCAAAAGTGGCTTCACCGAGTTTACATTAACGTTCCAGGGAAAAGCTACCGGTACTTCATTTGAAGATGCAAATTTAGTACACACACCAACGAAACAAGAGCTGATAGAAACAAGAGCCAGTGTAATTACAGCGTTGCCAACTACTGAAAATAAAAAACTAAACGCAAGCGAAAAAACACAGTTCACGACCTCACTATCTCGGGTTTCCCCCCAGTATGTAAGTTTTACCCTGTCAATATCATTCCACCAATGCTCTAACTCATGTTCAATCTACGTGTTACTCTTACTGGAAGGACAAATCGGCGAAGCATTTGAACCTTCAAAAAACCAGTGCTCTTTCCGGAATCGGGGAGTATTGGATAGACAAACACTTTCACTTTTTTGTATAAGGAAATAGTCGCTGTTTGTTCTGAGACCCATATAAAACACAAAAGTGCACTGTGTGGGCAAAACGTAGAACTCCTGAATGTTAAACCTGGTAGCACATAAAGTAAGCACTGGGGTTGAAAGGGCCTTCTTGGATTGCAAAGGCCCTAGAGATGGTGGCAGAATGTTCTGCCGAAACGTCAGTAACTGTTTACAAAATTACATGAAGTCGTATCACAAAAAAAGCTTCAATCTTCACAAAATTTGTTCTCCTTCAGTTAGTCAAAGTTCAGTGAAAGGAAACAGGAGATCGCAACTGAAACTGTCGGGCGTCAGTATAGCACAATTTGTCATGCTGTCATGAGCCAGTGAACAATTCCGAAAATTGATCAGAGCTGAGCTGAAAGTAATTGGCATTAAGAGGGTTATAATTTAATAGCGCTGTAAATCAGATTTTAACAACCGAGAAGCCTGAAAGGGAAAAGAGAGTATGGAAAACGCAATTCACGGCTACAGCATTAGAACATGGGCGCAGAGAACGCAGCATTTCGTTTCTCGCTAATCCATTCTTCAGCGCACGTCAAAAGCTCTCTCGCGCTCTCCCGCCCCCTCTCTCCCCCACCCCTCCCCTTATCTCCCAAAACCTTCACAACGCTCAGCCCATAATCGCAATGGATCAAGCATAATTCCCAGGACTCTTAACTTACTAATTCATTAATGTGTTTTAATTAAACTACACTGCGCTGTTTGCTAGGCACCATCCGCAATAAGAGCCTCTTCCATACAAAGCAGTACAGTCAGTTCCTAATTAAACTAACGCACTTTTCATCAGTCAGCCGCAATAAATAATGACATGTCTTACGTAAGCTTCGACAGGCATTAAAAACGCGAAACATCGTTATAGAAAATGAAAGGTATCGACGTTGCTTAACGTATAATACAGCATATGACATGACAGGAACGTCTGCGCGTTGCCAATGGGCTAGAAAATGCGAAAAAAGGAACGAATACACATACACAAAGATTTCTGTGTCTTATGGGATGTGACGCCGTGTAGGTCTGGGCTGGTGGAAGCGTAACGACGTTTCAGAGGATCCTGCCGCCTCCAGCATCCAGATGTACGAATGAATGTCAAAGAACTGCTATTTTCATACCATCGGTCCCTACGGCATGTATACCAATCGCTGGACGAGACAGCAGGAGCCTCTGAAACGTCGATATACAATATTTACCACGCTGCACGGCGCTACACACACCGAAAAACAGAAATCACAACAGCAGCCGTGATGGAATCCTTAAATGTGTGTCTTACATTAATTCTGGGTGGCAATATTTTAGTAATTCCTTACTTGAAGGAGGGGGATGGATATGTATTGTGCTATAAAATGCACATCACACCACATCACGTCATATCACATCACATCACGGACACCAGCGTCCTACGAGTGTTTATTCACTAGCCCTATAAAGCTCAATGGTTAATATTTGTACCACCAGGTTTAACATGCACAAATTCTACGTTCTGCCCACACAGTGCATTTATGTGTTTTGCATGGATCCCAGAACAAACAGCGATTGTTTCCCTATATAACATTAACCGATTGGTTTTTAGGCTTTCTTTACGAAGTACAACAAAATAATCCATTATACAGAAATCACGACCGTCCGCCCGCCCGCTTGTCACTTAGTATCAGCGACTAAACAGTCTGTCGGTTTTTCATGAAATTCGGTATAGATGTTCTTTATAAAATTTTGTCAATCAAGCGTGAATTTCAAGAAAATTGGCGCAGTGACAGTCACACTTCACTTATGGGCATATACAGCATCAGTACAGCTGTCCACACTTCACTTATGGCTCTATACTGCATTAGTACTGCTGTCTAAACTTCACTTATGGCCATACACAGCATTCCGTACAGCTGTCCACACTTCACTTATGGGCATATACAGCATTCTGTACAGCTGTCCACACTTCACGTATAGCCATATACAGCATTCCGTACTGCTATCCACACTTCACTTATGGGCATATACAGCATTCCGTACAGCTGTCCACACTTCACGTATGGCCATATACAGCATTCAGTACAGCTGTCCACACTTCACTTATGGTCATACAGGCCTACAGCATTCAGTACTGCTGTCCACACTTCACTTATGACCATGTACAGCATTCAGTACTGCTGTGCACACTTCGTTCATGGGCATATACAGCATCAGTACAGCTGTCCACACTTCACCTATGGCCATATACAGCATTCAGTACTGCTGTACACACTTCATTTATGACCATGTACAGCATTCAGTACTACTGTCCACACTTCACTTATGACCACGTACAGCATTCAGTACTGCTGTCCACACTTCGCTCATGGGCATATACAGCATTCAGTACTGCTGTACACACTTCGCTCATGGGCATATACAGCATCAGTACAGCTGTTCACACTTCACTTATGGCCATATACAGCATCAGTACAGCTGTCCACACTTCACTTATGGCCATATACAGCATCAGTACTGCTGTCACAAAAATGTTTTGAGTGACTGACTTTCGTGAGAATCGGCGAGATTGAAACCGCACTTTCCTTAACAGCGTACACGAGTTCACATCTGTACTCTGCACATTTATTGTTCAGGGCGACATTCGCCACAAGTCTGCACACACTGCTTGTGGGCATTTGCCTCTCTTGTGAAAATCGGTGCACTGAAGCACGAACTTCTCTGACGGCCATATGGCGATGAAATGACACAGACGTGTGAATTGCGAAACCGCATGACACTGTCTAAGGAACGCCTTGCTAAATTCCGTGCACTACGTCACGGAGTGCGCCATTATCAATCTTGTTAACAACCGAGACGGAGTGTGTTTAGTGCGCGGTGCGAACTGGATCTTTAAACATCATTCAAGTTAATTTTTGTCTTAAGTGGTTAAACCATTCCGTGTTTCAGACCAACAAAAAACAACACAGAAGAAAGTGTCTAGTGGCACTTCAACATGACAACAGACCCAAGGTCATACTCACAGCAGACCCGGGGGAGGGGGGGCAGTAAAAATTACCCGGGATCGGCGGTTCGGAAGGGGGCCCGGGCCCGACTATGTTTCATACGTTTTTGTCTTTCTCGGTAGTATCTTAATCTGTCAATTGTACAAATTACCCCTTTCAGACCAAGCCCACGTCACTCTGCAACTGAGAGTCTTTGTAATTTAGTGTAAAGATTTTTAGCCGGCCCGCCCTTAATGGGGGGGGGGGGGGGGGGGGGAAAAATTTTTTTAAGGGGGACCCAACCCTCTGGGGGGGGCCCTGGTTATACCAGCATGCTTCAGTCGCTGAAGCATCATTTGCTGAAGTGGCGCTGAGCAAAGAGAGGTGAGGCTTAGCACCGCCTATCCTAATCTTTGTGGGGCTGGTAATTGAAATGGACTCACTGATATGCATCTGTGGAATACGGCGTGAGGCAAACTGGCTATAAATGAAACTGAATAATAGAAAACTGGCTGATTCATCACTAATTTACTTATTTTTTTGTTTCAGGAGCAAAATCCCGGGAACACCGCCTGACACGCTGAGTTCACAGAGGTACGTATAACTGATATCGACAACATTTCGAGCAGACACCACAGCTTCTGTACCAAAAAAAGGGGGAAGTCTCGGTTAATCGATTAATCAGTGACTGTGTCAGTAATCGGCCGACAGGCATAATCTTACGTACATTTCCTTCCGGCATGAGAACGTATAATGTCTTATAATTGCTACGCTTAAGAATCTCCATTATAAACACACATCACTTAATGCTGTTTGGAGAAATAACCGTTATTTACTGTGATAACCACAGCAAAAATATAAATATACACCGTATGGGCCAAATGCAGGGTTTCTGAAAGCCGGTATATGTAGTCACCATCGTGCTGTAAAGAGTTACAGTGATTTTTCTAATGAAAGGACTTTAACTGTTCTGTTATTCATTAAGAAAATGTGATTCTGTGTGATGTGATAAGAACCAACCGACGTTTCGGACAAAAGCTGCTTATATATTCTACACGACAGAAGAGGACAACAGATTCCTCCTAATGAAGGTCCACCCATGATGCCGGAAGAAGCCTGGAATGGCTGTTGCTGATTATGAAGATGAGGAGGAGGACGAGGAGGAGGAGGACGAGGACGAGGAGGATAGTGATCTAGTGAGAATGGGAATGAAGCGTCGGGCTTAATCAAAAGCCAAGAACTTAATGAAAAGCCGACGGACTCTGCAGCAAATTGTACTAAAGGCTGGACGGAAAGCGTCCCTTTCAATTGGAGCTTCTGCCATGTGTTGTGTCGTGCTTGCTACGTCCAACACCCATTAACACGGCTCAAAAGCAGAAAGGCTGGCCAACTCGGCGTGTGTGAGAGACTGAAACCGAGTTAGTTTGCAATAATTGACTTTGGGCTTCTTTGATTCGCAGACCGGCGTTTTATGAATGAAACCAGTCAAGTGAGGTGGGCAGGGCAATGAGGCTGTGGCTGGCAACACATGATGTATGCTACATAATCAAAGAACTCCGTGCTGCATGAAGCTCTGATCAATACAGCTCTGAAATCGTTACGGTTTCAGAGAATAACAAGCCCACATTGAAATACAGCCTATATCTCGACGCTGTATATAGATTTGACATGCTGACAGAGTGGTTAAACATAAGTACATAATAAAATACATAACATGCATACATTTATTTATTTACTAGATCGTATATTCATTCTTCGAACGGGCCGTTGTACATCCGGACCACAGACAAACCAACTGCGCACCTTTCTGTGCAAGGTTTATTGCCGGGTGACATCTACAGTCAGGCTGCCTTTAACGCAGTGCCCCTTGATACACTGCTGCACGGAAGGAGGGACAGATGACGTCTCAGTTACGTCTTTCTGCTGTTTGCGAGGCGGTTACTATGAATTTTACTCTCTTGTGCGACGTGATGCCGTATAGTCTGGTACAGTGTACTAGCGGTTTATACGAACCTGTCGACAATTTTTGCTGTACATATCCAGTGCCGAATTAAGATGGTGTCGATGTGTTCAGTAATTTCGCAAATAAAATATTCGGATCGTACAACACGTTACATCAACAGTACATGTCATCTGATGCCCTTCGTTTACGCAACCTATAGCCATCAGACGGCCCAGGATTTCGTGATGGGATTAGACCCACACCATGCAAGCCGTCTACAGCCATCAATTGGGAACCGAAGCGCAAAGGTAAAAAAGTTGGCATAAAAACATGAAAGGCGTCGTAAGACATCTTTGTATAATTCTGCATTTGAAATAGTAGTGGTTAGTCAGTTTTACATACAGAACGTATTCGTAACGGAAAGCAGAATTAAGTACAGCAAGAGCAAGTATCATTGTCACTGCCTGCTGGAGAATTAGCTATACAGTTTAAGTTTATTGTTTTTGTTTCGTGAAGCCGGGACAGCGCAGTTCCTATAGTCACTGGGTTCTGGGCTGGATGACCGAGGGACCGTCGTTTTATTGCCCGTAGGGGCAACAGCAGACTGCTGCACTCTCCAGAGCAATCAGACGGGCTGTGGGACCCATACGTGCTGCAGCGTCAATCCCTGCAGTTAAATCAGCCGCAGCATGAAGCTGACCACACGTCCATCAGTGCCGAGGTTAAGAATGCGCTGAGCTATAGCTACCTATAGCTATATGCCTTCATGATGGATAACTTAGTGATTGTTATGGATTTATATTGAGAATTACCTTCACATTTCATTCTTATGTTGCAACAAGTAGCATGTATACAGCAATCAGCATTATACGTAAGGTTTCAAGGACACGCAAGGCCAACAGCTGTACACTAGATCCTACTAACAATGCTATTAGTTAAGCAGCGGACCGTGCTACATCCTCAACATGGTGAGCCAGATGGATATAGGGCCAAAACCCCGAGGGCACCGTACAGTTATTTCATCTCCTAGACTTTGCAACACGACATGACATTTTAAAGCCCGGAAACTTTGGGGCTAATTTGCCTCCGTGGATACAACAGGCCTGTAATAGGGAAGGTTTCCTGTAAAGGTTAAAGGTAAAGTTATCCATGTGCATGCCGGACAATGAAAGTGAAGCTCCACTCATTCTTAAACACGACACTAAACTTTACTCCCCGGCACGCAATGAAGCATATTATTTCACGGAGTTCTCATGATGCAGCATGGAACGGGGTTGGGAATATATACATATATATATATATATATATATACACACACACACACACACACACACATGTGTATAATATGTATACGTACTCCACCCGCACCTCTAAGAATCTCCGTTACACAGTTGACTCTTTGTGAGCGTTCATGGCCACATAAGATAGACCCGTGGGCTTGATGTCGATAGAGTACCCTAGTTATTCAAACAGACAGTACTCGCTGCACCACCTTCAGGCACAAGGGTAGACTTCATACCGTCTTGCATAACCAGCATTCCGCGTTTCGTCTATTTCCCAGCGGGGTTGCGTTGGGGCGGGCGGGGGGGGGGGGGGGGAGGAGGGTTCCGACCCTAACAGAGACCGTTGAAACTGTGTTCCTGTTTTCGTTCTCATTACATCATTTCACGCTACCTTTGGCGTGACATCTACATTTACTGCCAAACACAATTTAATAGTGTTCAAAAACTTCATTTCATTTCGTTTTCACAGCACACGATTTCTCTCCCAGGCACCTTCAACGTTAAAATTATAAAGTTCTCTAATATTAGGGAACTATCTGCTCTTAATGTCTTGTACACGTATCTCGAGTCACTAGTCTCACAACTGAAAGTACAGTGTAACTCGGTTATAATGTCATGAAAGGGACTGCATATTTTATGTCGTTATAAACGAGTGTCGTTCTAACCAAGTAATGGTTAACAGTGAGGAATTAATTGGTATGTACCACAGAATGTCTGACGCTATAAACGAGGTGCCGTATAAACTGATGTCGTTATAACCGGGTTAGACTATACTTGTCTATCCAATGCTTCCCGATTCCCGAAAGAACACTGTTTCACGGAAGTTCCCGAGCTTCACCCGTTTGTCCTTTTGGTAAGCGTGATATGTAGATGAACAAGAGTATGGAGCATTGGTGGAATGAAAAAAGGCAGGGGACAACCGAAGTATTCGGGAAAAAAGCCTGTTAGCACGGCCACTTTGTCCACGGCAAATTTCACATGGACTGGGCTAGGGCCCTTCGCTGTGAGAAGCCGAAAACTAACCACCTCAGCCACGGAACGGCCTTAAAGACGAAATGGACTTTTTAAGGACGAAACTGGAACTGTGTGATTTGAAGACCCAGTTCGTACCGTAGAGTAAACACATTCCGTCTCGGTTATAAAAAAACCCAATCAGTTGAAGTACTTTAGGTAAATAATCGCTGTTTGTTCTGAGATCTGTACAAGCATATAAATACACTGTGTGGACACAATGTAGGACACTGGAGTATTCAAACCGGTGGAACGTAAAACAACCAGAGGCCTTTAAGATGCAGTATTTAAAAACTTTCAATCAGTCTCAATACAATACCACATTTAATGCACATTTTAAAGCATTCTTCACATCCCCGTATCTTTTCTGTCTTGTTTTATTATACCGTTGACAGTTATTACTTTTTGAAACCTAACACTACTTTAAATACTTTATTATTAAGTTGTCTTATTATTCAAGGCTATGCCTTTCTTCGTGGAGATGCGGGTTCGATCCCAAACCAATCCATGTGAGATCCGCGGTTAACAAAGTGGCACTGGGACAGGGTTTTCTCCCAGTACTAGGGTTTTCCCCTGTCAGTATCATCCCACCAGTGCTCCATACTCATCTTCATCTGTACACTTCTGCTCTCAGAGCGACAAGCGGGCAAAGCCTGGGAACCTTCAAGGACACCTCTTTTAGATATGGGAGAGCACTGACAGTAAAGTGCCTTAACACTGTATTCTTCAACGGTGTAAGCATGCATTATTTTTCTGATAATTAAACCACACGATTTCTAAAGACGCGCTGACATGTTACATAACGTTTATGAATGTGATAAGCATAGTTACCATTGCTAAATATACAAGAACAGGGGGCAGATGCCTACTGATTTCAAGTACTGTTTTCACTCTCTGTTGCAGGGTGTTCAAGAAATCCGCTCCTAACAACAAATTGACACTTTATCTCAGCAGTCGGGATCTGGTGGTGTCAGATAACAACATAGATAGACTGCAAGGCGTCCTCCTCGTGGACCCAGACTACCTCCAAGAGCGAAAGGTAAGCACCGCGCTATCGACTGAAAAACACCAGAAAGTAAGCTTCCTTTGTTCTCACTTTCATACACAAGTCCAGCAAGCAGCTATGAGATAACGACCGGACACACCAGCGACATCAGCGGAACATTGCACAGCCAGTTTATTTAAATAAACGATTATTGAAAATACACTATATTTCTCTGGACTTCGAAATTCACTGATTAGTTACTGTCGGAACACAAGTTCCATGCAGTCAAAACCGGATAAGAGCAAAAAGAAGGCTGTATACGTCCTCAAGTAACAGGCGATGAGGTATTAGCTGCAAACTTCGGCCACCTTTACACCACAGGGAAGCATTCCCAGGAAGGCGCGTGGCTCCACGAAAAAAAAAACCCTCGTGTGAAAGTATGAAAACTGCACGGTCTGCTCAGGATAGTTTCCTTAAACAAATGGAAGTGAGCTTACGGCACGGTCAGAGCACTGCTTGACTCGTGCATCGGAAAGCCAAACACATGACGAAACTTCAACCCAGGATATTATACATCGACATCTGCATTGCTTACACGTCAGATGTTAAACCGGCCACGACTCCATCTCTGCCGCATGCTTTGTGGTGGTAAAAATGGTGTCAGATATTTATGGTGCCGTTTCTATTCGTTAAATCCCTGACTACACGCACAATATAGTAACTATAAATGTTAGCCTACATTATTCGTTATGTTAAGGTAAAGGGATAGCTCTTCTGTGCTTGAGTAGCACCGCATACGAAAGTGGAGGCACACCCGCATGGCGCAACAGCCCATAGCGGGCCAGGGACTCCTCATTATCGAGGCTTCACGATCACACTCAGACACACCACACTCGGTAGGATTCCTTTGGACGAGTGACAGCCCGACGCCGAGAACTCTACCTGACAGCACACAACACTCACAAGAGACAGACATCCATGCCTCCGGCGGGATTCGAACCCGCAGTCCCAGCAAGCGAACGGACGCAGACCCACGTCTTAGACCGCGCGGCCACTGGGATCGGCAGACTGGAGGTACAGCTGCCCGTATTCTCAGCCTTGGCACTCGATGAAGCCAACGGTTATCTCCACGCCAGGTCGCTTTACCTATTAGCCAACCATGCCTCCCAGCCAACTCGCGGCAAAGATATATGAAAGTTCCTATAGTACGGGGGTCTTCAACCCGCGGCCCTCTGAATGTTTTTGTGCCGCCCCCAAACAATTTTTCAATTTTGAGTGTAGAAAGTTTAATTCAAATAAATGTTAAATAAAATTCAATCTGAAATATTTTAAAATTTGTACAAAAATTTTAAACATTTTTGTTTTTATGTATGAAATCTCGGTTAACGTCGCAGTAAATACTGCAAGACTATAGTAGGGAATGTATGCAGGGCACTTAGTAAGCGGTGATAGACAGGTTAGTGAAAAATAAATAGTACCAAATTTCTTGCTAAAGATAAACGTTTTTTACGCCTGTAAAATTGTTTAGACGTGTCAATTAACAATATTAAGGACAAAACTTACATTTTTAGGTTCTGAATCTGTATTTTTTTTTCTGTTTGAACCTAAATCCCTCTGAGTTGGCATACCTTCTGCATTCTTTTTCCAGAAATATTCTTGTGGGAATAAGTAAATAATAATAAAAATAAGTCATAAACCATAAATAAGTAAAAAAATAACAAAACTATCCTATGTATGTTTACGTACAGAACATTAGTGGGCATGTCCTGCAATGAAATGCAAACTTTATTTCGTAAAACGTAAATGCGACCCCCGAATCTTTCTGCCATTAAAATGTGGTCCTTGAGCAAGTACAGTTTGAAGACCCCTGCTCTAGCAGGCCTACCTTAAAATACGCCATGAGTGGAAGGAAGGATGGTCTAGTAGTTCCCAGCGACACAACTGCAAAACTGTTTTGCCCCAAGTGCGTTGTGTGGGGTTGCATTGTCATGCTGGAGAATTACACCTCACGACTGATCATTTGTTTGGGTCGCTGAAGCAGCACTTAGGGGGCTGTCGATTGCACGGTAGGGAGGAAGTGGAAATTGTTGTTCGTGAGTGGCTGCAAATCCTAAGAGCCCGATTTATACCGCAACGAAATTTTGAAAGTCGTGCCAGTATTGGACAAATGAATGCCTGTGCTCAGTGACTGTGTTTAAAAATAATGATACTCCAGTGGAATAAATAAACCATACGGAACGTTGTAAAGGTTATTCGTTTCAAGTGTTATGACATGCTGAACTTTACGTATTGAACATTTCAAGTATACGCCGTTCCAGATTAGAGACCAGACATATCATCAGCAGGATTGCCACAGCAATGCGTGACCCGACCTTCCAACACACAAATACAGGGCCAGTTAATTAGTTGCATCAAATTATAACATCCGGTGCCTACCACATGGCTGACTGACTCTTGAATGCGTGACACTACGGAACAATCTAAATAACTGATTCATTATTTGGCTGACTGGTTTAGAGTGTGCTGAATTGCAACAGGTAAACGCGAATTTCACTGTATCAGAAATTTGTTGACTTTAGGTATGTGATGCTTTACGACGCCACCAGCACCTGGGGCTATAAAGCGTCCGGTGGCAGAACGATTAGTGAACGATGAACTGAAAAGGACTGGGAAGGAGTCATAACCTCATTGAAGTTCTGTTACGGAATTTTTCTGAAGACACTGCAGAAAGCAAAGAAAGAACCTTGAAACGTAAAAGCTATCGCTGCGCATTGCATGGAGGCATACAGGGGTAGTAAATTATAGCTCCACCAATTCTTAACTTCGACACTAGATGGAGGTAAGTGTACATAACGTTCCGGCCCCTTTACCCCCGCGGAAATAGCCCAAGGCAACCATCACCAAAGTTGGACCCCTAACCCGGTCTGGACGTCTCGAAGAAGAGAAAAATCTCTTGCCCACGACGAGAATCGAACTCCGAAACGTCTAGCTACCCCGGCTGCCCAGAAGACTTTATGACAGACTACGTCTCGGGCCAGGTTCAAAACTACCACCTACAGAATAACAGTCTGAATCGTTACTGTTTGAGCCAACGAGCGCGGTTGGCAAGAATTAAAATGCACAAAAGTGAGACAACCTTAAATATCACGAGGCTCATAACGCCTTTCATGAAATTAATTCAATTCGTCCAAATGCTACGAGGGGGAAACAGACGCCAGGGCATAATGACACTGCGCTTTTCGTTACAAAATGAGAATGTTAAGGTACGGACACAAAACGATATTACCCGAGGTAAACATTACATTTACAGCCCACGCACAGCGCCGTTTGCAGGATCCAGGAGTTTCGGGGTTGGACGGCCAGTCAGATGCACGTAACAGAGTTCATTTTAATGGACTGGCGAAACGGTCGGGTTGTAAAGGCTGATGGCCTGCTATATGGAAGGACAGTCTGCTTGCCTGCAGGTGGAAGCCCGGCACACACTGCTGCGATCAGCCGACAGCACACAGCCAAATGTGCCGTGGGGCTGCTTAATGCGGATATGAGTAATGAACATTTACGGCGTACGTCCCAAAGCATAAGAACTACAACGGCGTTTGACTCTTTAAAGCACGGTGGTAACTGCCTTTAACGTTAAAATTTCGTCCACCGTGTACTTACGTGTTTAGTGGAACTCGCAAAACAAATGGAGATTATTTGCCTACACAGCACTAACCAGTCGATCTTAGCAGTTGAGACATATAGCGAGTCATATTTTATGTGTTACTTAGATTAACTACATGCTTCAAACGTGTAACAGCTATGAATACTGTACCAAGCACCATCCTGAAACGTCGAGTCTCATTACAATACTCACACCTTTCACACAACTGTAACACAAGGTAACGTAACGTCGTCCCTGTGTGGGAGTGGAGGTACAGCTCCACTCAATCTTAACTGCGGCACTTAACGGACGTTTGGTCAGATTCAAGCCCCAGCCGCTTTATCCCCGAGGAAAGAGTCCTTAGCCCTTATTGAATACGAAGCTACGTAGGCCCAGAGCTGGTGCGTACGTTTCGGAGGACACAAAACTCTCTTACGAACAAGGCTGTTCAAATGAACTCTCATGCCAGACCTAATGGTCGCGTCACCATTAACTCCGTTCTTCTAAAATTGTAAAAATTCATACTTTCCTCCCTCACAGAATTGCTTAACTCAAGCACATCAGTGTCTCGGTTGTCACAGCCACGTTGCAATACAGAGTGTTCCCAGCAGTAACGTGGACAGGCTTATAATACGCCCTAGCAAGGGTCACATACACAATAGCTTCAAATTTATGTGCTGACAGAAAGAGTCAAAATGTCAGTTGCATTGGAGAAAGCGACGGTTTGCGCGCGATTCCTCTTGATATAAAGCATGCCACCTTGTCATGCGGGGTGCATACGTGAGGCAATGCTCATGAGACAAGACAGACAACGCTGCCTGTGCCACACGGAAAGCATAAGACAACATCAAAACAAAACTAACATCACAACACTATCTCAATTATCGCACCCGGGTAATAAAATGTGCTTATTCTAAAACGACAAGTAAACACTGAAATAGGAGCAAGTTACTTGTACAATCGAACGTAAGGTAAAGCTATCCCATTACAGGCCTGGAGAGGCCCGTTGGGTTCCAGGAGCCTGAGGCTCCCACACTTCCAGACAGTCGGCACATGTAGGTAGTAAGGTTGTTATCCCCAAGCACCGGCCGCCTTTACCCCCAAGAACTAGTGCTGGTGCTCAGGCTTAGTCGGCCGCAGGGCCATAATGCGGCCGGAAGGTTTAAGACAAATGAAAAATTCCAATGACATCATTGGGATTCGAACCCGCGACCTTCCGACTTGTTGCGCAGTGCCTCAACCAACTGCGCCACCGCGTGCCCCGTGTACAATCTGAACACATGAACTTAAACTGGTTCGAAATGTTTGCTCTGAACGTACTGCATGACGAAGAAAGAGGCGACAGAACTACGATGAAGAAAGGTAATGAAGTGGTAACTGACACATTGTACAGACGGAGGAGTGGCTAAAGAACTGGATGAAATACACACACACCTAAATGCTGGTCACAGCATTCCTTATACAAAAGGTGTAAAGACTATACCGCTGTAACTCGGTCTACACACTCGTTTATACAAATGCAAGAAAATGAGGGAAAATAAGGTAAAGTTATCCCTATGCAAGTCATGAAAGCGTATGGGGAAGGGCAGGCATAGCTTCACTCATCCAAAACTTCGGTCAGCTTCACATCCTCGCCACTTTCCCTGAGTAAATATGCCCTAACAGGCTTACCCATAGAATAAGAGGCTGGGTGGGGCCCAGAGCCGGACTGGACGTTTTCCAGAAGAGAAAAATCTCTTGCCCCTGTCAGGAATCGAACCAGGATTCCTCCACGATCGTCCAGCCCGTAGCCTAGGCACTATACCGACTGAGCTGTCGCAGCTCCCAGGAGTAAGTTACGACAGCTGGTTAATGACGAGCTGTTTTGTGCCGTCCGTTTTTCGTCTTACACGTCAAAACACTTCATTTCGGTGCCGAAGTTTGCAACCGACCCACTATAGTATGCCTTTCGCAGTTCAAAAGTCAATATGCGAGATAAAACTATGAACACTGCTGTCTATTGGAATGAGGTGCCAGTACTTATCCGCCGAACTTAACGCCATCACTGGACGAATACTTAGCAACAACGAACCGGACCTGTTTGGGGCAGGCTCCGTTCATATCCCGGCCATGACACAAGCTCTCTTCAGGTAAATGTCAGGACAGTTCCTCAACAGGTGACGACTGTTTCCTTCCAGATCCTTGCCAGTCCAACTGTCACACTTCCGCTTTATGCTGTATCTCACATTGTTGGCACAGTTAATGTCTCCTGTGCGCTATTGGCGGCTAGCCAAAGGGTGGACTGCGTTTCACACACATATCCCTAACTGCTTTCAGGTTTACGGGCAGGTGACGCTGACGTTTCGTTACGGTCGTGAGGATGAGGAGGTCATGGGACTCAAATTCTGTAATGAGGCTGTGATGTGCCTCGCTCAACTGTACCCACCGCACGAGCGAGCAGGCCCACAAAGCACCACACTGCTACAGGTAAGGTCATGCTGTCGAGCGGTCCCGCCCACAAATCAGCACACCGCTACAGGTAAGGTCATGCTGTCGAACGGTCGCGCCCAGAAAGCAGCACACCGGTACAGGCAAGGTCATGCTGTCGAACGGTCCCGCCCACAAAGCAGCACACCGCTACAGGCAAGGTCATGCTGTCGAGCGGTCCCGCCCACAAATCAGCACACCGCTACAGGTAAGGTCATGCTGTAGAACGGTCGCGCCCACAAAGCAGCACACTGCTACAGGCAAGGTTATGCTGTCGAGCGGTCCCGCCCACAAAGCAGCACACCGCTACAGGTAAGGTCATGCTGTCAAACGGCCGCGCCCACAAGGCACTACACCGCTACAGGTAAGGTCATGAGTCCCGTGGGATGAGCTACTGTCACTGTGGGAGCGTTGCACTGGTCAGTCGGTCGGGTAGTCAGCCGACTGCTTGTGATTTAACGTGACTCCGTCAAACAACACATGGAACCCGCAGTGTAATGGGATGTGACGTCATGTAGTTAGTGGAAATTCGCCAATTTATATCAAGGCAACATTACCCTGAAGGTGGTAGCAGCACATTCCTTCGAAATCCCAATAAATGTCTACGAGATTAAGAAGCAATCTTCATACCGATTTGTTAGTTACATAGCGTCACAACCGGAGACAACTGGCAACGTACAATTCTAGTAATTTGAATTGTTACCTGTATACATCATACATTCCCATGATGGTACACTCAGATTCAAACTGGAGGACAGATCTCCAGTCTCCGAAATCCATGATTTATCGACTGTAGAAACCAAAAATGAAAATAACGTAAACATCGCATTGCTGTTCAAAACGCAAAGGACACAAAAACACCGGGCGTAAAAAATTATAAAACCCGGTAAACACTTCGCTTCAATGTAAAAATAGTGCAGGATAGGCGTTAAGTATACACTAATTGCATGAAGTAATGTCAGCTCAACGTGTCACCGAGTCTAAGAACCCAACTGGCGTAAAACAGCTTCGAAGTTTGATACCGTCTTGTAACCAACGCAATATGCAATGTCTAAGCAGTTCCGGGACACAGGCCGTAAACTGATCCATTAGTCAGTTCGTATGTCACAGACAACACAGCCCGTCTCCATGACAAAGACGGTCAGTCAATGCTTTTTACGGAATGCTGAGTGTGACAAAACATTCGCAGTGTTGCAGCAGTTGGTGGCTACCCCCGATGCTTCTTTGCGTCACAAAGCGCTGAACAAGGAAGGAGATCCGGATAATGTCGAACACAAAATGACCCATCAGCCACACTGTCTGTTGGAATTGTAGCGTGCATGGTTCGTTAAGTGACAGAGATTCTCTTCTGACGGAATTCAGTTGCACAAGACTGTAACTGTTGGCCATCCGCGACAGACGGTATGTTACATCATTCATCCCAAAAACGGGAAGACTGATTAGTCTTGACGGTTAATGGGTTAAAACAATCTTAATCCGATTGATTGTACATGACAGTCAACACAGTACACAAACCAATCTCAAAATTCCAGTGACTGGCTGTGATTAACGACTAATGCCTTTACAACAGACATCAGTCAGACAAATATTATCAACTGACAATTAATTACATCTAGTTCACACTTAAACGTCTGGTTCGCTGATGGGCCTATATCGTTTATATGGGACTGCCCTACGCTAAACAAATTGAGCATACTTAATCTGCCCTTCTTCGCTGACTGGCGGATGAATCCATGCAGTTATGGGATTAAAGTCAATTGAAATGGAACAACTAAGTTATTAATGAAAAACAGCAGCAAAGAACGTTACCTTTAATATAGTTTTTATACTCATGATTTTATACAACTTTTATGCATTTTACAATAGTTTCTATGACGTATACTAAAAATGTAATGCGACCTCAATCCCACATAAAAGGTATGCGTTTTCTAGCGTGGCCGTTTATATTAAGTGAAAGGCCGAAACTAGTAACCTGCAGAATTGTAAAATTTTGTTGTGAGGCACAGTGGTTTGAAATATACATATATGTGAAGAACATTACATTTGACACTGCGTTAGGGAGCTGCGCTGTTAAACAGCACTTAACTCTCAAACCACCGCACGGCAGTTTCACTTCGTGTGTCGTGCAGACAGTATAATGAAGAGCACAGAGCAGAAGGTTTTTCCAATACTCAGCGTAAAGCAGGTGCTGTTCTTTCATTCACACCAAAAGCTGATTGCACCGTGTTACGAACAAGTGTACGCCTATGAAACTGACACACACACACACACACACACACACACA
>BLKM01002408.1:0-19431 GCA_013340265.1 Coptotermes formosanus
TACGTGATGTGCAAACAATATTGCTTGTTTGCACATCACGTATTTGAGACTGTTCAACAGAACATTAGGAAGTATCAAATGCGTGATGTGCAAACAATATTGCTTGGTTGTAATTTAAAGTAAAGAGCTAAAATTCTGCAAACATAAAACACAATTAAAATAAGTGTAACTGTGTTAAAATTGTTGAGCAATACACAGTGCACAACAAACTGGTGTTGCTGTGTAATGCAGACTTTCTTCTTGCATTAAGTGACATGAACAAAACTGATACAACACACAGCAGTTCTTCAGAAAAAATTCTGATGTGGTGCACCCTGTTGCGTTCGGAGTTCAGCTGTTGAAATCAATTAAAATTATCGTCTACACAACTTATTACACTCAGGTAAATATGTCTTCACATTAAACAGCTACATGTTTCAACAGACATGCGGTGATCTTGAGGTTGTACTTTTACAAGAGTGCAGCCTGAAGATGGCCGAATGTATGTCGAAACATGTAGCCGTTTAATGTGAATACAGGGTTACCTGACTGTAATTACGTTGTGGAGAGGGTAATACCAAATATCTCAAAAGAACATCCTTTTTAATATTTAAAAAATCAAATACAAGACACTCAGTTATGAATATGTCACGGATAAAAGGTACAAATCACAGAAAAATCCAAGAAGGGCTGACTGTTAGTGTAATGGCTGGTTTTTCTTTTTTTGCACCGGGAAGTATTCACATACCGAAATGTGATTCAGGACAAAAATTCAAAGCCGGTAGATACTCTGTTAAGAATGTGTTGATAAAAAGTAGAATACGGAAACACAATGAAACAAAACAAGAACTGTTGTTTCTGTCATGTTTGTTGTGTTGCTCTGTTTCAGCCAATCATATGTACCGTGATTACCTGAACGAAATGGCTGCAGCAAATCACGAGTGTGAGAGAACATGCGCTGCAACGACTAATTTTGCAGCAAAAGAAGGCACTTGATCAATGAATTATGAATCACAGAAAACGACAGCACATTGGGATATCAGAATTACACGAAACGGTGGACAGACATTTTGTGGTGTCACAGACAGCGAGTATCAAATTACAAGAAAAAAAATTTCACTTCACGCTATGGTAGACGAAGCAGGACACTTCATACCAGCCCTGTTATTAGCGATGACGGATTACCTGTCAGCATAATCAAAATGCCAGTAATTGGCCTTATATCCTGAATCTAAAAGTCTTTGATACGTTCCATACCTGGAAACCAGTACATGCATGTGTGTGTGTGTGTGTGTGTGTGTACTCCAGACAATGTGTAACTTGAATACACAGGAAGTGGGTTGTAACTGTGTTGTAACCATTACACATTCAGGAACACTTTCAAAGTTATAAAAGATTCATACAGTAAAACGGTGTATAAACACGTAGAACTCATATCAAGATTGGCTGTACAGCATGTAAGGCTTCTTACAAATGTAAAGGATAATAAACTCTGTTGTGCAAAGAACCCACTTTAACACGACGACTACACGCACAGCCACTTGGCACCCTTCAACAACCGGTGCCACAGACGTAGCTTGTTCCTTTGCGAAAGTAAAATTCAATTTTTGTATTTCAGTGGACGATATGTAGTCAAGTTACTGTTCGCTAAATGCACGAACACACAACTGAACATTTCTCAAATTTTGGTCAATTTTTAATTACATAAATAATTTTATCGCATTTAATTCTGATAGCATCCCAAAGATCGTCGGTAACTCGCCGTCGAAATCCGGCTTCTTTACCGGGTGAGTGCATGTGGGATTTGTGGTGGATAAAGTAAGGCTGGGATATGTTTTTCTCCCAGTACTTCAGTTCCCCCTGTCAGTATCATTCCACCAATGTTCCAGACTCGTTCATTCATCTACCACCGACGCTGTACAATCCCAGCAACTGACAGCATCGTTAAACAACAAACTTGAAAATATCTTCAGAACGTTTAACATTTGTGTATGGTTTCTTCTTTGTGGTTTATTGTAATTCGTGACTTTTGAAGTACCAATTTAAAGTAACCCACTTTAATATTATACCATTTGAATTTCATTCCGTATTTTAATAAACCAGAAACAACATCGCCATTTCGTCAGCTGAAGTGACCCGAGATTAGGAACAGCACGTAGCATGCAGTGCCCACTTGCTGGCAACTGTAACGCAGCTAAATTCTTCGTGTAGAAGGAACGACAGATTTAACACAGCACACAGTCTAGCTGCCATATCAAAGAACACGTGGCGAAAGCAAAACATAATGTTTTCACCAATACAGAAGAGAGAGAGTAAACGTTACGAAATGACTTTAAAATCGTCACAGACCTGCGAATTATTTAATCAACATGACTAAACGACACTACCCAACACAGTCATTGCATCAAGTGGCTACGGCACCTGTCTTAGAACGTTTAAAAATAATTCCTATTATCATATTAGCCAGCGGTGTCCACACCGGAGTCCGCTACTTTGTGATATATGACTGCGGCAATATTTCTAAGCTGTATAACACTATAAAATACACAACTTATTGCGGTTTTTCCATCTGTAGCCCGCGGGCATCGCCAACGTAAAGGGGTAAACGTAAATCTATCCCTGTACAGGCCTGTAGGTTGAGGATCCAGACCTGTAGATCCAGTAGGTTGAGGCTGCAAAATTTTCAATACATTCGGCACATTAAGGTGGTAAGGTTGTCAGTCCTACGCACCGGCCGCCTTTACCCCCAGGAAATATTGCTGGTACTCATTTCTGTCAGACGCTGAGTCGATCCCAGCGCCATAGTGCGGCCGGAAGGATTAAGTCAATGAAAAATTCCAATAACACCATCGGGAGTCGAACCCGAGACCTTCCGGCTTGTAGCGCAGTGCCTCAACCAACTGCGCCACCGCGGCCCCACGCCTAATGTAAGCAATCTAAATATTCTACAGTCTCTATGTATTTGTCTTTAAATGTCGCAACAGATTCAAAATTCCACGGAGTGAAGTCAAATTTCAAAAGCTAACATTTCAAGTAGTCAAGAATTCCCCGTACTTTATGCAAGGTGAAATACTACCGTGGTTGGGCCGTATCATGAGCCAGATAAATCCACTCAATTCAATTCAAACCCTGATCTTAAACAAAGACTTCTGCGACGGATGGACTTACCCTTGCCGCCACCGCCACCAGCATCAGCACCACCGGACTGTCCAGGGTGGTCGGCAAAGATCTCAGTCAGTAGGTGGTTGTTCGACTTCTTGAACTGATCCACTACAGTGTCATTCAGTGGATCTTTGTTCTTCTCAAGCCAGCCAGTGATGTTGTACGACACCTGAATGGCAAAAGTACAGTTTCAACTGCAACCAACATATATAAATACAGCCCAACTCGGTTATAACGTCATGAAACGGACTAAATACTTTCTGTCGTTATAAACGAGTGTTGTTATAACCGAGGAGTGTAATGTTACGGTTAACAGTGAGGAATTAATCGGTACCACAGAATATCTGACGATACAGACAGGGTGTAGCTTAACCTTTTAAAGCCTAGCGGTAACTTTACGTACCACCAGGTTTAACATTAATAAATTCTCCATGGTGCCCACATTGCGTTTATGTGTTTTGTACTTATCTGGGAACAATCTGCAACTTTTACCTGACACGTCATCAAATGATTGGTTTTTTACACTGACGTGGAGAGTGTTTACTGCGCGGTACGCCCTGAGTCTTTATATTAGACAGAATGCGTTTCATCTTTAAAGGGTCAAAACGATGTCGTTATAACCGGGTGCGACTGTAATATCATGTTTGGGGCTTTATAATTAGCGACAAACTTTATAATAAATTCCCCAAAATTATAAGATATAATAGCATGTAACTGCTAATTCCCCAGAGTGGAGCAGATTTATTATATGTGAGACTGCGAGTCAATGTACTTGTTGTTTACACAAACTGCAATAGAAATAAAAAGAAGCTACATAATTCGACTACCAATGCGAAGAGTTAGAACTGTGTCGACTTACACCGTAGGAAATGTGACACGCATTTTGTTTTAAAGACCGTGACGTGTGCATGAGGATTCGTAATTTATCAGGCGCGTTAGCAAAATTGCGTACAGCGATTATTAGTTTCGTCATGTCTGTCTGTCCGTCCACCCGTCCGCATGAAACTACTCGGCTCCCATCGGACGAATTTTTACGAAATTTGATATTTCAGTATTTTTCGAATACCTTCCCAGAAAATTCAAGTTTCATTAAAAATCTGACAAAAATAACGGGTACTTTACACGGCGACATACGTACATTTATACCTCTCTCAGTCGTTCGTTGAATGGGAAATGTTTCAGACAAAATTTGTAGAAAAAATCAAAACACACATTTTATGTTCAATAACTTTTTTCCCCCGAAAATCGTGCAGTTTATGAGATAATGTGGAAAAATATGATACAGCGTTTTGCAAGAGGGTTCCTTACCAAAATGATGTATGACTTCCTTGTCTCAGATCCTGATCACATTTTATGGCCCATTAGAATCTAGAGTTTCAGTCTCCTAACGATACTAGGGCACTACGAGAAACAGGGCAGACGCGAATTTGTTGTTTGTCCAAGTCTTCAAGAATATTGGTCTTTCCATCTATCTTTTGTTCCACACACGTTTCTTCTACCAGTTGGAATGTATTAATGCTATAAAAGGGCACGCGTGTTCACTTAATTTTTAACCCTTTAAAGATGAAACGCATTCTGTCTAGTATAAAGACTCAGGGCGTACCGCGCAGTAAACACTCTCCACCTCAGTTTAAAAAACCAATCATTTGATGACGTGTCAGGTGAAAGTTGCAGATTGTTCCCAGATAAGTACAAAACACATAAACGCAATGTGAGCACCATTGAGAATTTATTAAAGTTAAACCTGGTGGTACGTAAAGTTACCGCCAGGTTTTAAAAGGTTAAATTTCGTATTATGTCTATTTATGTCTACAATCCACTTAAAGTATACACGTGTACTTATTTTGTTATTTCTTGATTTGTTTTAAGGTCATAAAAAGTACAACCAACAAAACTAAGTAACATATAAAAAATAATTTTTTTCCCGTTAACACACATTTACAGCGTTCTTTGTTTTTCATAAGTAATGACTTTTTCGCGTATTACGAAATTTTAAAAGACGTTGAAACATGGCAGTTACTTAGGACGTCTGAGGCAGATATGTCAGTTCCCAGACTGCACTGTGCTCAACAGAATTCACTTACGGTGCCTGCGTAATGACCAATGGCAAAGTGGGCAGCCACTTGACCAGGCTTTGGTGGTTTAGGCTTCTGGAAGTTGGGAGACTTGCCCAGATGATTGTTCATCAGCTTCTCCTCAAAGGTCTTGTCAGTAGCCTTGGGGAACATAGACTCTTCCTCAAGGATTGACATGATACCCATAGGCTGTAAACACAGGACATTACTATTAATGTTGCGAAGTACAGGGTGTTCTTTGAATAACTTTAACAAAAATGCTTGTATTGGAATAAAATTTACGTGATAATTTTACTACTGTTCATACTTTGGTTTCGATAACTTGTCTTCATATCAACTGTAACTGTTTTCGACAAAATGTCCCACACATGAGAGCAAAAATGTCTTTAATTCCATATGTAACAAAATTTGCGTAATTTAATAACCTCGTTAACGTTATACGGGGACATTTTTTTATCCGACAACTCGCATCACTACTTCGCTCAGACGGTTTCGCGCGACTGCAGATGGAACAGCGCTCGCCGCTGTTCCATTTGCGTGCGAGGAGGTGACCACGTGTTCATGTCAGCGTACTGCAGTTAATATTCGGTTTTTGATCACAATACATAAAAAGACGCTGGAAGTGTTTTCATTCGGCTCTCAAAACATACTCCGGAACTAACAAACACGTTATTCACTACACGTCGAGACAACCGGAAGTGACTACCGACAGCTGTTATGTGAAATAATGTCCCTGTATAATTAAAATATTTTAGAATCTAAGGCACTGTAAAACTGCATGTACAAATATCATATTCATTTATTTTAAACATACAATTAAGCTGACAAAAGCGTCTTAGCATAAATGAAGTAAACGATACCAACGGACATGCATCATACCCCGAAAGGCGTCAGCTCTTCCCCATAGGCATGACACATGTCACCTTTGTCTCCATTACTTCCACGGGTAGCTTAATATATCCAACTCTAAATGCACCATCGGCACAGACGCGCAACATGTTTCATTCTTCAAAACGCAATTTAAAATGCAATAGTTAAGTTGGGACGTGACATCGTGTAGTCTGGTAGAAATGTACAGACGTTTCAGAGGATCCTACTGCCTCCACAATTAGGGTAGATAAAATATGCCATCCACACTTCCATCCTTCATCTACCCTGATTTTACAAGCAGTAGGTTCCTCCGAAACGTCGCTGCAATTCTACGTCACTACACGGCGTCACATTTCAGACAACAGAAGTCTTAAAATTAAGCGTGAAATTGGCACTGTTGTTACTCAGATTCAAAATATTTAATACAATTAACCACCAGTATGTGATTGTTCATGATCTGTAATGATTGATATTTAACAAAGCACGTACGAAATAAATTTCGATAAATAGGGAAACTTGGCACGTTGAGTGCCATTTCAGTACAGACGTAGCTATATAAATTTTTTTACACTGGACTTTACACCACAAGTGAAATTCCGTAATCGCGTCGGATAAAGCGCCTGTGCCGAATTACAACTAACTCTGCTACTTCGTCTACGACTCTAAGTGTGCTCAGAAAAAGTTTATTTTTTGAAGCACTTACCGTTATAAAACGCTGAAAGACGTCTGTGGGCCAAGAAAGATAACAGCACGTACTTACAGCAACTATATAGCGTAAATAGGCGTTGACAGGCTGTACAAGTATTAACACACACAGAACTGGACAAGAAATATAAGGTGGAAGTAAAAAAATACTACACAAAGGAAGGAAGAAAGGAACTTGGTAATATTAGTGTCTGAACCAATATTTTGTCATATCAAATTATTATGTACATCTTATTACATTTTATATATATATATCTGTTCTGAAGAAGGAGGCAACACGTTCCGCCGAAAGCCAGTACATTTACACTGTACAAATGACGTCACATTCTAGACTCATTACAGCTATCGCCCTTAGAATCTCAGGCCTCTAAGTGTGCCTTACACTACATGACAGGTTTTGGCACTGATAAGCTTAAACATTAACAACAGCAATCGGGCATATCTTGTATATTTTAGAAGCCTCGGCCACATGTTTCGGCTTGTATATAAAAAGCCGAAACATGTAGTTGATTTTTCTTTAACATATTCAAGTCGTCATCGACTGTTACTCTTTACGTACAAAAGCACAACGCGGTGAACAACAAGGACAAAACTGACATGATTACTGCGTCTTGGTTCCGACAAACTACGGATGGTGGAGTGATAACGAGAAACGGCGACTGATGTTAGAACAACTGACACTTGCTTGCAGAAGTCTTACAAAAAAAAAATACCAGCCAGCAAAAGTACCACATACCTACACTACTCAAATTTGGACAGGATATTTTAGCATGCTATGTTGAGACATTACTGAACTACCGAAACTACAGCTCGCAGCTGACTTCCAGATACTACAGTCGTTAAGGCCAAAGCTGGGAAGTACTTCACTACGGTTGCTCTTTGCCAATCCTCATCTTCTAAGCAACTGCAGACGAAGGTCATGATTTTGTAACATATATACAGTTATATTGGGCTAATTACTGTGTCATATATATTAAATTAATTGACGTCGTGCGTTAAAAGCAAATACTAGCACAATAATATCATAACACGATTACTTTACGCGATGGCTCAATTGTTTATGAGGGCGGTAGAAACCTAAAATTGTTTTGTACGATAGTGTGTGTGACATGATAAGAATGTTTACTTGTTTCGTATGAGTGACTGTAGAGTGTTAAAAATATATGTTTGGTTCGTATGATTGTATGTGTAACATGGTAAGAATGTATAACTATTTTGTATGAATAAGTGTAAAGTGGTAAGAATGTATACTTGCTTCGTTTGATTGTATGTGTAACACGGTAAGAATGTATACTTGTTTCGTGTGAATGAGTGTAAAATGGTACAAGTGTATGTTTGTTTCGTATGATCGTATGTGTAACATGGTAAGAATGCGTACTTTTAGTGTAATTTTTAACATGATACGAAAATATGGTTATTTGTCTAAGACACGGTCATAATGGACTTTTGTACAAATGTCTAGCATTTCATAAAGTAGAAACAAACACATAAACATACACATATATTCAAGCTTTATGCTTTCTAAGGCACGTTATGATCTCTGTATTATTTACATGTAAAATTCAATTGTCTGAAATTTGATCCGAAAGAGACGCTAAACCTGAAGTGTTCAACCAATGTGAAAATACGTTAGTCATTTACGTGTTACGCGATCAGCTGTGACTAACAGGTAAATGTTTAATTTTGCAGTAAAACCAAGGCACTGTTCTAAATTAAAGTTACGCAAAATGGCGAAAATTGTTTGTTGTATAAAATAGCAGCGTTCAGTGCATTTTTTAGCTTAATGTCAATTTAAATTAATTTAGAGTGATTACATAAATATGCATTCTGAACACAAACATGTAAAGAATATACAACTACACACGCAAAAATAAATTTAAGAATTTACACAGGGACAGGAGGAATTACCCATTATTAATATATTCGTGTTGAAAACCATTTTTAATATATTAAAAGAAAAAATTCCAAGGTAGTTTTCGAGGTAAGAATTTTAATTTCTGTTGCTAAAATTATTTTAAATGTTAGGTTAATGCAGTAAAGTTTCAGGCTTGCTGTAGATTTCCTTATGAATATTTATTAGCAAATGTAAAATTCCCAGAAGCCTAAAATCAGCATAATTGCTTGAGCATAAGTGCGAGTTCTTACCAACTGCACCAGGACAGAATGAAATGTCCACTTGCCCGTTCTACAGATTGCAAACTCTAACAACAACCTGTGAGAGCAGCATGAGCAGCAAAAAAACTACGTACTCAAATAACAAAATTAATTCAGTTACTGATTCTTAAATAAATTAGTTAAGAAGTCGATTAGGCACCACGAATGTGTGCGTTACTGAAATCTTAAACTGGTGCGTGAATAGTGCGTACCAAATATGAGAGTTTGATAAAGAAACAGTCACAAGATTTGTTGAGATTTAAAATATTGTGCTTTGACAGAGCACTTTTGGAAATATAAAAACACGTTTTAAAGTAAACACGCAACAACATAACCTTAAAAGTTCGGATAATTTTGAAAAGATATATGTTTCCAAACACTATTCAGTATGACAGCATTTATCTTACAGCCTTGTGTTATATAGCCTACGCATACGCATGTCTGTAGGAATGCGTACGTATATTACAGTTAATGAATAATTTGTTTTGTCGTAAATAAATAAGATTTAAAAATGAAAATTATGGTACAGAAATCTCAAGGCTTAACATGACTTGCAGTTTACGTAAAACCTTGTGTTTTAAAACTGCAGCTCCAGGTAATTTTAGTTGGAAATCAACAGCAGCGGTATAATATTTAGGTCTCACATTTTTAAAGTGAATATGAACAATTAAATTTTTCATTACCAAGAGAATCACAAGTGATAAGACAAAAATTTAACACTCTAGACGTGGATGTAACAAGAAGGATATTTCGTCACATCTAGCCTGCCATTAAATCGTCATTGTTTCACCGAGTGTCAGTGTCAAATCACTAGATTTTAAGCCAATAATGTTAAGGAGGACGGCGAGAAACAGGCGAAAAACGTGCCACACAACCACTAAATATTATTAATTTTATGTGCATAAACTGCGCGAAATTCAAAGAAAGCTAGTGAGTTTCTGATTTGCTTGCAATAGTGTGAGTTCATTTTTACATTGGAATTAGATTGCGGTACCTTTTCAATGAGATTTATGGTGGGTTGAAGATCCATACCGAAATCTATGAAGACCCACTCAATTCCCTCTCTTTCGTATTCTTCTTGCTCGAGAACAAACATATGGTGATTGAAAAACTGCTGCAATTTCTCGTTCGTGAAATTGATACATAGCTGGTTAAACCCGTTGGTCTGGGCAGCGTTACACAAAGGAACACATGAACACACAGACACGTTCAGATGAAAGAACAAACAAACGTAAAGTGACACACAAAACGTGGGTTAACATCACAGTTATTGCAAGACCATTCATTGTTACAGAAGTTTATTAGGAACAATGCCAAAGAAAATATCAACATCCAAGCCCCAACGGAAAAATATACTGTACACAAGGACCTTGCACAGGCAGATCAAATTCACTGGGTGAGGTCTAAGAGTAATAACATAATGTGGTGTAAATTCTGCACTGGTTTGATGCGTGGTGATATTAAGTAATTTATTTTGCTTTATACTTGAGCCAACGGATGAGCGTAGAGGTGAATGTACATATCGGCAGTTCCGGCTTTTCCAGTGAAGAGTCTCTTTTTCCAAAATTACAAACTTTCGCGACCAACACACACGTGTGGTTATCAAAACACGATATTCAAATCAACAAAATGCACTCGAGTATTGTGTGTTTTAATCAGCGACAATGAACAACATGAAAAATATAAAAAACGTACGGTTATTTATAGTCTCTGTTTCAAGAAATATATACTGAAAGAATGATATATTCTCACAACAACCATAAAAATATTTCCACGTATATTCAACATATTAAGAGTAGCAGAAGAAACCAATTGCTGGCTGAAGACGTGAGGCTTTCTACGAAGTTATGGGAATTCTAGGGGCCTTTGTTATGACATCGCGGACGACTAACGTATGAAAGAAAAACTTGGATAGGAGTTGTTGGACAAGAAAACCCCCGAAACCAAATTTTTGCCCTAACACATACACAAATTATTTTTTCAGTTTCTGACCTATTAAACTTCTGAAACCATAAAATGTCCGCCATTAAACACATTAACAAGAGACAGTATTCCACATGGTGAGGCAGATGATGGGGCATCCCCATAACGCAAGCCATACACGGAGCAACCCACACTGTAAAACACAACACAGTAAAAGTCCACACAACCATTGCTTTTACCTGCCTCCATGGAGGGGGCGGCGGCTTGGGGCCCATTCCATTTCTGAACCGCCACCGCTCAAAGACAAGTTAATTCCACACAGCAATAACAAACACTCAGACTAGCGAAAGACAGAGCGTTTCCACCTATGTTCTTGCAGTTCGTCTCCAAATACTTAATCACAGTCCAGTAATCAGATAAGATTATACTGAGGTAACCCAGCAACAGGGCAACAATAATCAAATTATATATTCAAATTGAAATCAGAATTCCAAAAAAAAAAAGCCCCACAAATGTTAGAGAAATCATTAATTAATAATATTTTCACATCAAAGTAAAGACTTGTGCAGTCAATACTCACTGCGAACAAAGTTCAGAATCGCTGAACACACAGGACTGTGCCACACACGTACAGCACTGCAGTTACTTCACACAGAGTACAGGTTAGAAGTCTCGTTTAAGTTTTAAATAACTGCAACCCGTCTAAACCCGAAATCGTACTGTTAAGTGAATTCTGAACACAATTTGTGAGGTTTACAGGGGGAATCAAACAAATCAGCCGTCCTTCAACTGAACTCACCCACGCAAGTAAGTGCGCCCAAATCCAAAAATCAGATAAGTGCTGATTTGTGAGTCGGAAGTCCTTTTTCTTTCTGTTTTAGTCAAGGGCATTAGAAAGACATCTGGTTTCAATTTAGAAGGAACTATTTCCTTTAGTTTTCAATTACGAAGCTACGTATGTGATTTCCGTAACAGTTCACTCTCTTCTGCAAGGTGAAGCACGATGACGCTATAAGTTTACATGACGTCATAATATTATGCAATATTTTTGTGGAGATTTTTACGTGGTATGACAGGGGTAAAGCCGACCCCAGCGGCCGCGCGGTCTAAGGCGTGGGTCTGCGGCCGCTCTCTTACTGGGATTGCGGGTTCGAATCCCGCCGGGGGCATGGATGTCTGTGTCTTGTGAGTGTTGTGTGTTGTCAGGTAGAGGTCTCTGCGATGGGCTGATCACTCGTCCAGGGGAGTCATACTGAGTGTGGTGTGTGTCTGTGTGTGATCGTGAAGCCTCGACAATGAGGAGCCCCTGGTCCACTAGGGGCTGTTGCGCCATGAAAAAAAAAAAACAGGTAAAAACCGCCACTATCTTTCGGATGATTCAGTCAGTCCGTCACAAATGTCATATAATTAGTTTTACTCCGAAACACTGTTTATTGGCTTCGAAAATTGAGTCTAACAGGTGGCAAGCACTGCATTTCACCTCTGGAGTGAGTAAGTGCAAATCAGGCACTCTGATTGCACTGCCTCAAACATCACTGTAGAAACGCTCCGTCTTACTAAGAGAAGACTTTGGGATGAGCCACGACCCGAGGGACTCCCAATGTCGCAGTCTACCTTCTCAATCAGATCAATGCAAGCTTGCAGGTCCATGCCAAAATCAATGAACGTCCATTCGATTCCCTCTCTCTTGTACTCCTCCTGCTCCAGCACGAACATGTGGTGGTTGAAGAACTGCTGAAGTTTCTCGTTCGTGAAGTTGATACAGAGTTGCTCGAAGCCGTTGAACTGTACGAAGGTCGCGTAATAAGGGTTGCATAAGAGGTTAGGAAAAGATTTGCAAACCCACACACAGACAAACCAGCATCCATTTTATAGAAATAATATTAATAACCCCCCCTGCAAAATTTCCATAATTTCACATTGGGGGGGGGGGGAAAGAAGGGGTAAAACAGAAACATGTAGACATGGTGCACGCTCGTGCAGTCGCACACACGCACTCGCAGGCATCGAAAGAAAAGGACAGCTGGAGGCGCTCGCACAGGAAGGAAATGCCACAAGCCGTAACAATGCAATTTACTTTAGTGCCTGCCGAATTGTAACTAATTTTTTAATTAAATTTCTCCAATTGCGTATAAATTTTTAAATACGCTTCTAGCAAATGTTAACGACTCACTGTCATATTTCAGACCTGACATGTTTCTATTATCTTTGCATTTCTGAACAGCTTTATACTCATTTCCCTCCTAGTCACACGCCAACACAAGGTTTCTTATATCGGTAAGGAGAGTACAACAACCCCGCGTGTTCCTGCTGGGGGGTGACTTTCACAACACTGAAAAACAATTAGAGTCAATTAAATGAAGGTGAAGAAAATAATCACAAACAGAATCATTCATGAGGATGCAGCAGGCTTGGATGCAAACCTGGACCTCAGCTGGTACAGTACTCCATGTTCCGATTGGCATTGAAGTTGGGGGCAAAAATTTAGGTTACCTTCTCAATCAGTTCAATGCAAGCTGCCAAATCCATGCCAAAGTCAATGAAAGCCCACTCGATTCCCTCTCTCTTGTACTCTTCTTGTTCAAGCACAAACATGTGATGGTTGAAGAACTGCTGAAGTTTCTCGTTGGTGAAGTTGATACAGAGTTGCTCGAAGCCGTTGTACTATACACCCAAATAAATGCAAGGCGGGAGCATCAGGCGTGAGGGTGATGCATTAGTTCAAATTGGAGAGAAAGTAGTTGCATTAGTTATGAGGGGGGGAGTGTACTCAAACAGAGTCCAGTGACATGGGTAACACATCAAAATGAAAGTGACAGACTGCCGAATGTAACTAATTTCGGCAGAAAATCAGCCACTATTGAAATACCACTGCAAAACATTAAAACGGATGGAAAACACATCTCGTGCAATTTCAGTGTCCTGCTGAAGTGGGAACTGGCTCGAGCTAGGGGAAAACATAAACCCGATTATAAAAGAGGCAGGTTTGAAACATTACATCACTCTGCAACGCAGGCATCATCTCCGTCCGCTAAACAGTTTGAAAAATGAAATGTCAAAATTATTTAGAACGGGGACATGTTACTGGCAAAAATGTACGTGCTAGGCTAAGAGAAGCAAGCAATGAGAACAGCAGTCTGGCCTACCTTGCTTACGCAGCTCCAGCACTTGCAAAGCTCACTACAGGTTACATCCAACGGGACGTGTCCGACCCGTTTGGCCAATAGCAGTTAATATCTACACTACCTGCCGTGTCCAAGGGTTCGAGAGTATACACTCAGAACACGTGACGAAGTACATACAAACACACACACACGTGTGTGGAGGAACACTTCGGCAACAGTTACTATTTATTGTAAATAAAGTTCCACAACATGGAAATCGTTGCTTAACAAGGTATACCCTTGAACCCTCGGTTATAGGCTTACAGCGCAATGTGGCGGCACTGTGCTTTGATACCAAGCCCTACGCAAAGTCTACCTTCTCGATCAGTTCAATGCAAGCCAATAAATCCATGCCAAAGTCAATAAAAGCCCAATTGATTCCCTCCTTCTTGTACTCTTCTTGTTCAAGCACAAACATGTGATGGTTGAAGAACTGCTGAAGTTTTTCGTTGGTGAAGTTGATACAGAGTTGCTCGAAGCCGTTGTACTAAGCGTTACGTCCAGCATTAGCAGAGGAAAGCCAGCGAGAAGCAGGTTTGTATGCAACACATATGTTTGCGTACAGAGTAGTATATTAACATAAGCCAGCAGCCAAGCCATCAAACAAATAAATAACACGAACTAAAAATAAATGAAACATAAATTTAAAATTTAAAAAATTAAATTAAGACATAAAATTAAATTTAAATAACAAATACAAATATAAATCGCAGTGTTCGAAACGCACGGTGTAGATATTATCCAAACAGCAGCAGCGTCAGTGTCAGGCACATTAAAACAATTTAAAAGCACACAAAATGCAATAACGCAATATAAGACGTCAAACACGTTAAGCAAAAGCAGATGTCAAAATCTAAACAACAAAATTAAAAAATCCAGCATTATGACCATTCAGCTTGCAAAATAAATAATATCAGAAGGCTGAAATTTTACAGAATAAAATTAATTTGGTGGCAGGGATCAGAAGAAAAGCATAAATAATTATTGCAGACAGTCACCAGCGTAAGCAAGTATTCTTGTCAACAGATCAGCATTCTGCAGGATGCAGGAAACTGGTTGTAACCACAGCACTTGCTTGCTCCGAGAAACAGAACGTGTCATTGTTAGGTTATAATTCGACCCACGAAACTGTGTATTGTGGCAGTACAAATTTGTGTGCATTCAGAACTGCGCCTACCTTTGTCCTACACAGCAGGTTCTAGTAAATAACAAGTGCCACATTACGCTATGCGTTGTTTTCCAGGTCCTTGTACCAGTAAGAGTAAGACATGCTGCCAAACACTAAGCCAATTTTTGATTCTGAAACTTGTTGTGTTCCTTTTCTTCACCCAAGAACTAACGTCACGTAGCTGTAAGCATGTGTACAGTACAAGGATCACGGACTAGCGACTACTCTATGCGGTGCTTATTAGAAGCGATGCAATTACACATGAGGTCTACAGAGAAGGATCATGTGACAGCACATGTGAAACCGGTAGACGCATTCCTCATTCACTAAGGAATGTTCTTAGGAACACAGAGCCAGCACATCCTGATATCCCTTCCCCATACGTAAAGGATTCTACTCTATTCTACTCTATTCTAATCTATTCTACCTTCTCAATCAGCTCAATGCAAGCCAATAAATCCATGCCAAAGTCAATGAAAGCCCAGTCAATTCCCTCCTTCTTGTACTCTTCTTGTTCAAGCACAAACATGTGATGGTTGAAGAACTGCTGAAGTTTCTCGTTGGTGAAGTTGATACAGAGTTGCTCGAAACCGTTGTACTATATTTAGTGAACACATTAGAAACAGGGAACCAACAGGGTACAAATTAGTTTGCGACTACATCTACAGCAGCCTTGTTCAGCTTTGGCTAGGCTTGCTACTGCTCAAGCAATCTACTGCTGCTAGAATAAAACTGTTAGGCAGACAAAGTTAAGCAGTGTAATTCAGGGTCTGGAACTCCGCGTTTCTGCTACTGCATTCTGAAATTGTGCACATGAAAGCAAATACTGGTTTGTATCAACAAGTAGTGGGTGTTACGTGAGTGTGTGTGTGTGTGTGTGTGTGTGTGAACAAGCCACAATCTGTACAGTTCACCCAGTTGTCTGCCTTACGACAGGTACGTAGTCTTTTCCAAAGCGAGTTCTTACACAGAGCGCGATCTAGCGCTTCCTCTTTCAATTTCCTGTACCCTCTTGTTTTCCTAAGGTCATACAGTAGCTGCTTACGTCTCCTTCCTCGTCTTCCCGTCACTTCTGTCCTGCCCTCTATCTTTCCTTCAATAAAATGTTTTAGAAGGCAGTTCCTACGCAGTATGTGACCAATCCAGTTAGCCTTCCTTCTACATTGCTACACTGTATGCAGGATACTCCTCCCCTCCTTGACTCCATGTAACACTTCATTTCTCACACGATCGGTCCAGCTGATCTGCTCAACCCTTCTCCAGCATCACATTTAAAACCTTTCCAGGTATTTCTCATCTACTTTCACAAGTGTACAAGTGTCAACACCATACAAAGCTGTGCTCCAAACGTTTCTTCCTTAAATTTAAGTCCAATTTGCTGGTGAAAAGTGCATTCTACCCCTACAGTGCGGCTGGCAAAAGCGAATGTTTTGTTACTGCTAGGGTGAATGAAATTAGCGATTACGTAAATGACAATATTACGCCACGCTTGTAGGTTAAATTTTGACGATTCTACCTACCCTCCAATAGGCAAAAAAGTACCTTCACTGTGAAGAAACATGTGAACTCACGTACACGTAAAATATTCGCGGCGTTGTGAAAAAAAAATACGTGCTGGAGTTTTTGAGACGTTTACCGCTCACACGTCTAGCTTTGCCCACTGTTGTGTTGTATAGCACTCCGCGCGTTTCAGATGCTTTGACACACAGTTATTCATCTGAAGCTGAAATACACTTGTTTACTCTACTGAGTATTCTATTCCATTCTACCTGCTCAACGAATTCAATGCGAAGCTGCAAAGTTCATGCCAAAGTCAATAAAAGCCCACTCGAGTCCCTCTTTCTTGTATCCTTCCTTCTCAGCCACACACACAAGACAGTTGAAAAACTGTTGCAACATCTCTTTTTTAAAACTGATACACAGTTGCTCGATGCCATTGTGTTACGTACAAGTCTACAGCAATAATAGGTTAGGAATGTAGAATGTTACATTTGCTGCAAGTCACAAATAAAGCTCTGAATCACAGAGAATTGTGTCCACAAATGTATTCTACACCTCAGAGTTTGCTGCAACCCTTTTCTTTGAAAGGTGCACGGCTTAAGGCTCAACTTAAAAAAAATAAGATATATTAAAATTAACAATTTTTAAATGCAAACGACATTCAAGTTCTCTCAATACCGCAACTTAGGATCTGGCGAGTAACATCGCAAAATGTCATATACATTAGTTTGGAACTTCATAATGACAATACAAATGCCCGTGTCTGCTGTTTGGTTGTCAATGTGACTACAGATAAACAGAAATACAGAACTAGTCTACGCGTAAAATAGCACACGTTACAGCAGTGACAGGCAGCATGCACACAGGTGCCGGTAACAGCACAGCATGTGATGACACATTATTAAGCACAATTTCGTTCAGATTTTCACCGCTATATTTCTTGCGCTGCTGAATATGTTACTGAAAACAACTACATAACTTAGTTTTCTTGAGAAAAATTTAGAAATTAACAAGTTACATTTAAAAACATTATTGATAATAACATCTCGTTTGCAGTACTCAATTGCCAAATTCATTCCATTTAATGAATATATATTTTTAAATATAATATATTATAATTAAATATAGAAGTGAAAAATCTTACTCAAAATTCAGAAAATCGCTTAATAATACGTCACATAATACACGTATCAGTAATATTTCACAAAAATTACAAGGCTATATCAATGCAAAAACGTGACACGTTCTGTTGACCTTGAACAAGAACAATGAATTCTTACTGATGTGTATAAGGCTTGATGCACAGCGAGCAGGTCAAAATTCAACAGCCACAGATAAACCGGTTTATAATAATCTGGCTACCCAATATCATGTATTATTGTCTGGATGTGAAGACTTCCAGCTATGGCTGCAAAACATCATAATTAATTCAGGAAAAGAAACACCAGGTTACAAAATTACAGAATTCAAAGTCACAACACGAGAGAAAGTAACAGGATTCTACGAAAAGTTGAAAGAAACCTGCAGAGAAAACTTGGATTATAAACCTGTAAACAAATACGTAATTTTTACGTTGAGGTGACGCTGATTCAACTGAAACTGAAGTGTATCTTAACAGCAAATTACGTCCGTCTTCACTTTGTCTCCAAGCTGAAACTCTCTAAACAACATAGGAGTAAACTCTCTTTGTCTAAAATTCTACTGCTGTTTCGTTCAATCTCAGAAATTTCAAAATTAAAGTAGGAAAAGACAATATAGACCTATTAAATACTTTTAAAAATTTTAAATAAATCATTATCAAAATTGAACTTTCCAATTGAACATAAATTTAAAAAAGTATTGTTTTTATTTATATAAATATCGTATTATTATCATTATTATTGCAATTTTGTACCAAATATTGTACTGTGAAATATATACCTATACCATAAGCTCAGTTTATTGGAAATTTTACCTGCTAGCGTACACTAACATCTACCACTGTGAACGACAGCAGTTCATTTCGTAAGGGCTTCATTCATCCCAATGTTGACACAATTATTAAACTTACGTCGAAGATCTCAAATCCGGCGATATCCAGCACACCAATGAAGTGTTGTCTCTTCTGTTTTGTGTCCAGCGTCTCGTTACACTTCCTCACCAGCCATTTGAACAGACGATCGAACATGCCTTTGGACATGGCACCCACCGAGTACGCGACCTGCAATATTGTACATTCCTCTTAGCCACTATGAACACTCGTGTACGTACACCAGTTACACGTAAGAATGCTAATGTACGAAATGCTGAATGTCACTGACACAGCTTTCAGTATTCAGGTGTAAGTAGCACTGAACAGCACAGAAAGTTGCAGGTTACTTCAGGATCTCATGCAGGCTCACTTGTGATCCTCTTACTGTGTAGAATAAGCTAAAGCTATCCCAGTACAGGCCTGGACAGACACTTAGGTCTCCAGGAGGTTGAGGATCCCTTAGGTCTCCAGGAGGTTGAGGATCCCTTAGGTCTCCAGGAGGTTGAGGATCCCTTAGGTCTCCAGGAACTTGAGGATCCCTTAGGTCTCCAGGAGGTTGAGGAGTCCTTAGGTCTCCAGGAGGTTGAGGATCCCTTAGGTCTCCAGGAACTTGAGGATCCCTTAGGTCTCCAGGAAGTTGAGGATCCCTTATGTCTCCAGGAAGTTGAGGATTCCTTAGGTCTCCAGCAGGTTGAGGAGTCCTTAGGTCTCCAGGAGGTT
>BLKM01002418.1:0-17764 GCA_013340265.1 Coptotermes formosanus
AGTGTGTATGTATGTATGTATGTATGTATGTATGTATGTATGTATGTATGTATGTGTGTATGTATGTATGTATTATATACGTAGTATGTATGTATGTACGTATGTATGTATGTATGTATGTATGTATGTATGTATGTATTATATACGTAGCATGTATGTATGTATGTATGTATGTATGTATGTATTATATACGTAGTATGTATGTACGTATGTATGCATGTATGTATGTATGTATGTATGTATTATGTACGTATGTACGTAGTATGTAGGTATGTATGTATGTATGTATGTATGTACGTACGTACATACGTATGTGTATGTATGTATGTATGTATGTATGTATGTATATACGCACGCACCTGTCTCACGGTACAGTGTATTATACGCGTTTCAGAAAAACAACGGCTGTGACGTCATATCTAAGAAGTCCCTCTATATAACGTTTTACTCTCTGTTCTCAATTTTTATGTTTGTCATCCCGTTGTGTTGATTACAAAATGAATTAATTAAATACCGGCAAAGATAATTTGTCTGTATTATATACTTCGTTACAGCAACGTGTTTCGACCCAATTTTGTCAGGTTAATGATATCAAATTCATAAAAGTTCCGCATGCTCTTGTATTAAAAGGTATTACTAATAGAGATGTCAGTTTGTACCATTAAGCCAATACAAGTTGCGGTGTGAACAGTTGTTTTGGTAATAATTAGAAGGATAAAAAATAATTAAAATATGATTAAAAGAGTGTTGGGAAGATCAAGAGTAGAAGGATATCACACGAATCCTTTTTAAATCATAGTTTATTAATTGCAATCATTTCGATTATTGCCAAAACAAATTTGACACGGCAACATATATTGGTTTAAGTGTAAAAATTGGGATTTGAAATATTAATATGTTTTAATAAAATTGTATACAGTGCTTTTCATTAATTTTATATTATTGACGTGAAAATATCCAAATTAGGTTGAAACATGTTGACGTAGCAACGTATAATGTATCAACTAGTTGTGTTTGAGGATATTTAACCCTTTAAAGACGAAGCGTATCTGTTTTATATAAGGACTCAGTGCGTACCGCGCTGTAAACACTCTGCGCTTCGGTTACAAAAAGCAGTCTCTTAATGTTTTATAAGGCAAAAGTTGCTGTTTGTTCTGAGATCCGTACAAAACACATAAACGCAATGTGGGCACCGCGTAGAATTTTTTAATGTTAAACCTGGTCGTATGTAAAGTTACCGCTAGGCTTTAAAAGGTTAATTCATTCATTCATATCTCTGTCTTCAGTTACTCTACCCACATTTATAGTATTATAAACGTCTGTTGTTTTATATAAGCGGGTGGTTACAGTCTTTGCGCCCATATCCCGCATCCTAGTCGCCATCTATTCCTATCTAAGTAGTCTTCTTCCTGTAGATTTCTTCCATCCATTGCTTGCTTTGCTTTGCTTCTTCCAGGTGTTTCTCGATCTTCCTCTCTTTTTCCTTTCAATTGGATTCCATTCATATATTTTCTTAGGCAGTCGATCTTCTTCCCTTCGTTTCATGTGTCCATACCATTCAAGTTGTTTAGCTTCTACAGTGTCTGTCAGTGTCACCTCTGTTTCCATGCTCTCCCTAATTATATCATTCCTTACGTGATCTTCTAGTGTCAGTCCACAGCATCTTCTTCAAAAACTCATTTCTACTGCATTAATTTTTTTTTTGGAAAACTTTGCATTCATGATCCATACGTCAGAACCATATATTGTTGGCGGCTGTACTTTACGTCTGTTGTTAAATGTCGTTATACCCACAAAAAGAAAAGGAGAAATAACCAAACCGCTGTTCTGCTTTATTCATTGTTTTCTTCTTACCCAGACTGATGTTTATCAAAATTTTTAATAAGCTTTTATGCTATTAGCTATACGTAATGATAATTGCGACTTCTTAGTCAGGTACAATAATCGGATGTCCATTTAAAATGTTCGTCATTTCCGGTGATGGAGAGAGCAAGAGTACTGTGGCTGTGTGTCCAACCTTCTATTGTAGTAATGAAGAGCATGACGTGGCGGTTTGTAGACGGCGTAAATGCCGAGCGGCGCACTGAGATCGATCTGAAGGTTCTCAACGTTTGTCATTTTAAAAAGAACTCTAGGCACTGCTTCTGAAAAAAGTCGTGTTGGTGGTACAGTTTGGATAGAATTTGGTGTTTCCAGCAGATATGTATATGAAGTATTGCGTGGAAGGCGGGGTCTACGACCCGTGCAGTTTCAGCATCTCTCTCTTGACCTTGCGACAGTTGCCCTCCTCTCTCGGATGGTAAGAACCCTGCAACTTGTACGGAAATCCGGGCTGCTTTTCCTAGAAGCGACGTCGCGTTTCATATCTTAAAACAGATACCGTATTTAAAAAAAATTGCAATTCATTCTACTGAATAGAAATGATAACATTTAGTTAAATGTAAACATAAAAAATACACTCTACAGAGAAAGAGATAATCTGGAAGCAAATTTTATACGTTTTGTAAAATTCATTTTTCTGTGCTCTACACATACGTAATGCAGAAGCATATGTGAAGGATCGACTCCACCCATTCTTAATCTTTGCGTAAGGCGGATCCGAGTGTTAATCTCATGCTTCCCTCGCTTTACCCTCTCAGAAAGAGGATAAGGTATTCTTTGTACGATGATTTGATAGTTTCTGAGGCCATTTACATAATATAACCTAAGATTCACTTTAATACTATTCTCTCATTCTTTCGGCCAATATTTCTCCAACCCAAGTCACTTTCTGCCATCCAGAACATCGACATCTCCTTAATGCGATTATGCTAGGAGCTCTAACCATTCCTTGTTTGCAACAACTTCTCTCTCTCTCCACTGTATACACAATTTATTCTCTTTTAGCTCGAAGTCCTGAACTCATTTTCACACGTACACGTTACGAAGAGTAATGGAATTGGTAGTGTTATTTAGAAAGTTTAATCCGTGCTTTCAAACCATTGCAATTGAAATGAAATGGAAATATGGCTTTTGCTATGAAAGGATGTTATGTAAGATGCTCATGTAGTTAGCTTTGTACACATCGTTGGAATACTGACGTCACACGAGTGATTTTGAAGTATCCGCATATTAGCCAACTTCCTTGATTCACTGTGAACAGTGACTGTAAACTCTTCTTCATTGGTCGTCATAAAACTAGTAACTAAAAGCCGAGTGTCACAACTCAAACACATCTTGCAATATCCTTGCCATCTGTCTTTGAGTCTTTGGAAACGAAAATTAACATGAATTCCATTTAAAGATTCAGTTCGTACCTTTTGTGGCTTCTTTGTGGATCAGACTGAATTCGACTTGGACTCGATTCAGCGAGTGTGCCAATAGCCAATTCAAACTGACAGCTACAGCTTTAAGTCTTTGGAAACTAAAATTGACATGAATTCCATTTAAAGATCCAGCCCGTACCGCGAAGTAAACACACATAGTCTAGGTTATAAAAACCAATCAGTTAATGCTTTATAGGGAAATAATCGCTGTTTATTCTGAGATCCACACAAAACACATCAATACACTCTGTGGGGCTGAACGTAGAATTTTTGAATGTTGAACTTTGCGGTTCATATAGTAAACGTTGTACCTTAAAAGTTTAAGAAAATGTGTGTGTGTGTGTGTGTGTGTGTGTCTGCAATTCATGTAGGGTTTAGGGCGTGTTAGCAACTAGGGACAATGCCCGTCATGGTTTGATTCATCTGATCAGAAGCCGAGTTTAGAATTCCTACGTTAAAGAGTCCCGTGAAGAGAAATCGAAGCACCAGGCGGGAGGACATGGCAGGGGACCCCTGGTGTTAGCTGTCATTCCAAAGTGTCACAGTCGTGACTTCTCATGCTCCTTTCGCGTTCACGGGCCCGTGGTCACAACCCGAATAACAACAATGAAATGCAAACACATTTCACGTCCTATCAACAAATGGCTTCTTGCTTCGTGTCTCAATAACGAAATGCCATTTATCAAATAACATGACGCAGTTACTGGAAACAGTTTTAAATGATGCAGTATTACTGAGTGTGCGTTATTGAACTTCAAATGATAAATTTTTTGAGCATCTGTGCGATGGGTGATTTGTATTTTTAAAGCGAATTCTTTACTGTCCTAGTGAACATTGTTATGTCAACAGGTTACAGAAGGCGATGGCGTCTATTGGCACCTTCTGTCAATATTCTCGTCGTATATTCTGTCCTCGAACAGTCTTACAGTCATACGGTTACATTAATGTGACTTAAAATTACAACTATTTAGATCTATAATATGGATATATTTGATTATATTGTGTGTTTTATTCTTCTCTCGCCTTGGCGCAGTTGGTTGAGGTACTGCGCTACAAGCTGGGAGGTCGCGGGTTCGATTCCCGATGAGGTCGTTGAGATGTTTCATTGACCTAATCCTTCCGGCCTCGCTGTGATACTGCGCTCGACGTAGTCTCTAACACAATTGAGTATCAGGGCCATGGAAAATTCGGCTCCAACTGAAAGGATTTCCATGACATTTTGCTTTTGAATATATTTCGAAAATCTGTCGAGAAATTTCAAGTCTCATTAAATTTCGTGACAAGAATAACGGGTACAGTACATGAAGACCTGTGTACATTTATGATTATATCTCCCTGAATCCTTCTTAGAATGAGAAATGCTTCAGACAAAATTTGTAGAGAAAATCAAAACATACGTTTTATGTTCGATGACTTTTTCTGCAGACTGTACTTTATGAGCTAATGTAGAAAAATGTGGTACAGCCAGACAGGCCATAGATGACAATATAATACGGCGCATGCGCTTTGCATGCTGGATAAATAAGGCTACAGACACACTGAGTATTTGTAATACTTACTGTACTTACACAGCAACAATCGTTACGCGAACGCGCCTCAATTTTATGTTAAACCCACATTGCCTGCCTATTTTGTTCAGTGGTTCCTAATATTTGTTAAGTCCTCTGCACAAAACTTGCTGTATGTCACCCACCTGGCGCCAGAAATTCTGATGTATTTCCTAGATTTTTACAAAATTTGCGAACCCGTGCCTTAGGCTTTTGTAATAGGCGGAGTGTTGTTTTACCATTACTGAAACTAAAAAGTTTTCGCGAAAGACTCTTACTCATTGAGATAAATCATTAGTAATTTTACCGACCTACACGTTGGAATATTCCGGGACCGGAAAACGCACCACGTCAGTGTTTTATGCGTTTGTTGCTTGTTTGGTTGTATAATTTTAAGCCAGCGGTTGACTTCATGTTAAAGGAAAACAGAATGCCTTTCCAAGTGTGTTCAACCATAGCTCTGAGATGACCTTAATTCTGTGGTACTTTGCGATTCGTATCACAGTAGGAAGAACGCGTACTTTCTTACATGACAAGAATGTTATAGCAACATGGAGATTATATATGAGTTACCATGTCTTTAGCATATTCCAGGAAATGCTATTGAAACTATGTGTTTAGAATAGTTATTATGCTTGACAGCCCCTCGTGAGCTGAGTCCTTCTCATGGTCGAGGCTTCGGGTTCCTACTCAGTTAGACACACAGGCACACTCAGTAGGAGCCCTCTGGACGAGTGATCGGCCCGTCGCAGAGACCTCTACCTGACAACACAATCAGTGTATAAGAGACAAAACATCCACGTCCTCCCCGACGCGATTCGAAACCGCAATACCAGAAAGCGAGCGGACGTAGACCCACACCTTAAACCGCACGGCCAATGGGATTGGTCAAGCATAAATAGGCAAGAATAATAATATTTACTACGTGTTCCTCTTAGCGGATTTGTATTTCTTTTTGGTGGTAAAAGCATAGAATTTTCGTGAATGTAAGCATTGTGTTATGCGTGCATGTTATATTTTAGGTTTAACCATTTTTTCATTCTTATTTTAAAATTCGTACAAAATTTCGAATTATGTTTATGTGTTTTCGAATTTATGATTTGGCCCTTTAAAGACGAAGCGTGTCTCTTTCATGTAAGGACTCAGTGCCTACCGCGCTGTAAACACTCTCCACTTCGGTTATAAAAACCAATCTCTAAATGTTTTATAAGGCAGAAGTTGCTGTTTGTTCTGAGATCCGTATAAAACACATAAACGCAATGCGGGCACCACGTAGAATTTTTTAATGTTAAACCTGGTGGTACGTAAAGTTACCGCTAGGCTTTAAAAGTTTAAGAACAAAGTAAGGTAGCAGAATATAAATTAATTTCCGAGATTCTGTTATCGATATTTTGTTTTTGACGATGTATTTCAGCTGCATGTATTTATGACTACGTCGAAAGAAAGGACGGTTGTGACTGGTGTGTTACACTGAGACAAGAATTCCCGTCCTTTGGTTCAGATATTTGTATATACGAGTAGATTTGTCTTCACTGTAAAATTATTTGCTTTCTGCGTAGAGATCATTACGTAATGCTAATGACTACACCAGGTGCTGTAAATTACAAGAAGGTTACGCCGTTTAGCTTCGTAATCTGTCTTTGCCCTGCTGGTCGCCACCCCTGCAGCAATTCATCTTGTGCTAAAGAGCCACGTGATGTTCCCTTCTTTTCTTGGCACTTGCCTTATTTTCTTCACCACATGCTTACACGCAGATAGAAGAAGAAGATGAAGAAGATGTGGAGTCGTCACGGATGACTCAGCAGTATTTATATGCGATTAGCATTGCAGGATTTAACCTTTATCGTCTACATATTTAGATAGACATAGTGCTTTTATTAGATTATGGTTGCATGTTATTTCTTTAATATTTATCTGTTTGTTTGAAACACTGATTTACCCTGTACAGTGCAGACCTTCAAGTAGTATTTAACGTGTTAAGCTGAAGCAGTTATTTACTGTGTGTGTTAGCTGTCATGAATGTAAAATTCTCCAGAAACTTGTTTCATAGTTCTTTCAGACACCGTTTTGAAGTTGTTGGCTTACTTCGATGGTTTATCTCAGGAATAGCAGCGTCAAATGAAGCAGTTCATATCTTGACCTTTGCTTGAAAAAATATCACAGCTGCCTGTGATTGTGGTGGCACCCTGGACTGCATCAGCAGAAATAATGAGCGCGATTATAATACATTTATTACTGTAGATGATATTAACCCTTCAAAGACGAAGCGTATATGTTTTATATAAGGACTCAGTGCATACCGCGCTGTAAACACTCTCCACTTCGGTTATAAAAACCAATCTCTTAATGTTTTATAAGACAAAAGTTGCTGTTTGTTCTGAGATCCGTACAAAACACATAAACGCAATGTGGGCACCACTTAGAATTTTTTAATGTTAAATCTGGTCGTATGTAAAGTAGGCTTTAGAAGGTTAAAAATTGTGAAATTTATTTACGGCACTTCATGTATCCATTGTCGTCTAACCATACCTCCTTGTGATGAACTGTATTAATATTTATGACGTATAGCAATGGTTCCCAACCTCAGGTCGCGACCCAAATGAGGGTCGCGGAGCATAGGATCGCGAGAGAGTTTTATGGAGAACTCGATAATTATTGTCATTATTGATAGTATTGTTGTGTTCATTTTATGTAACGTTCCACGTCTTCAGTATGTCACAAGTTTTAGTTCAGAAGCAAATGATTTGTCTAACCAGCACATGTGTGATTTATTTAAACAAAGATTTGTATCTTGCATGTTTTATGTATTTAATTGTGTCCCAAAAATATCGGATTTGACAAGCAACATTACAAATTTAATATTTATTAAATCAGTGGCAATGTTATAAAGCGTTCAAGAAAATGCATTAGTGTCAGTTCGTGTACAGTAACTATCACTTACTGTTGCCGTTTCCATGGTAGGGTCGCGGATCACATATCATTTCCTACTTTAGGGTCACACACATAAAAACTGGGAGCCGTTGACGTCCTGGAATATTCCAGTACAGTTGCTGACTCGGGATAAGACAGCCGGATTTCGACAGGGACACACATTTATATCTTTTTCATCGCGTCCAGACTTCCTGTGGGGTCAAAGCAGTGCGCTATAAAATGGGCCGCGGGTGCGAGGCTGCGGTTTTTTGCTATTGACATCTCCCCTCCTACCAGTAGTGCAGAGCTTAACGTGTTAAAGCCTAGCGGTAACTTTACGTACCATCAGGTTTAACATTAAAAAATTCTGCGTGGTGCCCACATTGCGTTTATGTGTTTTGTACGGATCTCAGAACAAACAGCAACTTTTGCCTTATGAAACATTAAGAGATTGGTTTTTATAACCGAAGTTGAGAGTGTTTACAGCGCGGTACGCACTGAGTCCTTATATAAAAGAGACACGCTTCGTCTTTAAAGGGTTATAATAATGTGTGGTGCTGTAAGTATATCATCGCTGACGGAAGAGGTTAAGAGCATGCTATTGTAATATTCTGAAGTAATAACGTGTTAAACAGGACAGTTCCATACGAAAGCGAAAACCCAACAAACCCGTGACGTGTGTAGTTTTTGGTCATGCAGGCGAGCAAATGGTTGCGACGTAGACAGAGAGACAGGCGGACTGTCTGTGCGTTATCAGTGACGTATTAGAACACCAAGCTACGGGCGGTGTTTATCACACGACACAATATCTCTCGGACAGACTAAAGTGCCGTGTCTTGTAGCAACACTGTCCGGGGATACATACGTACATATACACATTTGGATGTTACTCCTCTCTCTTTTTTTGTCACCTTCAAGAACAACGTAATCTATCAAGCACAAAAAAATGTCGCTTTCTTTGGGTGGGGATATTTACCGCCTGTCTTTGTTTCGAGAGTTAATTTTTAAAACTTTATGAATTTTCTTTATCTTTTATAATTTCTTTTTATATAAAGTGGGTACCCTTTACCATGGTATGATAATTCCTTTCTCTTGATTTTTGTTTTACTTTTGTATTAGTGCCTTCCGAATTTCAGTACTATAAAATGGACTGTAAGTCACCGGGTGAGGAATTAATTCGATAGCCTGCAGCAATTGGAAAGAGTAACTTAAATTTGTAAGCGCTTTCGCGAAGTTGCCAAAAGTGATGTTAAGTTCGTCGTGTCTTTCCGTCTGTCTGTCCGTCCGCATGGGTCATCTCAGTTCCCACTTGAAGGATTTTCGTGAAATGTGCTTATATTTCTACTAAAGTATGTAGAGAAAATTCAAGTTTAGTTAAAATCGGACAAAAATAAAGGTGCTTTACATGAAGACCTACCTATATTTGTGACTGGCTGACTGACTGACTGACTGACTTACTAACGAACGAACGAACTCACTAACTAGCTAACTAACTAACTAACTAACTAACTAACTAACTAACTAACTAACTAACTCCATGGAGCAGAGGCCTTCTTGAGAAGCTAACAGTTTCTCAGCTAGTCAAGAAATTCCCCGCATTTTATTGAACCCCGAGGTTCATTACCGCATTCACAAGAGCCCGCCACCTGTCCCTATCCTGAGCCAGCTCAATCCAGTCCATGCCCCCATCCCACGTCTTGAAGATCCAATTTAATATTATCCTCCCATCTACGCCTGGGTCTCTCAAGTGGTCACCTTCCCTCAGGTCTCTCCCCACCAAAATCCTGTATGCACCTCTCTTTTCCCCCGTACGTGCTACATGCCCCGACCATCTCATTCTTCGCGATTTGATTACCCGAATAATATTTGCTGTTAAGCACAGGTCATTAAGTTCCTCGTCACCTGTGTTGGTGACTTCTTTGGTTAATATCGGTGTCACTGTTGCCTTTCGTACCGGTGTTATTAGTTTTGCTATGTTCAGTATGTTCCTAATGTCACCATTGTTTGTGTTGTCACGTGTTAGAGAAATCATGTAGCCGGATTTACTATTGGCAATCGTTCAGAAACCTTTTCGAAGTATTATTTTCTTTACCGTACACGGTTATCAAAGACCACCGAATGTTACTCAAACTCAGGGTCAACATTTTGGGGTACACAGACCAGTCAGAATGAAAACAAATTATACCACTATGGTTTCTAAACTGACAATTTATCTTTAATCTTTTCCACGTGTTTCCCATTGCCATATTCGTGTTTCTCTTTCTTGTGATGTGGGCTTTTCTTTGAACTATTTTTCATGGCGACGAATTGAAGAGGTGTTGACTGCACTCTGAAATACTGGATCCATTAAAAACAAAGCAGCGAATTGATACACTTGGATACGGTTGTCATCTCAGTATGGCGTGCCGTGTTTTCGACAAAGGGGGGCGGGGGGAGGTTACATGGCAGGTCTATTGAAGCCCAACACACTTGTTGGGAGTAAATAGCATTTCTTCGATGTCTCAATCTCCTTGCATATATTCACACCTCTCTGCTTAAGGTGTCAGCACCAAAATGACATCTTACCTTCGATTTATTTTTTTTGGAGGGAGGGGGTTTGTCATCTTTAAAAACAGTACCTTCTTTGTCAGATGAAAGCTAAATCAAGTTTTGTATACACACTGTGTTCGGCGATTTGCATAGTGGCTGCCAGTGTTTGTCCCCTTGCACATAGCACTCAGTTTGTCGTTTCATTAGGGCTACGTTCCCTATCGGACAGACAGGTTACATGTCAAATCTGATGTGCAAATTTGTGAGGCTATGAAAACATGACTTGGCCCAGACAATATTTTATACGTCGTCTGATTATAACACCCAGGCCTTTTGAATCGCTTATGCACAATTGATCGTTTTATAAGATTTGAGCTTCTCAGAACGGTGGTATGTCACGCTGTATCGTTGCGTAAATATTTCAAGACTTTGGAAGGAACCTACTGCCCTTACCTTCAGAGTAAAGCAGTCTAAGGAGACTTCAACAAATACTTTTACTTAAGCAAAAGATTCCCTACTGTTTTCACAAAAAAAACAAAAACAAAAATTTGGGACAACCCAGAACTAGAAGGGTCGGTCAGGAAATTAGTTTATGTGACGTGTAATTCCGTAACCAAGGAACCTGCACTGATATGTTGTTGTATAAGGAGAATTCTTCGCCGATCGATGGCCGTATTTCTCCGTTGCTGCATAACAGTCTTGGGGGCCACAAATTCTAAAACAGTCGTGAGGTGTAAACAGTCGTGACACGTTGGCTGATAATGCAGGACTCGGACTTGCATCAAGAGCGAACAGAAAAATCATTCCACGATATGATAAATGCTTCAGTTGTGACGAGTGCTTGAGGGAAAACGGTAAAATATCTAACTAACTAACCCCGTGGAGCAGAGACCTTTTTGAGAAGCTAACAGTTTCTAAACTAGTCAAGAAATTCCCCACATTTTATGGAAACCGGAGGTTCATTACCGTATTTACAAGAGCCCGCCACCTGTCCCTATTCTGAGCCAGCTCAATCCAGCCCATGCCCCCATCCCACTTCCTGAAGATCCATTTTAATATTATCCTCCCATCTACGCCTGGGTCTCGCAAGTGGTCGCCTTCCCTGAGGTCTTCCCACCAAAATCCTGCTTGCACCTCTCGTTTCCTCCATACGTGCTACATGCCCCACCCATCTCATACGTAAAATATCAGTGCAAGTGAATCTGAATTGTTCTTATTGGAGTTGGAAACATTTTGCTTAGCACTTTGTTATGGGACGCAGTGTCTATGCAGCGGTATGTGAAATCATTCATAAACTGTGCTTTTGCATGACGGTAAAGTAAAGGTAAAGGTGTCCCTGCCCAAGCCATTAAGACTTCATAGGGACGGTAGAGTTGTGGGTGTACTCAGTCTTAATCTCGGCCCTACATTGTGGCGCAATGGTCAACGTCACGCGCCGACCGCCTTACTGCCGGGGAAGGAACCCCCAGTTACTCGTTTCTTGGGAGGCTGGGTGGGCCCTAGGGCCCCGTTGGTGACGCTTTTGAGAAGCGCAAAACCTCTTGTACATGCCTTGAATCGAATCCAGGATAGCAGCTGCTAGAAGAAGCAAACTGATGTCACATAGCCTTAAAACTCGCAAGGCATGTCTACAGTAACGGGAATAGATACTGTAGGCTTTTGTTATCATGTGGGCGAACGGGCTGGTGGTGCAGAGAAAAGTCAGATTGTGCTTTTCAGTCTGGACAGCATACAAGGACTTCTGTGACATTTGGATTTTACTGCGGCTGGCAACTATGTAATGTTATTAGGAACAGTCTGTCACATGGGTTACACAGAGGCAGAAATGTATTATCCCTTTGATTGCTGAGCTGTATGTGGCGTTCCTGTATCCTAAACTTTTGTCTCGCCATGTTTCTGTGTATAGGCAAGGTCTAAAGCAATGGTTGTAAAACTTTACCGCCTACGCTTGCTGCTACTCAGACACCTTTTAAATGATTCGCGTAGTGTCAGGTGTAATAAACTGTTATTATTGTCGGTATGTATTTAACAGTTTCCTTCATTTTTGTCAAATTTAAATTAGCTTACATTCTTTTACGTCTTCGTCGTCCTTCCGTCTTCTACCTACTTGTTCACAGTAGGTGTAGAGGGTTTTTATTTTCATTTGATCACACTCAGACACACCACAGTCGGTAGGACTCCTCTGGACGAGGGATCGGCCCGTCGCAGAGACCTCTACCTGGCAACGCAAACACTGTACAAGAGATAAACATCCATGCCCCCCGGTGGGATTCGAAACCACGATCCCAGCAAGCGCTCGGCCGCAGACCTACGCCTTAGACCGCGCGGCTACTGGGATCGGCTTCTTTTACATGTGCCTTACATAATGCGCTTTGTTTGTTATTATTAGGTGAGTGATGAATTTATTTCACGAGATTTATGCCAGATGGCAGTGATTCCCAAAACCAGCCAGTTGTTATAAAGCAGTCAAGAGGTATCCATGCTTGGGTCGGCATTGCAACATATCTGATGTCACAGTATCCGTCTAAGGCTGTAATATCTGCGAACGTATCTAGTGCAGTGTTCATCTGCGGCGGTCGTAGCTACAGACGCCGTGGGTTAGCGCCTGAATGTTATGTTAACCCCAGTAAGCCACACGTGCTTTTTGTTCTGCTGTACTACAGAGAGAGAGGCACCTCCTTAGTAATATTATTTTTGGAAACGTGGCTGATTTTAAGTCGTTTAGTTTTCCTGTACTTAACACTGATTTCTGTACGTTCTGCGAAACTCAAAACTGCCACAAAAACAAGGCTGATTTTTATGTACTTTTTCGTCCCACATTGAGGAACATTTTTGGCACTAATCACTCGTACTGTAGCTGGTAAAGAATTGTGTATAAAAAATAGTCAGACAGCCAACCGTGTGTTTCATGTCACTTTATTCAATCAAGAGGCTAAACTACCGGCTTCGGTCCGTATGCAACACCATCATCAGGTTTTCACTTCATGATTGATAACAAACTATATGTCATGTAAGTGGAGGCCTTCACTTTTACGAAGTGGGTTAAAATATACATGAATGTATACTTAAAATATATGAATAAAATAAATTAAAAATTAATATAGTTGGATATACTGAAGCTGATGTGAGGTGAAACACATTGTTGGCTGTTTGACTGTTTTTTATACATAATTGTTTACTATACACCAACGAGGATGTCGAATATCAAAATTGTAACTGGTAACTTTGTCTTTGAATTTAAAACATACGAATTAATTTCTTGGTGTTTATCGTTATTTATTCCTTACGGTGTGTAGGAATTTGAGGGGAAAAAAGTTTTATGTTCGAGAGTTTTCTTTCCATTTATTCGTACTTTTTATTTGGTTCCGTATACGTCTTCACTGTATTTCAAGACGGAGTCGAGATAGCGCAGTCAGTATAGCGACTAAACTACGGGCTAGACAAATGACGTCACTGGTTTCAGCGTTACGAAAATGAGACTTTTACTCCTCGAAAGAGTCCCGATCGACTCCAGGGCCCACCCAGACCCCTATAAAATGTGTATGGCGGGCTGTTTCCCCTGGGTAAGGCGTCCGGAACGTGAAACATCACCACCATCCAGTGCCGTGGTTAAGAATGTGAGGAGTTGTACAAGCAAGACCCCCGTACGTCTTTATACCGTGGAGCCCAGTTGCAGTCTTTACTTAGCCTAACTAAATTTCGTCAAACGTAGAATGCTTTCGACTGGTCGCGTTCAGATGATTTTGTTTGGTTTATATTGTGTTTATTCAGTTTATTCTGCCGCGTGGTCTGTTCTGTTTGTGTTCCCTGCTGTCCAGTTCACGGAACTGAGCGGGGGTTCTGTTCCATGAAGGTGGAAGAGGTATTTGCATTAAAATTGAAGTACTCTACGAAGTCACGCCCTGTTGATTGGTAAATAGTCACTGACGTTTCGGAAGGACCTTGTCGCCTTCAACTTCAGGGTTAAACGTGACGAAGGAGGCCCTAAAGTCCTTCGAAACGTCGGTAACTCTCAAGCAAATGATACGATGAAGGCTGTGAGAACCTCGTTTGGCTTTTTTTCTCCTGGAAAGCGTCAAGATTGACTTTGGAACCCACCCACGCCCTCTTCGATAGGCATGAGGGGCTGTTTCCCAACATTAACCCTTTAAAGACGAAGCGTATCTGTTTTATATAAGGACTGAGTGCGTACCGCGCTGTAAACACTCTCCACTTCGGTTATAAAAACCAAACTCTTAATGCTTTATAAGGCAAAAGTTGCTGTTTGTTCTGAGATCCGTACAAAACACATAAACGCAATGTGGGCACCACGCAGAATTTTTGAAATTTAAACCGCATGGCGCGTAAAGTTACCGCTAAGCTTTAAAAGGTTAAAGCGGCCGGCGTGTGAAAAGACCACTCACTTCGATCTAGTGGCCAGGTTAGCTATGTACGGGGCTACAGACCCGCTGCCGCGTCAATTTGCCTGCAGCTTTGTACCCTTATGTGTGAGGAATGTTGTGGTACTTGTGCTAAACAAAAAGGATATTCAAGTTAACGTCCCGGAATTGTGTATGTTTATTCTTTGTTTATTCCATGCATGAAGTGATATAACCGTCCTTGGTCACGGTCAACCAAAACCTGCTACCATTGTATTACGAATAACAACATAGAAGCACCATTTTTTGGGTGACAGATTTTATAATGCAGAAGAGCATCGCAGCAGGAGTAGTTTAGATAAGGTACCTCTGCGTACGTGAGTAGTAAAATTTCTGTGGTTTTCTTTCTTCATGTGAAGATGAGAGGCAATTTAACGAGGAATTAAAATTCACAAGGTTGGTTATGCAAATTCTTAAAAGGTAGGGTTATATTTGTTTACATTTGACATATTTATTTTGAATGTTGGTATTGCCGTAATAAATGCGTGGGTTGAATTAAATTTTGGTTTGTGTGGTTGCATTTTTACTTCTTTGGGGCTCATATAGAAGTTTATCAACCTTGACAGCTAGAGGTTTACGTTACTACATGAGTCTACCATCGATATATTTGCTAGTACTTGGATATCGTACATTATCTGCGAGAATATCGCTAGTGAGTTTTAACCTGCTGATGTAATGTATCTCACACAGAAGTCGGCGTAAATTTTCTCTGCAAAATGTTTCTCTTTCACCAGTGTCTAGTGGACTGTCAGACAAATTTCAGTCCTCTTAATATACCGCATGTAATATAAAACTGTGCGAATGTGACAGACTTCGAACAGACCGTCGGACGAAAGGCAATTCTGACTTTCGAGTTTCCTCACGGCCGTAAGTATTAACCCTTTAAAGACGAAGCGTATCTGTTTTATATAAGGACTCAGTGCGTACCGCGCTGTAAACACTCTCAACTTCGGTTATAAAAACCAGTCTCTTAATGTTTTATAAGGCAAAAGTTGGTGTTTGTTCTGAGATCCGTACAAAACACATAAACGCAATGTGGGCACCACGTAGAATTTTTTAATGTTAAACCTGGTGGTATGTAAAGTTACCGCTAGGCTTTAAAAGGTTAAGCAACAGATGGCCATTCTACACCTTTGTCCGAAACATCTTTATTTTTTCACCTAACTACTTGGTGTTCTATTCGAAAATTTCTTCTTACAGTCCGTGTGTTCATACGGACTGATCATTATTTTGGAGTAAAAATATTGGTGCCCTCGCGCGTTTGTGTTCTTTTTTTAAATCGTCATTGTGTAATAAATATAGAATAACCTTGTCGAACTGTTTTCTTATACCATGAGAAAAATTTTGCCCATGTTGCACATGAGCCTGCGTTATTTTTTAATTTTTCAGGATCTCCATTTTAATGTAAAATTTAATTTTCTCCGAAATTAGCATTTCCAGAAAATGTTTAGAGGCAGTGCTTTCATAATTATCCATTTCTAGAAACAAATAAACAGCAATCAACAACACACTAGTTTTATTTCCAACTACTGCACGAAGCTTAGTTTTTGTTCTGCTACATGTTTCAGCCACTTATTTTAACCATTATTTTAACCATTATATTATAAAGACAGAAGCAGCGTATGATATGTCAGTAAATGATAAACACATATACAGCAGCATCATACAACAGTCAATTGGTGTACAGTATTACTAAAAATTATTCAGCTTACAGTAAACATAATTATTAAAACGTAAGATGTAAACAAATGTAAAAAAAAGCTGCCTCCAAACATCTCGCAATATAAAAATATCGGTTGTTTTTGGTTTTTGTTACGTGATGTTTACTCCATGAGTCATAGTGCTGCGATACTGTGTATAAGACAACTGAAGGGAATGTGTATAACATTAAATGTAAGCACTCAACAATTTTATTCCCGTAATGTATGGTCACTTCACTCAAATGATGATAATAATTTCTAGACATGTGACGTGTGATTCTCCTTTGTGCGGCTTTTCTTTTCTTAATGGCGGTAAGAGGTTGGTACGAGGTGTGGGCGTAAATAAATAGTTTATACTTGAAATCCGAAAGCAATATCAACAGACGTCTCTCGATCTTCGGTCCTTGTTTCTGTAGGCAGTCATTTACTGTTCGGGCGGTAGGATCCGAGTTGCCACAGTGACTTACATACAAGTGAACTTATTGAGATGCAGACGATGTCGTATTGTTCAGGAATAAATACAGTCGAACCTGGTTATAACGATATCGGTTTATACGACATTTCGCCTATAACGTCAGATATTCTGTGGTACCAATTAATTTCTCTCCGTTAGCCATAACTTTATACTCCTCGGTTATAACAACACTCGTTTATAACGACACAAAATATTCTTTACCTGTTATGACGTTATAACCGGGTACGACTCTATATGCGTCACGGATAATCACGACGAAACTTTTTTAAAATTAGTTCCACATGCCAATTTCCGTTATTCTTTATTGCTACCAACTTAGAAATATGCTCGCGATCACTGTGTACTGAAAGAAAGGCAAAAAAAGACTGGGAAATGCCCATTCCACAGTATTGAGGCGTATAGGAAGAGCAGAAGCATGGCTCCACTCATTCTTAACCTCAACACTAGATGCAAATAATGAGACTTTTTTTCTCTTTGTTTCAGGTAAGCGGTATCGGTGTTCACAACACTTTACTGAGTTGCAACAATGTCTCACGTAAGTTTCATTTAAATAATATTGTCGCAAGAATTCTTTATAAAATGATGGCACGAAATAAATACGGGAACGTCAGAGATGAACTAAAAAGTTGTGGTCTGATATACAGGGAGTCTCTTTTATCTTGTCACTGAGGACGGCAGTTTTACTGCATAGGAAGCCTGCATCTGCCGGGACGTGCTATGGAAGCTGCTGTCCTCATATAGACGGTGAAAGGATTCTGCACATTTTGAACTGAACTTTGTAGCCTACTTTGCTTGATTAGAAGCGACAAATGCAGGCTCTGAGATCACCGTCCTGTGTGTGTGTGTGTGTGTGTGTGTGTGTGTGTGTGTGTGTGTGTGT
>BLKM01002419.1:0-35042 GCA_013340265.1 Coptotermes formosanus
CGGAAGATTTCCATCGCAATGAATGTTCATCGGGTTAGAAACAAAACTTCGAATTTTTTCCCGTTTTTTTTTCTGCGCTTCACCTTTTGATATATTTTTGTCAGTGGATTATTTTATTTGGATTTCGTCATTATGTGGCCAAAAATAAAATGATGCTGGTTTTCAGACACCGGCATTTTATCTGATAAAAAGAAGTGGTACTATTCTGTGGGACTGTTTAATTGTGTACTGATATTCAGACATGAATGCGAGTGACTGGTGGTTTGTCACATGGAGCAAGCTGGAGCTACAAGGTTGAAATACGTTCGGCTTTAACTTGGCTCCGATATAAATTCGAGGCGTAACAATTTGCGACTTCGAAACGCGGCTGTTAGGCCCTCTCATCTCCGCCCTTTTCCTAAAACTATTAAAACACCCAACGTATGCACTGACTGCTACAGCACACTAGTGTCAACCCGATAACAGTGTCTGATCGACCCATTTTCCAAATTAGTAAATGAGTAAATTCATAAATTTCTGAAACTGCGAGAGGTTCTGCACTATGCGAGCATGGAAGACACTACATCATATCTCATCACATGACTTGCAACCACACCCTCTTGTTGCGCGCGTTCGCAAAATAGCGAAAAGTGGTTATTAACTTCGTCATTTCTGTCCGTCCGTTCGTCCGAATAGAACAGCTCGGATCCCACTGAACAGATTTTCATGAAATTTCATGTTCGAGTGTTTTTTTCGAAAATGTGTGCAGAAAATTTAAGTTCCATTAAAATCTGACAAGAATAACGGGTACTTTACATGAAAACCCATGTACATTTATCATAAGTATCTCGCTGAATTCTTTTTAGAATGAGAAATGTTTCAGGCAAACGTAGAGAAAATCGAAACTCACGTTTGATGTACAATAACTCTTTCCCGAAAATTGTATCGTTTATGAGATAATGTGAAAAAATATGGTGGAGTCCGACAGACCTCCGATGACAGTAGAATACGGCGCATGCGCTTTGCATGCTGGACAACTAAGGCTCCCGACACACACTTAAAATATACAATACTTATTGCTTTTCCACGGCAACAAGGGTGACGCAAACGGGCCCCAGTGGTACGTTATACCTACATTACATATCTTTTGTGAATTCTACAATAACCGCACAGAGCTGCATTAAAGTTTCTATCTCGAATAAATGTTTTAAAATAAAAACACTACACTGTGTTCAAATTCTTGTCGTGTTCCACGGTTGATACCTGTTCCTGTAACAAGAATAGCGTTATGAACATTCATATGGAAGACCCTTACACGATAATAAAACACTGTTTAAACAGAAAATTAGATTTTAAGGCCTGGGGCTATAAAAGCGTATCAGCTTGCGAGTATGTTTGGTTCAGAAAAACAAACCGAACTTATCAAGTATAAAATATTATAAACATGCGACAGAATGGAACTGGAGAATAAACACTGCGCTGAGGTTGCAATAACAATCCGGCATTTTAAACGGCTGTTTCTTTATTAAACCGTGTTTTGGATTAGTCCCAAACATACTGGTTGTTACGTGCGTACACAGGAGAGAAAGGGACATCTGTCGTTATCCTCAGATGGACAAAATAAAACACATAGAGCCAGAAAGAGATCATTTTTATTCTCACGAAACTAAGCCGCAACCTGTATTGGTTTCTTCTGTACGAGCCGTAGATTTACATGAAGATAATAAGAGTAACAGCATAGAACTGCAGACAGTTACGTAACTTTTATCCAGCAGAGAACACGATCATTTCCTTCCATATAAATTACATATAAGATGTACTGTAAATATTTTGCAATGTCTTTCTGTGTTTCCTGAAGTTGCTTGTGATATTCCTGGTACGATGACGGTGATGGACGCAAAGTTTTGGGGCAGAATCCCAGGGTTATGTGCCGTCGGGCTCTACATGGATTTGTAATTCACTTAAGGGAAAGTAAATAAATTGTGTCTGTAGTAATAACACGCCGTTAAGTGGTAAAGGAAACAGCATTCTGGGCATTACCAGTCGACATAATGAAAAAAAAGAGAGCCTTTTTATCTTCGACACAAGAGACTTTCAGTAGCGAGACTGCGTGCTTTTGAACTCACCAAGGAAGCTATGTTACGGGGACGTTGTATAAGAACATTAAGTGAATAGCAGCAAGTGAGAAGGAACCAGCAACGCAGACAAACATGAAACATGTGAAGAGATACGTTAGGCCCATCTGCCATATCCAGCTGATTGGGAGTAGCTACATATTGAACGATGTTTTTTACGTTGCAAATAACATGATGACGCTGTGACAGCTAGTCATTGTAACTCTGATGACGATGAATCGCTTTTGGAGTCATTTGCTTTATTGGCTTTGTCCATCCTCCCGTGCCAAAAATAAAAACATTCCCTTTTGGGGGTCGGGGGACAGTATCGGCCCCTGTTCTCATACTAGAACTTTGGCTCAAACCAGCTCAGCTGGAATAGCCTAGAGCTGTGGCTCGTAACCTTTTTTGTGCCGCGGACCCGTTTGAGAGCCTGGTTAAACCTACGGACCCGTTCTCAGAAAAGTGTATTTGAAGGCATAAAATAAGATACCTGGATACAGAATCTACAGTCTGTTATATTATAGACGGTATTACAAAGCAAACAAATTATGCTCAAGTACAGATTTCAAAATATTAAAAAGTAACGAATATGTAATGTGGTAATACAACACATGGGGCTTCTTAATTAACCTTTTAAAGCCTAGCGGTAACTGTACATACCGCCAGGTTTAGCATTAAAAAATTCTACGTGGTGCCCACATTGCGTTTATGTGTTTTGTACGGATCTCAGAACAAACAGCAACTTTTGCCTTATAAAACATTAAGAGACTGGTTTTTATAACCGAAGTGGAGAGTGTTTACAGCGCGGTACGCACTGAGTCCTTATATAAAACAGATTACGTTCCGTCTTTAAAGGGTTAATCCATCCATCCATCCATCCCACCATCCCCTCCAAGTTAACGGACCCCGGGTCCGTGGACCACAGGTTAAGAACCACTGACCTCGAGACTGAGAGCAGCTTTACCTGTCCAGTACAACTGAGTAGGGTTTAACATTATATCACAGATACTGTCCGAGCCCCTGTTTTTTATTTTTAACACTGCACGATGCACGAAGTGCATGCAGTAAATAAATTCGAATGCTTTATATCCTGTTCATTTGCTACTTTGCTTTACCTGCTGCTGCATAATCGCCCTACGTATTGACAGCACGATTTTGCTGACATAATCTAATATTTGTACGGTCGTCTGGAAGGAGATCTGAACCCCACATCCATGTTCGTGACCTTCAACTGGCGGAACTGTAGAGTCTGACTAAATTTCCCAGTCATAAGTTACGGATGTACGTATGTGTGTGTGAATATGTATTTATGTGGGCATGCGCGCGCGTGCACGCGCGTTACTGCGAGCGTGTGTGTGTGTGTGTGTGTGTGTGTGTGTTATATGTACATAGGCCTATGTATATGCAAATTTTGTTAAATTACCCTTACACTTCGCATCCTTTTTATGTGGGTTCTTTTAATGTGCTTTACAATTCGTGGAAAATGCAGCAGATTAAGAATACTGTAGCAAAGACCCTCAACGCCAGAGTGGGGAACAAAATACACGGTAATGTAGCTTCTGGTTCTGCAGAAGGAAGGGAATTTCATATTTAGTTCAGGTGATATTAGCTACTCAAGAAGAACTGTGCCGTATGCTGTTAGCGGCACAGAAAATATTAAGACTCAAAATTCCTGTTCCGAAGAGCTGCAGATTGCACAGTAACGGGTGTGAAATGTCTGGAGCCGGTAACTGTATAATAAATAACTTTGTTACGGCACAAGCCGATGGAGTGACGTGCCTGCTGTTATAATTGTGCACAAGCCAGCGAGTTCAGAATGTGCTCATATTTTGACTGACGTCGCGGCACACAGAGAATATTTGAGTTATCAGTAACTGATGAGAAGTAAATTGGATCAACTCCCATCACGTTTTAAGTATAGAATGTACAAAGTTTGGCAAACATTCGGTTAAAAGTGTGTAAACTTTTAAAAAGAAATTAATTTAATATGATATTTAAACGAAGTAAGTTTAGAAGGAGACACTAATACACCAGAAGGTTTACAAAATATCGAGACTAAATCAAAAGAATTTAAAATAAGGAAGACAAGATTAACCTTTTAAAGCCTAGCGGTAACTTTCCGTACCACCAGGTTTAACATTAAAAAGTTCTACGTGGTGCCCACATTGCGTTTATGTGTTTTGTACGGATCTCAGAACAAACAGCAACTTTTGCCTTATAAAACATCAAGAGATTGGTTTTTATAACCGAAGTGGAGAGTGTTTACAGCGCGGTACGCACCGAGTCCTTATATAAAACAGATGCGCTTCGTCTTTAAAGGGTTAATAGCGTGTAAATGAGTACAAATAATACACACAACTAAGTCAAAGAAAATGTAATTTGTATTTATAATAGATAATCATGGCTTAAAATTAGACGTCAATGTGGTCTGTAATGGTTGCATATTCCCACACACACACACACACACACACACGCGCGCGCGCGCGCATATGATACGCTAAGGAAGGAAAGTATACGAAGTCCTTGATACCGTACTATCCATGAGGTGTTCAGAAATATGGAGGTGCCCAAGATAGTTCCTGCTTTTATATAACCTAGCTGAATTCAGTTCGCACCCTCACACTTCATTTCTCTGTGTATAAATAATCAGTTCCCTCTCTCTTATGGCATAGAGTCGTATATGAATATTAATTGTTAGACGTGGAAGTGCCTAAAAAGTTTAACTCAGTATCGAGATTGCCTCTCTGCTTTCTCTGCGTCCTAACTTAATTTACTTTGCCAGGGAGGTAAGGCTGCGTGGTAAAACGACATATATCAATGCCATCTCAATATCTGCTTCACATCTTATTCACTTGTACTGACGAATGAAACTGTAATACATACATGTAATGGACACGTATATAATATTCAGTATCTACGTCACCAAGTTACTTGGTGCTTAGAGAGCTTACGATAGCATTCAGAGTAACACTGTGACTGGTACTGTGTTTTCCTTGCGTTAAAGGTGCTAGGGCATGAAGTCAACGGCTCGCCTCGGTTTGGTGCCCTAATTAGGAATGAGTGGAGCTATACCTCTATCCCCCTATATTGCCTTCATGGTGTGGACAGAGACAGCTGCCTTGTACTGTCTTGATCACGTGTAATGATAGGCAAAGTGCGGTGTTGTTTCAGTGGGTTTCTCTTAAAACGCACTGCGTTTACATTATTATTAAATTGATTATGCTAATTATTTTGTATTTGGAATGAAATAGAATGTCTGTGTGCTGCTTTTTTTATGTGTGTTTGTCGTGCAATACTTGAATCGTCAGTCTGAAAATTTTCAGTTCTTTCTATACGTACTGTGCGTGGTTTTTGTATCGTCTTGCAACTGGGGGTGTCAGAGAACGAGTCTGTCGCTACTGAATACACGGCGTTGAACTGGTAATGTGTGCGGCTGTATTGTCGTGAACAGTTAACAGTTACGAATATCTCACTCTGGTGCAGTCGTGCTTCAGAATGACACCCGGCGCCCTGTACTGGTGAATGCTTTGTTTGCCTTTCTGGAACAAAGATCTCTCACAGCCAGTCAGGAGCATATGCCCAGACCCTCAACTACTGTTTCTCTTACATCCAGTTTAATAGTATCCTTCCATATATAGACCATAAATCTAAATGCATTTTGCATCCCAGGCATGTGAAATCTTTCTTGATTTGATGGTTGTAATAATATTTGACCAACAGCGTGCTACGTGAGACCCCCCTATTATGTATTGTTATTTTAGTCACTTCGTGCTCAAGGTACCTTAGTGCCTCGCCATAAAGAAATCTGAAGCGAAGAGCAAACATTGTAATTTTATTTAAAATACAAAGGATGAAAAGCAATAAGGAAGCCTGTCTGATTCAGTATCTTGAAGTTTATTATAAGCCACGTGTATAAGAATCTATAGAAACGTGTATAGTTAACACTTAAAAATGTCTCGTGTAAAGCCAAGTTTAAACTGATTTTTGGGTTTTGTCTGGATTTTTAGTATTTCCTCACTTTTATTAATACCAAACACAACCGTGTTATTGAGAATAGGGAAGGCACAGTGGGGCGCGGTTGTTTTCAAGCTTATGGCGTAAACAACAACAACAACAACAACAACAACAACAAGGAGGAGGAGGAGGAGGAGGAGGAGGAGGAGGAGGAGGACGATGACGACGACGACGACGACGACGACGACAAATGCTCTGAACCGGAGGGCCTATCATTCAAACATGGTGTTTAATTTGTCACCAAGCGCTAGTTGGATTTGGGGTGGGGGAGGCGGTATGGATCTGAGAGGGTGGAGCGGCGCTGCATCAGGAGGATGCCGTAGTTTCTTTGAAGGAGCCGCAGCAAAGTACAGGAGACCGTAAAGTTTGGGGTTAGGACTAAGTTGCTTAGAAGGAAGACAGGTGCCTCTTTCTGTTCTAACATCAGCAATACAGATCGCCGTAAGAACATGAGCAATACATTGCCGTATGGACTGCTCACTTTACAGTCTACGCTCCCACAGTACAATTTTTTCTTCCGCAGTACAGGCCATAACGGTTTTAGGAACAATAGAATATAGCGGTGGTAATATCATGGTATATTTTGTGACAAGTGTCCAGGCGTTGGAATGTACACGCTAGCGATGTCATCGTTTTATTTCTTACTCTCGCATTGCTAAAAAGACTCCACAGCTTTTGTGCAGTTAATCAGAATAACACGTGTGTGATTTGTACTGCTTGTACTCACATGATTTACGACAGCGCACTCTTTTCCTTCGTACTGTACCAGCAACTGACTTTCCTGCACTGACAGTTTCAGGCTGTTACAAGTATGTCAGACAAAACACAACTTACCGAAACTTTCTTCATCTTTTGTGTAGATACTTTTTACTCTTCCTTACTGTAAGATTTAAGAGACGGACATTTTACAGTGAACTGTGTTTGAACTAAATGACAAATAAATTTACACGAACCGGCATTACGTGAAACAAATGACAAATTTGCATGGCCCAAGTGGCACACTGTATGTAATCGAAGTGACAGATTGATAGGTTTACATGACGTTACGTTAGTCAAATGACGTCTGTACGTGGGCTAAGAGACGAACAACTTTACATGATCAAAGTGTATGTCGCGAGGTGAGTCTGACGACAGGTAACTTTACATGCGCTGAGTAAACTAGGAATTTCATTAAATTAATTGAGTCATATTTTGAACACCCAGAATTGCATTCGCTTGACGCGACATCAACGTATCTAAGTTTTCTCTGCAGTTACTTCTAGGCCTCTGTACGTGGTCTACAAACTCTTGGTTGCTCGATGTTGTGGTACGTTATGTTTTTACCTAATATATTAACACAATCAGAGTTACCAGTTTCCGGTCTTTGCGATTCATTTTCGACGTATCGCGAATTTCTTTGTCTTTCGTAACGGCGAATTCGTCAGACTGAAATGTACCTTACTATTTACGTAACATTTGCAGGTGCAGTAAGCCCAGTGATGTGGTTACAGTCTGCAACAAGACATTCGGAAAGTCCTAACATTCTCCTCAGAGCCTGCTTTTTGCTTGCCAAGTACTTTAATAGTAGACCTCAGAAATTGGGTTTCAGTAAACTCTGCCCCAGAAAGTAAATTACCCCTTGTATGAATAAGTATTTAGCTAGCAGAGAACGTCCGTTCATCGTGATTTACGCACCCCCTCCACACTGGCAAAATTCCGTCGGGTTAAACCACATTTTCCATTAACTTTCGATTAAACATTTTGTGACACGAACCCCAGATACAGGGCTAACTGAGTGACCAGTTTCGCTAGAATTAGAGGCTGCAATGAACTTTTGTGTTTTCCAAAGTTTATGATTACCATTATTATATTTTTTGTTTTTCTAATCTGTACATGTAACACCATCGTTGTCACTGTGTCAGTAGTACAAATACTGATCAGTGTTATGCTGTAAGTTGTGGCGGTAGTGGATATGCTGGCTATCATTCAGTTTTACATTTTATTGCAGTTGTCGACATGTAATAGGTGGAAAATTGAAACGTGTTTTGGTAGAAACTAATTATTAGGTCTTTATGTAATCACTGATGCAAACAGTACATGGCTTGCTAACGGGTTTCATTAACAGTAACGCAGTCATTTTGTAATCCGTACTTAATAAAGACATTAACAATTGCAAAATAATGTTATAATTGATACAGGTATGCCAATTCTGTAAATGTCTGAATACAAATCTTATTTAGCTAATTTTGGAACTGTCTAAAAACAAATTAAAGTCTAACAGCTGCATTCTGTCTTCCACCACTAGTAAAGAAAATATATGCCCATAGACATTATTGGTTCTCAACAGTCAATACCTTTCGCAGACTACTTATTCCAAGTACTTACGCGTACGCACCTTTCATATCCAGCAGTGATTCACACGCAGAACCGTAAAGCAAAATTCCACGAGTGTTTCTGATTCCCTTGTTTTCTAGTATATGTGTGAGGAACATAACACTTCCATTTGAGAGTAAAATGAAACAATTGTATGCTGTGTTGTTTAAAGTTTGACTTTACCGTTACCACACCCGGTGCGAGATACCCAAGCTTTAACATGATGGCAGTGGAATTACATTACGGCATTAAAATCCCATGAGCCACATTCTTACGTCATTACCATAATTTGAAAGAACCAGCTTACAGAATTATATCCTAAACGCAGAGAGCATTAATATAGAAATGCGGGCGGTACAATGAGAGTACGCAGGTTGAGAGAAATGGGTGATAAATGGGACCTAAAAGGATAGCTCTGTGTTAGTAGGTGGATGTTGTGTGCTATGAATTATGCCGGAGTCGAGACTTGCATGGATGTTAGTTACCCCTCCCTGGGATGAATGAGGCAAGCCAGGACCAATCTGTTGCGGTGGACGTAATCTAACTAAGTACAGCATTCATCTGCAGCAGAATAGGGTGAACACCAACAAGCAAGTGGCCCTCAGTACCTTGTATATATGTATGTGTGTGTGTGTGTGTGTATATATATATATATATATGATTGTGAACAGGAAGCCAGGCAAAACGGCTTGCTGCATGAGAAATGCGAGGCGAGGGTCTGCGATACGGCATAACACAGCAATTAAATGCAAGAGGAATTAATATCTTCAAAAATATGCAGACCCGTGGTGGACTGAGGGTCATATGGCGTCTCAGTGGAGAATTATTTATGAAATCTTGGAACGCTTTTGTGGCGCGTCTTTGTCACACCAAAAAATTTGTCTGACATGCCGGTAACATAATCCCCGCTGTTATCCCCAGTTACATTCTCTTTGAAGATGCGAATTAAAATTAAATAATGTGCGCTGAATTCGTAAGTGAAAATTTTAGCGTAATGAACTCCTACAGCCCTCACAGTTCTTACTCAAAACCCCAGTTCGTTTGTCCACTTCCCAGTTCCCCTTGGACGTTTCGATCCGTGAAGATAGAAGACATTATGTTGCTTCGAAACGTCGGGAACCGACTACCCAGTGACGCAATATTACATTCCAGAAGAAAAGAATCCTCTCGTACACTGGGAAAAGCTCAGGGCTCGCAGTTCTTTCTTCATTAACCCTTTAAAGGCGAAGCGTATCTGTTTTATATAAGGACTCAGTGCGTACCGCGCTGTAAACACTCTCCACTTCGGGTATAAAAACCAATCTCTTAATGTTTTATAAGGCAAAAGTTGCTGTTTGTTCTGAGATCCGTACAAAACACATAAACGCAATGTGGGCACCACGTAGAATTTTTTAATGTTAACCCTGGTGGTATGTAAAGTTACCGCTAGGCTTTAAAAGGTTAAAGACGAAGCGTATCTGTTTTATATAAGGACTCAGTGCGTACCGCGCTGTAAACACTCTCCACTTCGGTTATAAAAACCAATCTCTGAATGTTTTATAAGACAAAAGTTGCTGTTTGTTCTGAGATCCGTACAAAACACATAAACGCAATGTGGGCACCACGTAGAATTTTTTAATGTTAAACCTGGTCGTATGTCAAGTTACCGCTAGGCTTTAAAAGGTTAAAGCACATTTCAAGAGCCCCTCCCACACCGTGTTATGCACTGATCAACATTAAAACAGTTCCCACACCATGTCATATTTCTGCAAGCGTACTTTTAATATTATGTTCTCACTACGCCTAATTCTCTTGCCTTCAGGTTTCTGTATCAATATTGTGTGTACATTTCTCATAGTCCTGTCTGTTACACTCTTTCTATATTCCGCTTGGTTAAGACGGGCTAATATGTTGCTTGGGTGAGGGTAAGAAGAGCAGCATACAGGATTTTGATAAGGAATTTTTTTGGAAAGTGGCAACTGAGTGTGCCGAGAAGTTCGTGAAAGATCTGTTATTAAGGACAGAAGTTGTTAGGATTGTTGGTTGATCTAATGAGCTTGTATTTGTCTTTAACGGCGCATTTTGATATTAGTGATGTTGAACTTTCCGACTATACTACCAGGGTCTAATTTTGCTCGTGGTTACTTGTGAGAATTTACAAAAGCCGCAAGAATTCTCACACTGTACACAGTCTGCCTCAGACGGGGAATTGGATTCGAGTAGTGTCTTGCTGAAAAGCATGAGTGCCCTCGGCTTCAATCCAAGGAAATAAAAGCGGTTGGCGCAACACAGTCTTAATGCTGCTTTGCTACACACGCGTGCGTATCTTAGTCTCTGCAGGTTAACCTTTTAAAGCCTAGCGGTAACTTTACATACCACCAGGTTTAACATTAAAAAATCCTACGTGGTGCCCACATTGCGTTTATGTGTTTTGTACGGATGTCAGAACAAACAGCAACTTTTGCCTTATAAAACATTAAGAGACTGGTTTTTATAACCGGGGTGGATAGTGTTTACAGCGCGGTACGCACTGAGTCCTTATGTAAAAGAGACACGTTTCTTCTTTAAAGGTTTGACCTTTTAAAGCCTAGCGGTAACTTTACATACCACCAGCTTTAACATTCAACAATTCTACATGATGCCCACATTGCGTTTATGAGTCTTGTACGGATGTCAGAACAAACAACAACTTTTGTCTTATACAGAATTAAATGATTGGTTTTTATAACCGGGGTGGAGAGTGTTTACAGCGCGGTACGCACTGAGTCCTTATGTAAAACAGACACGTTTCGTCTTTAAAGGTTTAACCTTTTAAAGCCTAGCGGTAACTTTACGTACCACCAGGTTTAACATTAAAAAATTCTACGTGGTGCCCACATCGCGTTTATGTGTTTTGTACGGATCTCAGAACAAACAGCAACTTTTGCCTTATAAAACACTAAGAGATTGGTTTTTATAAGCGAAGTGGAGTGTTTACAGCGCGGTACGCACTGAGTCCTTATATAAAACAGATATGCTTCGTCTTTAAAGGGTTAATATAGAACCGCTTTGCTCACCGTGGCTCCTTATTAAGAATAAGGAAGGAGATTTGGTTAGGTTATTTCATTTATAAAGCTCATGTCGCTGTTTCATATCTATTCTGCAAGCACAATAAGATTATTCAAATGATTCTAACCTCGGCATAAAGCACGGGTTTTTATTACCAAGCAGTGTTGCTGTTGGTTGTATCAGCAGTTCTTGTGTCACCTTCTTAGAACTACTTGAGATGAAAGGGAACAGTGTGAAACGAAGTTCCAGCCCTTCTTTTCTGTTATGCGATTCAAAGCATTGCGAGTGCTAACTCAAGAAATAAGACTGAAAAAGAAAAGAAAACTTGTTAATTTGAGAAGGCTGTATTTCCAGTAGGACTATATATGTATATACATATGTATGTAAAACTCCTCCTCATTGACCTCACTCATCTTGAATGTGCTCATATGCCGCTGAACGCTGCGTGTCTTTTGCAGTCAGTACAGCGTCTTTTACGAGTATGTATAAAAGCGATATTTCTTGTAGCAGTAAGGAATTTCGCTTTTGTTTGTAAGTGTTCAGAATCGAAACTGATTCACATTTCTCACGTTTTCTCACACAAGCCAGTGTATAATGTTAACTGTGATAGTTGTAGTCGAAACAGCAAAGACGACGTCGTCGTCCTTGTGCTGGTAGCAACAGCAGCATTAGCAGTAGGAGCAGTGGCATTATCATTATTATTATTATTATTATTATTATTAGTAGTAGTTGTAGTGGTGGTGGTGGTGGTGGTGGTGGTGGTGGTGGTGGTGGTGGTGGTGTTTTAGAGATTATATTGGAACCCGATGGAAAGTGAACATTTGAAAAACGTTGACATAAGTGGAAGGATATTTGGATAAATTGTAGAGAAATAGGATGGGGGGACGTGGACTGGATTCGTCTGGCTAAGGAAAGGGAGTGGTATCGATTATCTTGTGAACAAGATAATAAACTTCCGTGTTCCATAAAAATAGGGGAATGTCATAAATAATTGAGGAAGTCTTCGCTTGTCAAGAAGAATTCTGCTCCATTGGGACAGCTGGTTAACATGTTTTATCTGAGCAGTCAATCGTAGTAAGAAAGATCAACTGTATAACTCCCAACCCCCCCCCCCGAATCTAAGCATTCATGTACGAAGTCGTCGCTTTGACATTTTCCGACCAAGTTTTATTTTTATTTCTCCATTTTGCCTGTCCCTCACCATGAGGGTGGTGTGTGAAGATTGAGGTGAAGCTCAGTGTAATTAATCTCGACCCCAAGTGGAGGTGAGGTGAGTGATCATATACACAGTCTGGTTGCTGTACCTCCCGGATAAATCGGTCAAATGTAACTTAAGCTCTTAATTTTCTGCTGCATGTTTATCCAAGGATATGCCTTGTAGGAAATCACACATGTCGGGCCAATAATACTAAATATTTTACCCATGCTACATGAGACCACATGCCGATCCCAGTGGCCGCGCGGTCTACGGCGTGGGTCTTTTGGCTGAGCGCTTTCTGGGATCGTGGGTTCGAATCCCACCGGGGGCGTGGATATTTGCCTCTTGTGAATGTTTGTGTGTTGTCAGGTAGAGGTCTCTGCGACGGACCGATCACTCGTCCAGAGGAGTCCTGCCGACTGTGGTGTGTCTGAAGGTGATTTGGTAAACTCCAAAAGGAGGCGGCCTAGGCCCGGTTTGGGCTGTTGCGCCACAGGAAAGGATATGAGACCACATATTGCATCATCTCGTGCACAGAAAGTTATTTTGTGTGCGTTATTTTCTTTCTAAACAGATCCAGATAACATTTTCGAACGATGTCTGTGTGTGTTTGTGTGTGTTTTGGGGAGCTGAAAATGTTGCTTTAAAAGTATTTCTTCCTTTTATCGATAATCATGAAAATGAACAACAAACTCTGTAGACAGTATTTTATTTACTAAAGTGAAACGAATGACTTTACTTTCTTGTAAGTGGAAACAAGCACTTCCACTCTTGTGTGTGTATTCAGTACTAGGCGCTTCTCTGCCCAGAAGAATGGTCCCCGCATGGGACTAGAAGAAAAACAAGGAAAAGGAACGAAACGTTTTTGAAAGCGACAATGAAAGAAGGAACTGCGAGGTGACTTCAGCTGAACGAAATGGAAAAGAAATTCCCGAGACGAAGAAAATCTATTGGTTATTGATACAATAAATTTGTGCTTCAATTGGAAAAGACGGAAAAATTGTTGGAAGGTGGAGGGTAGCAGTTTATAAAAAATTGACGCCAGTGGGGGAGAGCGTGATGTGTACAGGCAAAGTGAAGAGTTCACTTACGTACTTGTTTAGATGAGGAAACGTCTGCGTCTCTTATCGTTAGAACTGCTTAGCTTAATGAAAAAAGTTAAGGGGTTTTTACACACTTCGGTGTTAAGAAGCCAATATTTTTTAGACACCTGCTCGTAACAAGGTGTCTTGCACAAGCTGTGCAATCAGAATATTTGCGAGAATTATACTTTACACTGAAAATGAACTTATCAAAATTAAACCCTGGAAAGTTTATAAGAAGTGAAACAGAAAGATGTCAGACTCTGAGCGGGGTATGTTAACCCTTTAAAGACGAAGCCTATCTGTTTTATATAAGGACTCAGTGCGTACCGCGGTGTAAATACTCTCCACTTCGGTTATAGAAAGCAATCTCTTAATGTTTTATAAGGCAAAAGTTGCTGTTTGTTCTGAGATCCGTACAAAACACATAAACGCAATGTGGGCACCACGTAGAATTTTTTAATATTAAACCTGGTGGTACGTAAAGTTACCGCTAGGCTTTAAAAGGTTAATGTTCTCTGACTGCACTTGCACATAGAGATGGGCCCAGTGTCTTGAATCCCTATGTGTGGCTGCACAGTGGGGATAATGGTAAGGCCCTGTTCATCAGTGTCTTAACTCGCAGGTTTAGTGCTAAAAGAACAGCGGCGGCGTGTCCCCCATTTCGCCTTTTGGTCCTGTTGACCAATTATTACGAAACTTGGTGGGGAAGCTATGGTGCAGGACATGGCCCCAATCCCGTACGTTTTAACTTCCTACTACCATTTATAAAACTGTGGCGGACATGCGAGCTGTTGGTGCGAGAGGGGAAATAGTGTTACTTTGTGTAGGGTTCTTGAATGGCGTATGGTAATGAATCTTCCGAAAGCTGTGCAAATCTTGTTAAAGTAATTTATTTACAAAATGTGAACAAAAATATGGCGGTGGTGCGAAATGTTTCTTTAACCTTCGTTTCTGTTATGATATGTAATGAACTTTTCTGAGCTAGACATGATAAATTTGGCGTGGCGATACAACATAAAGTTATGTATGTAAATGTTTGTAAGGCAGTAATTACAAACATGGCGACGATGCGAAAATTTTGATATTATTAGCAATGAATTTAACATATACGGGATCTCTCCTTACGTAACAAGTTATTCGCAAAGGTGAAACAAAAGTGCAGTAATCGTGCTAATAGATATCTCGGACTAGAAACGTATTCAGTACAGAAGTATGGCTTATAACTTGTGTTCGTAATTCCGTGTTATTATGTGTGTTGATTTTGTGTTACGTGTTGAATCGCTATCTTGACGAATCGTTCTAGCGAGTTGCATAGAAGTGTACGGTTGAAAAGGAACGAGAGCTCAGAAGCTGTGCAAAGGGAATGGGGCTGTAAGACGAACAGAGCCTTGATTTTAGGCTGCAGCGACTTACGCAGCTACCCTATCGTTGCCTCTTTAAGTCCTGCGAGCAGGGATAACAAACACGTTACCTGCATGCCAAATTCAACACAAAAACGCGTGTAATTCTCCTGATATACTTCATTCCTACGTGAGTCAGTTGTTCGAGATGTTTACTCCGTATAGCTTGCATTTAATTCTTGACTAAAACATAAAATGTGCGTAATCTGCTTTGTACTTCCAGTGATTACATTTTAAGTCACGTACAAATTACTCTAATCCGACATTATCTCTTCATTATATTTTTTCTTTGAAAATTTACTTTTTTTTTTCATTTTTCACCGTTCCTATTCCTGTCAAACACCGGACGTGTTTGACAATCTTTGCAACATGTGTTCTAAGAAACTGGCTCGGTGTAAAACGTAATTTCGTATTTTGGATATCCTCTTTCCTTAGGCATCGTTAGATCGATGGAAGTGCTGAAGATCCTTGCGGACTCAGCGTCCTTATCCGTCTTCAAGCTACTTGACATAATCCAATTTAGCTCCGGCAATATAAATAAATGGTAGGTAGCCTTAGAAAGGCTTATTATTGCTGGAAGCTTAGATAAACAGGAAGCTGGATCTACTGGCGTGAATAACTAGCACGTGAGTACTTGCCGGTGCTGTCATAACTTTGCCTTCCTTATGAAGCAGCACAAGCTGCTGAAAACACATGGTTAAGGTTTACATGGAATTTATTTGTGAAATGAGATCGTGTAGAATTCATTGCCTGTTTCTTATTGCACCAATATGAAAGTTACATATATCATCATCATCATCATCATCATCATTGCCGATCCCAGTGGCCGCGCGGTCTAAGGTGCGGGTCTGCGGCCCTCGCTTGCTGGGATTGAGGGTTCGAATCCCGCTGGGTGCATGCATGTCTGTCTCTTGTGAGTGTTATGTGTTGTCGGGTATATGTGTGTGTGTTGGGTTGATCACTCGCCCAGAGGAATTCTACCGAGTGTGGTGTGTCTGAGTACGATCGTGAAGCCTCGAAAATGAGAAGGCCCTGGCCCAATAGGGGCTGTTGCTCCATTGAAGGCACAATTATGTCGTCATTGTTATCATTATCATCTTGTCTGTATTTTAGTTTTGTAAAGAACTCATTTACGGAATATATGCACTAACTACACGTTTTGTGTACCATAAATTTGCCTGATATAACTTCGGTGTCAGAGATATGTACCATCCCCAGGCTAGTTACCCTCCATTACAAACAGTGTTCCATACATACATACAAACATACGTAATACATACGTGCGATTGTGTTCTGGCTCCTTACCAAACTACGCATGCCTATTTCTAACGGTTCATTAGTCGTCTCTGTCTGCTCGAAAGCTGAATAATGTGTGTTCGCAGTGCCACCACAATGTTATTTCACGTTCTTATCCTGATAGACTCCATATTTTTTCGAAGACTGATTCCCATGCATAACTTCAGGGCCTTCCCCTAGTAGTTCTAACGTAAGTTTATTATTTTTTTTTTTTTGAGTTTCTGCAGCGTAAGTGCGCTTTGAATGTTTCGAAAGCACGTACTGAAATTGCACTGAAAATGGAGGCAGTATGTTACACGAAACGTCGGAATAAACAATGCACACTAGGCCGTGTAAAAACCCAAAAGAAATTATCGTGTAACTACAACCGCTATGAAAACACCTGAAAAGTTATGTGATTGTATTGTCGCTCCCAATTCAGAAGTTTGCATGTAAGGCTTGTTGATACGCGAACTGTAGTAAGTTTAAAAAGTGCGACTTTTTGGTGCTATGAAATAGCACAATATTTGTACTAGTTCCCCTACAAGTGAGTCAAATAATTCAAATTTTAGAGGCTGTCACATTAAGACGAACTTCATGGGCTTTTTACGTAACGTATGAACATACGCAGATAACGCCACTTGGTGCTGGCCTATTTCAGTAGCAGTGTTTCTCTGCTGGTCGTGAATATTGCATATTCTTCATTCACTTTTCCCGGATCATGTCATCTGCCTGTCTTGGAATCAGGAAAAAACTTTGACACAGTGATTCTTGTACATTCACTGGGATTCCTTCGACGGGAGATCGGTCACAAGGAGGACAGCACTTCTAATAGGAGAACAGATTCCAAGTCGGACTAACTTGTGCTCTTCTGTTTCACGTTCGGCTTGCAAATAAATGAAAGAGGATGGCAGGGAGTAACGTTCCTTCCAAAATGTGCGAATGCGCGGCCGCGCAATAGCTGTAATGCTCCCGCGCACACTAAATTGTTGCTCCGAAGCTGGAATTTTTCAATTTTCATTGTAAATATTCTTATAATGCATGCTAAAAAAGAACTTTTGAAGTGCCGCGCAGTCGTCAGGTCGTGTAAAAATTTTCTGCCGAGAGCAGCAGCAGGTCCGCGAGGTTGGGGAACGTTGGTAGGGAGGGACATATATTGCGCATGGGGATACGAGGAATTCCTTTAGTCATCCCACCTGATTCATTTCTAGGTCTCTAAAATTGTTCTGGGCACTTGAAGTGTTGTAACTAAAGCCTTGTATGATTTCGCTAATTTTTTTTTCAGCTACCCTGATACTGTTTGCTAAAGATTAAATATTACGAGTTTCCAAGTATTGTAATTTTCTCCTTTCTTCTGTTGCTTTCTCTTCCTTAGACCCAAATAATCTTCTCAGCCATTTGGTCTGTAAAACTTGAATGGGTTTATTCTAAGATGCTAGCGCATCTTGTGAGTATTTAGTTTAAGGAAAAAATGCCAGTGGATATAATCACCCGCCTCCGTAGTCTTCTGCTAAATGTGACGGAGGAAGTTTGCTAATGTGGTTTACAACGAACATAAAGAAAATGAGGAAGATTTGAAGCAAAATTGGAAGTTTCAATAACAGTATACAGAGCAAGATCATGGGGATTTACCTTAGGCTTTTCATGTAGTGAGTTCTGCCTCTCCTCCTTCGCCCCTCCCCACTTCTACGTATAACTAAAACTTCTACCACGGTGTGGCCATAAATGAGACTTTTATAAAGTTTTTATGGGCTTCAAGAAGAAAGGATGGGTGAAGTTGCCTTCCAGAATTCCATCAAGAGCCACTTGGATTGCGTGCTGTGCTCTTGGCTTCTTTATTGGGTCAAAAGTTCATATCCAGTTGTATTGGCACATTCCCGCCCATGCTTCTTGTAAGGGCGAACTCTTTGTTTGAACCATCCCGGCTGTGCAATCTTACGAATGTACAGTACTTGAGACGAAGCAAGTGAAATGAAAAGCGGGCGGTACGGGTGCTTAACCGGCTCCACCTCTTTTCCACTGAACCAGTGGAAACTGGTGAACGAACAAGACGTCTCGTAAGTTGCATGCGAAGCTTGTTTGGTGTCTTCAGTTTCAAATCTTATATAATAACACAGCAGTGAATGTTGGCAGAACTGGAAGTTGGAGACTGTGTGAGAGTATGCTGTTTAATTAGCGAATGGAGAATTATTCTCATTTAAATAACATCGTTATTGTAGATTGCATAGTAAGTGGCCCGCACGTTCGTGTCTTGCATACAAATAAAAACAGAAGTTCGTAAAAAATCTGTGACGTTACAAAAATCTGTGTGTGTGTGTGTGTCTGTGTGTGTTTGTGTGTGTGTGTGTGTTTGTGTGTGTGTGTGTGTGTGTCTCTGTGTGTGTGTGTTTGTGTGTGTGTGTGTGTGTGTGTGTTTGTGTGTGTGTGTGTGTTTGTGTGTAATTATAGCAGTAAAATTGTTTCGAAAACGCAGTTGTGGTTTATTGGACGGAATAAATCCAAATTACGTGCGGCGTACAAATGTCCAGTGCGTAAACACTACACGGTACAGGCGTATTAAGGGGCGTAGAAATCTTATCCCACGTATTCTGAACATCAGTTGAAGACAGAGGTGAGCTTATATCATCATGGTCCGGTCGTTTACCCCACTGAGAAAGAAACGGCAAATTTTGTGTACCATTGCGTGTGTTTACATGGTGTACGACGTCTCTCGGTGTGTAACCTGCTTGTCACTCAACTTGCAGTAGTAATTGCTGCTACACATAAGACGAGATACGCACGTCTGTATCCAGCACGTTTCACAGACGAGGTTTCCGTCTCCAGATTCTGGTTAATTCTGTTACGCAAATTCTTGATAACAGACAGGACTATAATGAGCATACGTAATTCTATTTGAGGTTGGCGTCTAGCAACTAGACTTTTATTGTGTATATCACAGTGAGAGTTCAGTATAGTTATACTAAAATCAGGCAAGTTGCAAGTTGGCGGGCGACAGTTGGTTACGCCATAGCACTGTGGGATAAAGCAATAAGCGTCTAGTACTGTGTGCTTCCTCTCACGTGTTCACCACATTGCACTGTGCGGGTACGTAGTGGTGGACTTCGAGATAGTGAAATGCATTCTTGGCGAGGTTAGATCTAGTGGAGTAAGTACAAGGTACCTAGGCTTAGACAGAACGATAATATTAGAAAGGATGTTAAATAAATTTTGGGAGGGCGCAGACAAGTTCGAGCGGGCTCAAGGTAGGGACACATTGTGGGCTGTTGTGAACACGGTAATGAACCTTCTGGTTCCATAAAATGCGGAGAGTTCTTGACCAGCTGAGGAACTGTTAGTTTTTCACGAAGGATTCTGAACCGTGAAGTTAGTTATAATTACCGTACACGGTAATAAATAATTTGACAAACCTGAAGTTGTCCCTGTACTTGCCTTGAAGAAACACAGGGGTAGCAGAACTGTAGCTCCACTCTTTCTTAACCTTAGCACTAGGAAATAGCCCGTAGTACCTGTTGACTTGGAGGCTGGCTGGGTCGCAGGGGTGGTCTGGACGTTTTGATGCGAGAGAAATTATCTTCCTCCTACAGGGAATCGAACCCCAGAATATTCAGTCCATAGCTTAGTCACCGTGCCGACTACACTGTCCAGGCAATAAAAATATGTATTGCGGAACTGCCGCAACGTCGTAATCTTATAGTTGTACCTCCTCCTGGGCAACAAATTATCATTCAGTCGCCACCGTGATGTGTTCTAACTTTACTTGTGTTTTGAATTTGCGTGTTTGCCAGCGTTTGTAAGTGAACACAGTTTGTGCTTGTCGCTAGCCTTTCGCAGAAACGTGAGTACAAGACACGTCATTTCAGCTGGTGAACCGTTTTCACTTCTCTTATACCGAGAGCATTTTGAAGCGTTGGTTTTTGTCGATGTCAGTCCACCGAGTTGTCTTGATTCCTGAGCAGTCTAATTAACTTAAAGAAGAAAGCCCGATGGGTGAATAAAACAAATTTTGTGCTCTTACTGCGGGTCCCTTTTCCGTTACAGAAAAGGAGTGGTGAAAGTTTAGGACGGAACTTCTCCATTTGCCGATGATTACTACAAGGATCTTTAATTTTCAGGGATGCAGATCTTACAGTAATTTTAATAACTCACTTTGTTACCGTTCTTTCTTCCTCTTGTCTTTCTGTTGCATCTTTGCAATTAGTTTCTTCGATCTATGTCTGTCGCATTTTCCTCTATGACCGACAACCCAAACGGACCCAAACTCCGCGCTTTCAGATAACTACGACAAGACGCTGAGAGCTGGGATAGGCTAGAATGCAGTGGAGACAAGCATTCCTCGAACGAAGCTAGTTCTTTGCTTCTTCGGGAATGCAGTTTTGATCTGTGATTACCTTTTCAGTCTCGGCCCTGCTTGAGTTTTGCCGTGGTTTTGAAACGTCAGCTGTCTGATTTTGTGTTTCTTTTTGGTGTGTTTTATGTTTGTTATTAATCCCCGCTTGTCAGTTGCTAAGATTGTGTAGTGTCGGTTATGAACGACGAGTATGGAGCAGTGACATAATGATACCGGAAGGGGAAAACCGACGTACTCGGCGAACCTTTCCCAGTGCCACTTAGTCTACCACAAATCCCACATGGAGTGGCCAGTGTTGAGTCACAGTTTCTGCTGTGAGAGGTCGGCAACAAACAGCCTGAGCCATGGCACAGTCTTATTTCTGCTGACGCATCATAAGCTCAGTTTACTTTGCGTACGTTTCTAGACAAATTTCTTCAGTAGCGTCTAATCATGTCTGTGATCTTTAAGGTCTTTATGCTTTCACCCAATGAATTATCCAAAGGCCAATAAAGTTGTGTTCAATTAGTAAGTATTACGCTGCTTTTGGAACGGTCTGTATAACCAATCTTCATCTTCATAAACGTACAGTGAAATGCAATGCTATTCATGCTAAGACCTCCGAACCAGTGTCTGGGAGGGGATTCTGAACTGATGAACGAGACAGCTGAACGGTTGGTTGACCTGCAGCAGAGGGTGAGAATAAATCACGACTATATCGAAGGTTAATTACCACGTCAACAAAAACACGGCACCTAAGGCAGCTGGCTATAGTTCTCTTTATTGTGTGATGAATTTTTATATTACCTTCTTTTTATGACTTTGAGTTCCAGCTGACATGCTTGTAGGAGCTTCCCTGCACCAACAGTGTGTAAGCACCCTTCACTTCATCCTTAGATCCTAAATTTCTAGTATATTTTGATCTTACTAGTCAATACTTTACACTGGTAGGAAATTTATTTAAATATTTCGCATACTGTCCGTGTTTTTTAACTATCTGTTGCTAATGGAAGTCACATCCATGGGAGTACAACCATGTTTACTTAAGCGTGCAATTTATTATCACAATTTATAACATGCTTCTGCTGAGTCCATATAAAAATGTACATGTTTTGTTACAATTTTGTAAGTAACTCCACACGTTGTCTTACACTCAAATTATTATTATTATTATCATCATCATCATCATCATCATCATCATCATCATCCCTTATGCAGGGCATTCACACTTATATACCTGAAACAAACCATGTTTCTAGGGTATACAGTGTCGCAGCTATTCTGCGCATACTGTTAATGGTGCATATAACGCTGTCTTCACTGTTAAACTCTTTAGTGCTTCTACATTAGCACTTCCCGCAGTGTGTGCGCTGTGCCCAATATAGCTGTTTTCTGTAGTTCCTTGATATCGTGCTTTCCTGGTACGCTGCTCAAGTTGTTGTTGTTGTTGTTGTTGTTGTTGTTAACTAGCTAAAATCAAGAATAATTGAACGTTGTGAGTCAACTAATGCCCTCGTTAAACTGCATGTTTGGGAATAAAAGTGGAAGCATTTCACGCCTGACTCAGTTTAGCCATATAGGAGTACACTGCACGGTCTGAAACTGCGTAGGTCCATGATGAGTGAATTAGTAAATTTGAAGTATGTTGTTAGGGAGTGCAGGGCCTAGGCGCTCACGCAGAGCTCTGTATTGTATTTTGTAACACGACAAACCTGGTAGCGTCATGGAGTGTCCGTATTGTTGAGTGTTTCTATCCACTGAGCTCCCTGGGGCCCACCGCTGTATATGTCAGGACATACCCAGAAACATGATGTAAAGAACTGCTACAGCTCATGTATTAAGTTATCACTTCTTGTCTTTGTAGTGGATATTTCATAGCTACACCCAATTTTGGCAGCAGATAGGCTCTTGTAATAAACATGTAACATTGTGTCTGTTTGATAAAGGGAAGAAGGAGAAAATTAAGACGATGCGAAATATGTAAAAGTACACTAGAGTTAAATGTAGCTATGCATTATTAAACCTAGCTTTTTTGTGAGTATGAAACATGGTCGCCCGTCCCGAAGGAAGAGCAGACATCTGAATATTTCTTATTATGCAAGTAAGCGAATTATATCGACTGAAACACCAAACATCTACATAACAAACACTAGTTTTGCGACGTTTATGTTTGTTTCCCCAAGTACACTATATTCCGTTAAGAGTGAAAAACTCGAGAAATGCGAAATGTGCATGCTGTATGTACAGGGCGGAAACAAACTCGCGCCCAAGTTCTTCCCAGTGCCATTCATTATTAAAAATAGTGTCGAAAATAGAACACCACATGGGTCCTGAGAAATTTAATTTTTGAAATGCCAGTCACCGTGGAATGAGGTAACGCACTTCTTAGACAACAAACAGGTTGCTAGGCTTCCTCAAGACACACACGACGGTACTGTGACGTGCCCTTAACCCTCGATGCGCGTAATAATCCGCTTTGTACTGAGGCACAGTAATACATGCTACGTTATCCTGGTCGACGTCATCCAGACGCTAAGGTATTTCGAATACTGGACCAGCGTCTCAGTGAGACGGGAAGTTTAAAACCTGTAGCACTTGCAGTTGGAGGTCTCTCTCACACTGTAAGAACACTAGTCGATGGATATCCATAATTGCAGCTGTGGAACAAGAGCCGTTCACGTGGTATCGCACGAGAATTGGGACTACCCCAAACGAGTGTCGTCCTGTAAATTTGGATCCGAACTACCACTGGCGCGACGTACGTCCTTTTGCACACGAGTGTTTCCTCTGGATGCAGCTTGGCAAGTGGCTACGACATGAGCGCTTTAGGGGATGACGTCCATTTCCACACAGTCTGTGGGCATATGAAGCATGTTTTACGGGTGTGTTCAGCGTCCACAAGAGTCACCTATGAGCACGAAATGGCCCAGAGACTATCCGCGGACATGGGAATCAAGTCAAATTCAGTGTGAAATTTTGGTCTGGTACCGTCGGGGACGTTGTCTTGGGCCCCTACCTGCTACCTGACAGAATGGCTGTTCAAGAATGTAGTATTTTTTTTAACTTTCACCAGTGCTGCTGTAAGATGTGCCTCTATCTGTGAAACAGACGCTTTCATTCTAGCACCACGGAGCCCCAGCACACTCTAGGGAATGCCTCCAGCAGTTGCTGAAGGCTACATTACTTTGCACCATTTCACGGTGACATGTGTCTCGGAAACTAAGCGTCTTATGACATATGTTGTGGAATATTTTAGACTTGTATCTTAACAAGGAATCACATTATAGAGAGCTTGTGCCCGCTTATTTAACCCTTTAAAGGAGAAGAAAGAAGTACATCCAATTTGTTGGTAGATCCAAAGATTGCTTGGGAGGTGCAGTCGCTGATTGAAACATAGTACATAGTATTTGAGAGAAACAAGTTGTAGTGTACTGACCAAGTAAAATATAAGTTATGCAGGATGGGGATTTGTAAAGAAATTTGGTTAGGAACGCGATAAAAATTTTTGTTTTGGGTTTAGTTTATTTAAAACCCTGCGTACCCGTATATATACATATATATATGCTATTATTTTTTAAAAAACGCTTTTGGGTGCTGTCCAAGGACTATGATTGTGAAGTATCAGAAACACAAAAGTTTATGGACAGGACACCGAGATTGGTTGCACATTCCTGGAAACTCAGTTCACAATAACCAGTAAATTTGTAAATTTAATATTCCGTTGGATCTGTTAAAAAGGGGGACGATGTGAAAGATGACATGCGGACGTGAGTTTGCTCCGTTTTATTGCTGCAACACATGTTCATATGCAAAATAACACGTCCATTGCACATGGAAAATTACAGCACCATTGGTCATTTCAAATGAATACACTGTTTATTAACTGAAGGAGAGTAGTAATCAGGCTGTGGTTAGGCAGATTGGAGGAACCGGTGTTTGAGTTCCTGTAGGAGTGAAGAACCTCTTCTTCTGCAGAGCATTCTGATCAGGTTGTGTGGACGCACAGCCTGGTACTGAGAGGCTGTGCTTAGCTGCCAGACGATGAAGCTGGCATTTCATCTTTATCGAATGCTGGGGTTAAGAATAACTGGTTCTGTACCTGCACTCTTCCTGTGTTTTTATCTTTCCTTGAACATTAGATCACATATAGTTTTGTAGTCACTGTAGGCAACTTGTTCTGTCTCATCTGATTCTCTTTGTAGATAGACGCCTTAAAACGTAGACTGTTTACTGAGAATAAAATACCTGTATTTAAAAACACACTTGTAGGGCACCCTGTGTGCGTAGAGCCCACATGTAGTGGGATGCTGTGTTTTTTTTTTTGGGAACGTGGAGTGGAGAAATTAGTGTCACGTTATCCATAATGAACGTAAAATGTTTAAGCAGAATCCACACTCTTTCTTCGTAAACCGATTTGGTCCTGTTTGGATACTACCCGCACATTGTACAGTGTTTAGCTATAAAGACAGGCCTTTGGCGTAAAAAGTGTGCTTACCTTCCTATGAGGTTGAACACACAAAACAGTGACTGCTCATATGAATATAATCAGTTTAGTCATTTTTCAGTTATTTCTAGTATGTACGGGTCAGTGTGTTCCACATCTAAACTTGTCTTTGTGTTGATGTATATGGAATCCGAAAAACGTTACGCCGTGTGAAATTCACGTGAGCAGAATATCCATGTGGAATTTTGCGTGTCTCTCGCATGCGTCCTCGTTAGTAGCACAACTGAAATTTGTTTACTGCAAATTTTGAAAATACAGGGGGCATATATATGACCTTAAAATCTTGGCTGAGTGCCCAGAACGGACACATCAGCTGTTAGTGTCTCGCTGCCTGCTTATTTGTCGTTTATAACTTTATCAAACAACAGAGCAAGAATATTTTGTATGTTAGTCGTCCCGTTGTGTTACTTACAAGATGAAAGAATGAAGTACCATGAACACAACTAAAATGTCTGTATTATTTATTGTTGCAACATGTTTCGACCTCTGTTTGTCATCTTCAGGCTAAAAATCGTTTAAAGAACACGTAAGAGGTTTGATGTGTTGTTAAACAACTTTTAGCGTAAACATATTGCAACACTAAATAATGCAGACATTTTAGTTGTGTTGACGGTACTTTATTCTCATATCACGAATATTTTTTCGAAAAGAGTGTCTTCTCTGGGTGTGCGGGAACTGTAGAGTAGGTACTGGAATTATGTCTGGAATCTTTGCATTCAGGTGCCTTTTGTACCATACACGAATCATCTTTTTTAAGTGGATGAGTTCATATAAAACAGATTTAACACTGCATTATGTGTAGAGTTTAGATTAAGGGGTTTGTGAAATAAGGATATCCTCCCATAAATCTATTGTCTGTAATTTTACAAATTAAAAGGTTCAAAAAATTTCCATACCTTGGAGTGAATATTCTTTTCTCAGGCAGAACAGTACGTAGCGCCAGTACGTATGCCATCCCCCCATCGCTGGATATTACATAACCTTAGCAATGAATGTGCGGTGACGAAGAGCTATGATATGTTGTATGCGTATATCTGTAAAACTGATGTGTTATTTAGTCGGAAATGTTGTGACAAAATTCGGACTTCTCACATCTCAGCACTTGATTCTGCGTAGTGATCTTCACTGCAAGTTGTCGTAGGGGAGTGTGAAGACGTGTAGGGACTTACTGCAGTTCGTATTATTTTTTTTCTTGGTACTGTGAATAGAGACTGAAGTGTCTGGAACAGGGCAAAGAGTAAGTGCATTACCAGATGTAAACCAATTACAGTCCATTTTGAAAAATTAATGAACATCATGCCTTGTATGGGTTTACGTAATTTCTCGTTCTTTTATGGTGCATAGGTATTTGTAAGCAGTACATATTTAATTCATAAACCCTTTCTGCTGAATTCGTAATTTCCAACTCCAAGATAATCTTCATCCAAAAGGGAAAACAAAATGGGGCATACTCTTTTCGAGCTACTGTTTTTGCTGGTAAAGGCAGGCTTCAGTTACACTTACAAGCCAGAAAGAAAGGGGCACTGAAAAGAAGGTAGATTGCCTCGTAACATGATGAGAGTAGCTATTGTTGACAGGCATAAGTCTCATCATGAAATATAAATGCAATTTGTTCCCTCAGCCAGCTTGGTAAATTGACATGAAAACGAGTTCTTATGGCACCTATCTACCTTGAACTCCGTTTTATACGAAGGAAATTCCAAACCCCTTACAACGCTTGGAAGTTCGATTCATAATTCATTTTAATGCAAGAGGGCGCCTGTAAGTGCGCAGTTTAAAACTTGTCTCAGAATTTATTAGAGACAGAAATGTTACACATTGTTAGTTACTCTATTAGAATGAGTGAGTGTCTCGTACAGAAGCTGCTTACTCTGTTTATACATCAGTGATCATGAGTAAGGAAGCAAACAAGCAGTAGACAGGTATCAATAGACATTCAGTCAATAGACAGGCTATCAACACTGTTTTGTGCTACAACGGTAACGATTTTACTGCGACAGAAATATGTGTGTTCCCTGCTTATTAATATTTGAAAATTACTGGCGTATGTGCTGTTGACGGTTACCAATTAGCAGGAGGACAGAATCACGTAGAAGCTGTGGAACAGGAATGGGAAACGTGCGCACTAAAGAAATCCCCAGCGGTGTTCTTTTTAGCCAGCGTGTAAACGTCACTTAAGCAAAACACAAAATCTATTAGATTTAGGGGCACAAGTCAGGTTTTGTCAGTATAATAATGCGAAGTGTGGAATTACAAGAAGACACCTGAAATGGTTCTGCGTTAACTCCTAGCGGTTGAAAAATATGTATTCGGATGGTTTCGCGCTTTGTCCAAGAAAATGGTCGTATAAAGTTTTAGAGGCTCATAACTGAAATCTGACACGTTGTGATAGGCTGGCAGTAGGCATGGTGATGTTCACTTTATTGATCCGCCGCACACGACAAATCGCCAATAGCTTCCTTGCCTTTACCACCAATTCGTGCTTCACTGGTTAGAATGACGTACGTATCGAATAGACATCAAGCCGACACACAGCTCTGTGTTCAAACCAAAGCACTGCGATTGTAAATCCGGTGGCGTGCTGCGAAGCTAGCGGATACAAACCGAAACAAATAGCCATACGTATGTGGAACAGAGTACAGGTGTACAAGTTTACATTCACTTCTGACGGTAAAAATGAAAATCGGTGCCCTGAATCTGCACTTAGTTAAACTCTTACTGGCAAAGTTAAACAAACTGTGTCATGCACAGCGGACTGATAGAAGACGGTCGCCATCCAGGTGCAATAATTTTTTTGGGGGGGGGGGGGGAGGGTACGTGGAGCAAATCGTAAATATTAATTTGAAAACTGTTCTAAGCAAATGAATTGCTGTGCACCAGGTAAGTAAGCAAATATGAACGATTACAGCTTCACTTTCAAACTTGGAGAACTGCGTAACATAACACGCAAATGTTCATCACAAAGCTGGGAACAACATGTGCTATTTTGAACGTACAGATTTTTACCTCTGTATCTCCTGTAAGCTTTCGCAGAAGAGTCCTTAAGCAGAGGGATATGGCTGCTTGTTACGTTCCTTTCATTGTTTTCATTGATGTCATTTTTATATCGGACCCTGAAGGCTTGCGTAAGCTGGAGTGCCAAGGGGATCATTAGCCCTGTATGTGAATTTTGTACTTTTAAACTGTAGATGTTTTCCGTATGTATGTGCACCGTCGGTGTCAGTACCTTTACATTAATTTCATTTCGTCGGACGCATTTGCTTTTTGTATGACGCACAAAATGTCAAGCCAATCCCAGTGGCCGCGCGGTCTAAGGCGTAGGTCTGCGGCCGAGCGCTTGTTGGGATCGTGGGTTCGAATCCCACGGGGCGCATGGATGTTTGTCTATTGTGAGTCTTTACGTTGTCAGGTAGAGGGCTCTGCGAGGGGCTGATCCCTCGTCCAGAGGAGTCCTACCGACTGTGTTGTGTCTAAATGAGTGTGATCATGGAACCTCAAAAATGAGAAGGCCTAAGCCTACAATAGGGCTGCTGAGCCACAAATAAACAAACAAACAAACAAACAAACGAAGTATAAAATGTCAACACTTAAAGCAAACATTACCTGACGTCATTGGTGACTGAGTATGTACGGAAGACAGTTTGTGCTGTCTTATACAAATATCATGCCGCCCTGCAAATTGGCGTATCTTTCATGTAGCAGGGTGGTGGTGCGACTTTCGAGACTTGTATTGAAGAAGCACATGGTTTTGTTCTCGTTCTGATTAACGCCTGATTTTGTATTGTTACGATTTTCTTCATTGTCTACCTGTTTATAAGCCTTTACGCACTCACATTTCATGATCGCCTCCCCATGTCATCTGACGATATAAACCTCTGAACCTGAAATGGCGTTGTTAAGTGTCCTGAACATCAAATAGCATAGCCCTTTTACCCGCTGTGAATAGAAAAGAAATAATTCAGGAGATGTGTGCCTTATTCCAACACCATTGAGTTCTAGAAGAGTTGTTAGGTGATTTCGCAAATTTGCGAAAAGCGACTGTTAGCTTCGTCATGTCTGTCCGTCCGTCCGTCCGTCAGTCCGTACGCATGGAACAGCTCGGCTCCTGCTGGACGGATTTTCATGGAATTTGATATTTGAGTATATTTCAAAAATGTGTCGAGAAAATTAAACTTTCGTTGAAGTCTGACAAGAGTAACGGGTACTTTACATGAAGACTTCTACACATCTCACTGAATTCTTCTTAGAATGAGAATTGTTTCAAACAAAACTTGTAGAGAAAATCAAAACATACATTTTATGTTCAGTAACTTTTTCCGAAAATCGTGCCCTTTATGAGGTAATGTGGAATGGTAGAGTCACACGTGCCACAGATGGCAGTGTATTGTGGCACATGTGCTTTGCATGCTGGATAACTAAGGCTACAGACACACACACACACACACACACACACACACACACACACACACACACACACACACACACACTCAGAATATGTAATGCTTATTGCTTTTCCACAGCAACAGTGGCTACGCTAACGCGCCTCGATGTTACTTTATACGTATATTACCTGCCTTTTCTACTTGCAAGTTTCCCCACACAGGCCGTTCTACTGCTGCCTGCCGTTCTTTTTACGCTGTATTTAGAAACTTTCCAATTCATTAATTTCTTCACATCGCGCACATACGGTTTTGGACTTTTAGTCAGTTTACTCTTGTATTGGTTCTAAGGATGGATGGATGGATGGATGAGTGAGTGAGTGAGTGAGTGAGTGAGTGAGTGTAAGTAATTGGAGTCTGCAGCCAAGCTGCGCAAGCAGCAACAGCAGAAGAAGTAGAGACGCAGACAACAAATGTGAGACCTTGTCTGTTTGTCAGTCCTGTGAATCTGGTGTCCGGATTTAACAAGGAGTGACAGGAACACCCGCATCGTGTCGCTTCTCGCGTCGACTTGTCGTTTCAACAATACTTTCGCTGAAACCACTTGTAAGCTGTTCATGGGATCATAGCATGTGATTTGAAAACGGATCCACCACATCATTTTTCGCTTTCTCTCTCTAATATGCTCTGGCTCTGACTGATAGTGATTGTGGCTGTTGTGCCCAACCTGAAGTTACGACTAAATACTAATATAAAATGTAGGAACGTGAAAGGGACGTTACGATACAGCGTACAATTTCCAGGAGTCAAACCAAACATTCTGCAAGGTGGATTAGAGTTGGTTTCATCAGTTTGGATAGTGTGACGTTTGCGTGGCATCATAAAGTCGTGCAGTTGTTACATAAGTATGCAATTACATACACATTGCTTTGTCGAAGATCAGGCTAAATCCTGACAGTACTTGTTAGTACTCGAAGTTGCTTGCAAGGTCTCCTTTCGGAAGCTTTAACGAGGGACGTTGTGTTTTTCTCGATGCCTCTTGTTAATACCTTATGACTAATTTTACCGACGCTAAATAACTGCGTGATTAAGCATGCATAAATAGTATTTAACCAAGCATTCTTATGCAACCTCATTCACTGCATAGTGTGTCTTGCAACAGGTCCATAGCCTCTTCCAAAGCGAGTTCTCCGGAGAGTGGGGTCTAGCGTTTTTGTTTCAAATTCCAGTGCCTTGTCTTTCCCTTGAGGTCGTCCTGTAACTGTGCAACGTTCAAACTTTTCTGTACAAGTGATATAAATCAGTGCATAAGTTAAAAACTTCGTCTATAAGTTTTTTTTTCCCTTTTAATAATTTTGTTCGGGTTTATTGGTTTTTCTTCCCCCCCCCCCCTCTCTCTCTCCCAAAACTAAGTTGACAACCAAAGCGACCTGGTGAAGGTCTGACAGGGACCATTCTTACTTGAAACTGACCTTACCGGTGCGGAACACCTGGACGAGGTAAAGGACTGCCGTATTGCGTGCTCTCTGTAGGTGGAAGAGACGAATCTGAATATCGTAGCGTTAACAGTTTTCGTAGTTGCGATTTATCGTTCAGGAAATTACTTCTCTGATGTGACATTAAATCAAATATGCGATTTAATGCATTACAATTCATTCTGGAAGAAAATTCTCATTTCTGTTTAAATGAACAATAAAATTTCATGATTTTAATAAAGATTTAACATTTCCTGCAAAATGGCGTTATGTTACAGCCGGTGTGTAGAATGCTGCTTCGTTTCCAATATGTAATTAAAATTCGAAATCAATAACATTTGCTGACGTAGTAACTTGCATTGTATAGAGTATCTGTAAAGTGCCGGCATATGCGATATTATTTCATTGAATCAGCAAAGTAACTGTTGTTCTGCTAGTAGGGTGCTGTTGATAGTAAAGTGAGGTCCTGTGTTTGAATATACTCATTATATATTGTGTAGTGTTCAATACCACATCACTGTGCAAATATAACACGTCAGTCTCTCGTTTTACATAAATGCATTTCTTGCGTGTTCGGTCCAAAAGATTATCTTAAAGGGGAAAAAATATACAACCTTGGAGCATCACTGAAGGCTTTAGCATGCAAATAAATACATCGTGACGTGTTACAGTTACACCATGCCCGTATATCATTCATGTAAGTGGAGTTGTGCCATAAAATTAAAAAAGTGCATATTATAGAAAATATCTCAGTGCCAGTCTTATAAAATCACACTGTCCTTAATAACATCAATAATAATAGTGTGCATGTTTTCCTTTGGCTTAGCTCTGCGGCTGCTGGCTTGCTGGGATTGCGGGTTCGAATCCCGTCGGGGGCATGAATGTTTGTGTCTTGTGTCATTAGGTAGAGAGGTCTTTGCGACGGAGCGATCACTCTTCCAGAGGAGTCCTAAGGAATGTGGTGTGTCTAACTGCGTGTGATTTTGAAACCGTTACGAAAAGGAGGCCAAGGCCCAATGGGGACTGGCAGCCATGGAAAAACACTTGTTCTTTGCTGGAATACGTTGTGGTACGCTGCAGTTGAAGCAGACGACGCCTGGAAGGTATAGAAATTGGATGAAAATGTCAATATAATTGCAGCAGGACGTATGTAATTTGGTATCAGAAGCCATTAGAGACGTGGACATAAACTGATGTTTGGAACATTCTTTTGAGCAAATTAAATAACGACGTCGCAAACCTTCCTGATGTTATTTTCCGAAGAAACTTTGTTCAGACTTAAGTAATTCTTGTTCCGCCTGATGCAGGCAAACCTTGTCTTGTCAACAGAACTCCGTAATTTCTACAGGCTTAATGATGCTCAAGCATAGAGTGCTGTGCAGCCTTAATGAAGTTACCTCAGACGGGTTACGTCACTTCATTCGTGTACAACTCGACGGTACTCGTAGCACAGCGAGATGGCGTCTGGGTAACAGGGTTGCCCCCCCAACGGAATATTTCCGAATTTAAAATTGCGCTTTCTGTGCCTGTATTCTCTGCGCCTTAGAGGGAAGACAAAGGCATATAAACTTCGATCAGAAAACCCGAGGGCAAGAGGTCATTCGGAAGATCTAAGCGTAAAGGTAAAAGTAACATTACAAGATAGTGTGCTGTAATGTTAAATTCTTATTATTTATTTAAGTATTTATTTATTATAATGTAGTATAACTTAGCACTGTGGCGTGTTAGCGTAACCATTGTTGCAAAGGAAACGCGACAGTGCATTCCCTGTTTTATTGTTGCCCTACATGTAGCTGCCAACAATATGAAACTGTCGAGTGTTGCATGCGTAATGCTTTGGTGGGTTCCCGTTGCACCGCTGTCGGGCTACAAATATTTGTACTGCCGTGAACAGTATGAACGTACTAACGTCTTCATGTAAAGTGCCCGATATTTTTGACCGGTTTTAAGCAAATTTCATTTTCCTCTACGGATTTTGAATTGAAGTCCTCTGTATCAAATTTCATAAGAATCTGTCCAGTGGGAGCCGCGAACTGACACGACCAACCCAACAGGCGCTTTTCGCGTCTTACGCTAACGCGTCTAAAAATGGTTTTTAGTGAGACCTTGTGGGAGGGTGCGGATTGCATTCATCTGGCTAAGAATATGGACCAATCATGGGCTCTTGTGAAAACGGTGATGGATAATTAGTTTTCATTAAACGCAGGGAGTTTCTTGACTAGGTGAGCTACTACTAGCTTCTCAGATGTGCTTTGCTGTATGGGGTAATTTATTATTTCTCTCAGTGCTTTCGTATAGATTTTAAGGAACGTGCCTGGGTGTGCCGCTGTCTCTTGTTTCTCAGTACTGAGTTTTCACTGATTGGCTGTTGCGGGGTCATACCTAAGAGCAGAAAACACACCATCCCATCAGTTACACCACACATAGAATTTGAGTGACTAGCGTATAGTACTCCAATTTTCAGCCCCATTAGTTTATGTTCTCTTTGAGAATATTCGCTTGTTCCTTCATTGCTAGAAGAGTACTGGCACCATTAAACAGACCACACCTCTCTTTCCCATTTCACTTTGTGTAATATTTAAGGATAAGGAAATTTATTTTTCACGCGGCAATGGCCTGCCTTTCAAATAAGGATAACCTCATAGCTTGTGACAGCTGTTACAGAAGTCTTCATCTCCAGTGTCTTTCTAATGAGCTCTTAAAAACATTCATCACAGGCTGTTACGCCTTCTTCAAATCTACACAGACTCATAATTTGTAATTCTCCAATCCCATTCGATTTTATATACACGTAAGATTTTTACGAGTATATGAAGCAGCGTTGTTAAATATAAAGTAAGGTAAGGTTCACCCCATAACAGGCCCTGAGGGCCCAAGAGGGGGAGTAGACGTATAGCTCTACCCGTTCGTGAACCTCGGCACGAGGAGGGGTTGGGGTGGCTAGCCCCACGCCCCGGCCGCTGTATCCCCGGGAAAGAGACCCGGTACCCATTGTGTGGGCCCCACGGCCGATCTGGACGGCTGCGGAAAATCTCGCCCCCCACCGGGATTCGATCCCCGGACAGTCCAGCCCGTAGCGAGTCGCTATACCGACTGCGCTATCCCGGCCCGCGTTAAACGTGAGAAGTAACCATAAAATCACTTGTACTCATCTGATTTGAAGCTACAACACTTGCTGCTTCTCTGCCTTAAATAACATAAGTATTAACTAGTGACCATCTCTTTCCTCTTGAACGTGGACAACCACAACTGCCGTTGCCTTCAAAATGACTTCCACGTGAAGGTTGCTTGAGCTTTGCATCGCATGAAGAAACAGTTTTCGGAGTGATGGCCTCTGCTGGGGAATAACACTTGTTTTTTCGGTAGTTTCTCGCAGCATTTGATAAGTATAGACATCAGTGTCCTATATCGAATCTTCTTGTCGGCTGTCAGAAAATTTTTCTTTCTCGCCAATGGAGGCTAGAAATCCCCGGATTCATATCAGACGCTAAATTTGAGAGGTGGCGTCACTGTGGCTCTATGGTGTGCCTGTACACGCTCATGACAGAATAGAATCATCTGAGAATGCGTTCTAATGTTATGTCTTCCCGTTTTGTAAAATGTTACGTTTTGAAACATTTCACTTGTTTTGACGTAACAAGTACTGTTGAGGTTAAAGCTGCACTTGAACTACATCATTTGTTAAGAAAAGGAGAATCCTTCGTAGAGCACTTTCAGAATAAATTGTTCCTAAACAGCCTTTCTACATTACGTATTCATTAGAGGAAGCTGCATGTGCAGCTACAGAGTGGCTTTTCTCTCGTTGATGGAATAATTTCCTTACTGTACGTAGTATTCATTTGGGTTTGTACATGTCTGTTCTAACATTCGTTCCAGCACTCTCCTGTTGTATATATATATATATATATAT
>BLKM01002423.1:0-19579 GCA_013340265.1 Coptotermes formosanus
AAAAAAATTTGTGGGCCTGCACATCAACACTGCTTAGTACAGTTATTGTTTAAGTCCGTATTGCAGTGTCAACCTCCGCCGAAAAAAAATTTGTGGACCTGCACATCAACACTGCTAAGTACAGTTATTGTTTAAATCGATATTGAAGTAACAACCTCTGCAGAAAAATATGTGTGGGCCTGCACATCAACAATGCTTAATACAGTCATTGCTGTGACTATATTAAACTATGGTTTTAGACATTGTTGGCTTTGTTTCAACGCAAAATATACGTACATATAAACTGTGTACTAAATGGGTTTTGTGCTTCAGATCCAACAATGCTGTTAATGATCGAAATAGGTCTCCGGTGAATTACAACTGGTTTTACATTAAAACGGAGCGTTCGGTGAACTCACTGTAGCGGGCACGTTCGAAAAGCAACTTCCGTACCAGAAGTAATGCAGAGTTCTTTTTACTACATATAAATATGTGCAGCCGGTGGATGTATCGTATAAAACACTCGTTTCCCTGTTTTTTTTCTCTCTTTCAAATCACTGTCACAGCAGACCTATTTCGTGCAACTGACAATTAGCTCCCGCTGGAATTTAGAACGTTATTTCAGCTGTTTTGTTTCATGTTATTCCCATACAATACTCGGATATGAGAAACTTTACGTTCAAATCAAACATTAACACACTGGACGCCAGTAGGAGTTCCGTTAGGGGGTGGGGCCTTCTGGGTTAAAATTTGGTTTTTGTAGGAGCGTAATGAAAAGAATGACGGCCGAGTGGGTGGGTGGGGGGGGGGGGGGTTCGGAAAGTTTCGGAAAAGAAGGAATATTAAATGATCTCTTCTTAAAAATACGACGAAAATGTGCATCAAAACTCAATATACCAGGTTCGAATACCTTTTTAGACTGAACTATGTCTTAGATATTATTGTCGAATACAGCTTCGTATATCTATATACATTCCTCAAGAATTTCACATATCCGTATCTCCGAAAGCCTGTAGAATCACACGCGTAAAACATTCTGACAGTGAATAAACTCCAAAATAAGATCCTGAAGTGTTTATATAAATCAAGAGACATTCTGTACGTATACAAGTGGACAGCGGAAGTTCACCCTGTAACAGCCCATGAAGGCCCAAAAAGGGAGTGCAGGCACAGCCCCACTGTTTCTTTAACACTTAACGCCTAGTGGTAACTTTATATACCACGAGGTTTAACATTAAAAAATTCTACGTGGTGCCCACACAGTGTATTTATGTGTTTTGTACGGATCTCAGAACAAACAGCAACTTTTGCCTTATAAAAAACATTAAGAGACTGGTTTTTATAACCGAAGTGGAGAGTGTTTACAGCGCGGTACGCACTGAGTCCTTATATAAAACAGATACGCTTCGTCTTTAAAGGGTTAACCTCGGTGCTAGATGCAGGTGCGCGGTCAATGCCACGCCCCGGTCTCTGTACCCCCTGGGCAGGACACCCGGTACCCATTGCACCCAGGCTGAGTGTACTCCAGGGTCAGTATTGACGGGTGCGGGAAATCTTGCCCACACCGGGATTCGATCCGTAGACGGCCAAACCCGTAGCCAGTCGCTATACCGACTGAGCTATCTCGGCCCATAATTAGTGAAGAGTTGCATGGATTAATGGAGACGATAGTATGAGTGGGTGATTTGTGTGCCCGTTACGTGGATGTGTTGGTAAACCGGTCACTATGTAAATAAATACACTGATGAAGGATGGCAACATGGCTAAATGATGTTAACACTTGGTAGACTGCATGAGGCTAGACAGGTAATTGATAGACGGACAGAAAACGACTGTCCCATTCTTATACCACGAAGACGGGGGGATTTCTTTCTTTCTTTCTTTCTTTCTTTTTTCTTCCTTTCTTTCTTCTTTTCTTTCTTTCTTCTTTTCTTTCCTTCCTTCTTTCTTTCTTTCTTCTTTTCTTTCTTTCTTTCTTTCTTTCTTTCTTTCTTTCTTTTTTCTTCCTTTCTTTCTTCTTTTCTTTCTTTCTTCTTTTCTTTCCTTCCTTCTTTCTTTCTTTCTTTCTTTCTTTTTTTCTTTCTTTCTTTCTTTCTTTCTTTCTTTCTTTCTTCTACCTACTTGTTCACAACAGGTGTCGATGGATTTTCTGATTTCACTTGATCACACTCAGACACACACCACAGTCGGTAGGACTCCTCCGGACGGTGGATCGGCCCGTCGCAGAGACCTCTACCTGACAACACACACACTGTAAAAGAGAAACATCCATGCCCCGAGTGTGATTCGAACCCACGATCCCAGCAAGCGCTCGGATGCAGACCTACGCCTTAGACCGCGCGGCCACTGGGATCGGCCGGGTGGAGAACACGTTTCTGAAAACTTTGGCAAAATTATTGTAAATTATACAATGACCTTGAAGCTAACTCTTCACCTCTCGTATGGTACCAGGTGCCTTGACACAGGGTTCGACTCTAGCTCATTATAAATCTGCAGTCCTAGGAACCTTTTCTCTAGTGTAGCACCGGCAGTTCACGTAGTCGGTAATTCCCACACCCAGAGTTCAGGCATGTGGTCCGCTTAATGAGTCATCTAACATTCAGAGCAGCGCACTTCCACGCCACCCGCTCACCCTCCCAAAGCTGTTGTTTCCCAACTTGAGGCGCACACGCAATGTTTGTGGTACGTACGAGAAATTTTAAACAGGCACATGTACTTCGGCGTTACACATTGGTGTCAGGTTATTTGACTTCGTAGGCTTTCTTTAAGAAAACAAAAACGTTTCGTGGAAGCGAAAAACGGCAACAACCCTCCCTTAATTCGCCGGAAGCGAGTATAAAATGAAATAAAGTCGAAAAAGCTACAAGCATTTGGCAATAACAAACGTGCGTATTCACGTCACTTCTTTCTTTCTTAGTCCTTCCCTCTTCTACCTACCTGTTCACAGCAGGTGTAGAGGGGTTTTGTGATTTCATTTGATCACACTCAGACGCACACAACACAGTCGGTAGGACTCCTCTGGACGAGGGATCGGCCCGTCACAGAGACCTCTACCTGACAACACAAACACTGTACAAGAGACAAACATCCATGCTCCCGGTGGGATTCGAACCCATGATCCCAGCAAGCGCTCGGCCGCAGACTAAAGCCTTAGACCGCGCGGCCACTGGGATATTCACGTCACTCATAATATTAACACTTTAAAGACGAAGCGTATCTGTTTTATATAAGGACTCAGTGCGTACCGCGCTGTAAACACTCTACACTTCGGTTATAAAAACCAATCTCTCAATGTTTTATAAGGCAAAAGTTGCTGTTTGTTCTAAGATCCGTACAAAACACATAAACGCAATGTGGGCACCACGTAGAATTTTTTAATGTTAAACCTGGGCGTACGTAAAGTTACCGCTAGGCTTTAAAAGGTTAATTACACGTACACGCTACGACATCGGAAAACAAAAGACAAATTAAAAGAAGTAGCATGTTGTTGTCTAAAGATACTGTTGCATCTGTGTGCTGGAGGTGTGCGGACAGTTAGTGGGGTAGCATTGCAGTTAACTGTTCAATGACACTGGGGTTTAAATTCCAATTACTGCCAGTACTGTTTATATTCTTATGTATCCATGACCTTAAAGTGCACTAAGGCCACAACACGTGACGAAATAAGGTCTATAAGGTAAAAGGAGACCGGCATTGCATGGTTAAATATCAACTGTTCTTAGTAGTTAACTAAAATTAGTACATTAACCAACTTATGCCAAAATAAAATACATTCAAAGACAAGTACATTTGAACCCGGTTATAATGACCTCGATTTATACGACAGCCCGTCTATAGTGTCAGATATTCTGTGGTACCAATTAATTCTTCACTGTTAACTGTAACATTATTCTGCTCGGTTATAACGATACTTTTCTATAACGACATAAAATATTCAGTCCCTTTCACGGCGTTATAACCGAGTTCGACTTTATAGAACTTTACATGTTTCGGCACCGAGGTGACATAATCAGGGAGTATCTAAACAAAGGTATACAAGGCCAGCACGATTATGTACATATTGTGTCGCAATCAACAAAATGATTAAAAACTTCTACGTATTCAAATTCCAAAATTCACAAGGTCAACAATCATAAAATCGCAGTATTGTAAATTTAAAAAGTTTATTAGGTCTGAGTATAAAGAACCCAGAATATATTTGTAAATACAAAAACACTAATCACCAACAAATGCACAAAGAGAGTTTTATCATCAATCGTAACACACTCCTACATGTTTCGACCCTGCTGGGTCATCTTCAGGGAGAACTCCTTTGTTGTTATCGTCACACTAAGGTTGCACTTTACAGTTGAGTGAGAATGTGCTGTTGACTGTGTACTGCGTTGTTTTTGGAGGCGTGAACTCTCTGCGGTCCGGGCCTGGGCCTGCAGGCCGGGACCGCAGGGAGTTCACGCCTCCAGTACACAGTAAACAGTCAACAGCACATTCTCGCTCAACTCTAAAGCGCAACCTTAGTGTAACCATAACAAGAAGTTCTCCCTGAAGATGACCCAGCAGGGTCGAAACATGTAGGAGTGTGTTACGATTGATGATAAAACTCTCTTTGCATTTCTTGGTGATTAGTGCTTTTGTATAACATAGTGCACGGACATGGAACACATTATATTTGTAAATATTTTCTGATACACTCTCTTATATTCACATGTTTGTTTGTTTGTTTGTTTGTTTGTTTGTTTGTTTGTTTGTTTGTTTGTTTGTTTGTACATCTACGGTAGCAGCGTACTGTACAACTTTTGTTGGGAGGATCATAAAAACCCATCAAAATTTCCAAAATATCAAATCTGCGAGTAGACACTCGAATCCGCGGTCTCCCGAATACTACCCACAAGTTCTGTCACTTTACCGTTGCTTCCGACGATCACGCCGTATTATGACTGAACGAATTGTTCGCTTTTTAAAAACTGATATAAAGGACTATATATATAATAACCAGAGACTACTAGAACGTACTTGAAACTCGCGTTACATGTTTTTACGTATGCGTGTGCCATTCGTGAAAATCTGCCTTTCACATGTCCATCGTCCAGGCTTTATCGACCCGAACACAAAAGGCCCTCCCTCTGGCTTCGTACATCCTGTCCTGCATACATGCAAATTACAACAGAAAACCGCCTCCAAAAAGAATTAACAATTCCTAGCCTACGTATTTAGTTATTCTGCTTCTAAATTACTCTCCTTTTTTTAAATTCGTTTCTACAGGCAATGCCTAAATTAAAACTTCTCATTAAGCTGTTCCCTCTCCCTTGATTTAAGGTGTGGTGACAGCAGAAACAGCTATGTCCGTAGTACAGCCTCAGCAATGCGTTTATAAACCGGTATAGTGAAGATAGCTAGTTTTGTGCAGAGAATGTACGGTTGGACACCGAGCGCATTAATGAACTTCAAGGGGCAATACACTTAGAATATGTAGAAATAAACAGAATTATGCATTAGAATATGAAGAAAAGGTACGAATATTATTAAACTGCGTGTTGTTGAGGACCGCTTTTCTTTTGGAACAGAAATATTCTCTGGTACATTTACGGAATACTTTGGACATCTGATTATAATATTTATCATTTTAAAGACTAGCGGTAACTTTACGTACCACCAGGTTTAATATTAAAAAATTCTACGTGGTGCTCACATTGCGTTTATGTGTTTTGTACGGATCTCAGAACAAACAGCAACTTTTGCCTTATAAAACATTAAGAGACTGGTTTTTTATAACCGAAGTGGAGAGTGTTTACAGCGCGGTACGCACTGAGTCCTTATGTAAAACAGATGGGCTTCGTCTTTAAAGGGTTGCCTAAGACATAGCATGGAATTAATACAAAAATTACACTTTTATGGTACAAAATTAGGGGTTTTCATAGCGGTGTGCCTGAGGATTCAGGACTTAAGGGGTAGGACGCTGTATACTGGGCGTTTCCTGACGTTTCGAATGATCGCTTTGTCTTCATCTTCGAGAATCAAGCAGTTCGAAAATTTTTCTCGGACTTCGACTTAGAGAAGTCGCAAAACACTCTCTCAGCGACATAGCGTCATATTCCAGAAGACATATATCCTAAGGTTTACGTTTCTTGCGTTCGTATAGCGTGCTGAAGCCTACTGTGTTGCTAATAACGTTTCGGCAGAACCTGCTGTTTCTGTCCAAAATGTTCACAACGGCCATATTGTTAAAATTCCGTTAAAATAAAAAACATTACTTTTGTGCGGACACGAGGTGGAAGATTCAAACACGGCGACCTTCCTACCTTGACTTACTTAAACTCTAAACATGGTACAGTATGTTGCGCCGAAACGTCAGTATCCACCAATCAGAATACAAGGCGATATCATAACACAGAATACAACAGCATGCATTTTAAGTCTTACATTAGTACATGTGGTTTTATTTGACTATAGGGAATACGTCACAGGCAATTTCATCGACTAAGGACAACACCTGTAACCAAGCGAATGGTAAGAATAATTTAGACACAAGATAAATCCATGTAAATTATTGGCAAACTTCCGCCTGGGACCTCTTGGCAATCAAATGAAGCGGAATGTAATAGAGCATCAAACGCGTATCGTAGTCATTACACGCATCGAAAAATATTTCAAATAAATTTGTCGATAAAAACGCAAAAAAAAATTATATCCCGTCCTAAATGTCAGAAACACTGAGTGTCCTAACACATCTTCGAAAATCACGTTTGGATCCATACAATATAGATGCGCCGATTCCAGTGGCCGCGCGGTCTAAGGCGTAGGTCTGCGGCCGAGTGCTTGCTGGGATCGTGGGTTCGAATCCCACCGGGGGCATGGTTTTTTTTTGTCTTGTACAGTGTTTGTGTTGTCAGGTAGAGGTCTCTGCGACGGGCCGATCCCTCGTCCAGAGGAGTCCTACTGACTGTCTTGTGTGTCTGAGTGTGATCAAGTGAAAAACATCAACCTCGACACCTGCTGTGAGTAGGTAGAAGAGGTGAGGACTGCGGAAAAATACAGATGAGGTATTTCAATATCAGGCGAATTAACAATAATTAAATTCGAGCGGCAAGACTTAGTTTTTAGTATGTGTCGACAGAAGTCTTCCAGTACTGCAGAACAGGCAACACGAAAATGGACATAAAACCTCAGTACAACGGGCCTGTTTAAGTCCTTCGTTCATAGTGCTTCATAAAAATTTTTGTTGCAGTCTTTTATGGCTCGTACTGTACTATAAAACTAGCCATGAGGTCTATAAATAATTAAAAGAGGAAATTGCTGTAATGTAAGGCGGAAACAAGCTTGTTATATTCATATCGCTTCTGTCAGAAACTTTTTTCTTGCCTTCATTCTCACCAATTTCGTATAAAGCAGTGAAAGTAGCAGTGGAAGTGGCAGTGGGAAGTTTTCAAACTTCTTCCTCTCTGAGGAACAGCCTACTCCACAAGAAGAAGAGCAGAAGATGTAACTAATATTAGTGTCTTGTACGTAAAAGAACTTTAGAAGTATCTGATAGGCAGATCTGATTTCTGTGATAAATTTTGTGGAAATAAAACGTCTTTCCGTTCTTAGGAAAAGGGGCTCGAAACATCAAAAAGATATAAAGAAACTTGGAAATATTTAGAGCAACCCTCAGTATTTTTAATTTCACAGTCTGAAGGAGTTATATTTACGTAAAACAGGAGGAAGTTTTATGAAAAATGTTAAAAATATTCTTGTACATTTTTATATTGATATATGCATCTGGCACATATCTAAATACACTGGAGAAGTCATAAGTGATGGTAACCATATAGGAAACTACAGAGTGTCACATCCGAGAAGATGCTTGTCCTAATTTTCACCGTCCTGAGAAATTCAAATGAAAGAGTGTAATTTATTTTCGGCCTCCAAAATACGGGGTATTTTTACACTAACTGATGGAATGCAGACATTCAAAGAAGGAACAATACTGGTCTGAGTTAATTCATTAACCTTTTAAAGCCTAGCGGTAACTTTACGTACCATCAAGTTTAACATTAAAAAATTCTACGTGGTGCCCACATTGCGTTTATGCGTTTTGTACGGATCTCAGAACAAACAGCAACTTTTGCCTTATAAAACATTAAAGAGACTGGTTTTTATAATCGAAGTGGAGAGTGTTTACAGCGCGGTACGCACTGAATCCTTATATAAAGCAGATAGGCTTTGTCTTTAAAGGGTTAAATACAGACAGAAGAATTTCTTTTCGCACTTTCAGCACTAAACTGTATTCCATACATTCCTTCAAATAATATTTGTAAATACCATCGGTCCTATGTCGTGTTAAATTCGACAGCTCTTTCTGTTGTTTTGTAGTCCTTCCCTCTTCTACCTGCTTGTTTACAGCAGGTGTAGAGGGATTTTATTTTCACTTGATCACATTCAGACATACCCCACAGTCGATAGGACTCCTCTGGACGAGGGATCAGCCCACCGCAGAGACCTCTACCTGACAACACAAACACTGTACAAGATAAACATCCACGCCCCCGGTGGGATTCGAACCCACGATCCCAACAAGCGCTCGCCGCAGACCTATGCCTTAGACCGCGCGGCCACTGCGATCTGTTGGACCAGGTCAAATGTCGAGCTCAAATTGACACGTTATTTTACAGTGATTTTATGTTGGTTTTTCCCAAGCTTCTGCCATCCAGTAACGAGATTTTGAACTTTGAATATTACAGATATTCTAAAAATTAAATTCGACCAGATTGTTGGAATTCACACGAATTGCAAAGGGTTAAAGTCACTAATTCGTACACATTTTCCCGTCGTCTAATGTCAAAAGCGAGATTTACTTTACCCTTTGTTTTAAGAACATAAAATGTTACTTGAATTTGTTCTGCTTTTGAGTTACGAGAAATCTGAGTGACTGAGTTGGTGTAGCGTTCTAGAAAAAAGCCTCAAAACGGGCACTGATTTTGTTCCCTAAAAGTAGCGTTCTATTAACTTTATTACTCTACATAGAGGGTACAAATCGGCGCAGTTGGCGCAGTGGCGCACTGCGCTACAAGCCGGATGGTCGCGGGTTCGATTCCCAATAGGGTCACTGGCATTTTTCATTGACTTAATCCTTCCTGCCGCACTACGGCCCTGGGGTCGACTCAGCCTCTAACAGAAATAAGTACCAGAGATATCTCTTCGAGGTTAAAGACGGCCGGCGCTTAATGCTGACAACCTTACCACCTTCATGTACCGACTGCCTAGAAATTCTGGGAACCTCAGCCTCCTGAAGAATTCAGGGTCTGCCCAGGTCTGTAATGGGACTGCTTTGCTCTCAATACAGTATACTGGATGATGGAAAACCCTACGTAGTTAATGACGTCAACCTTTTAAAGCCTAGGGTAACTTTACGTACCACCAGGTTTAACATTAAAAAATTCTACGTGGTGCCCACATTGCGTTTGTGTGTTTTGTACGGATCGCCAGAACAAACAGCAACTTTTGCCTTATAAAACATTAACAGATTGGTTTTTATAACCGAAGTGGAGATTGTTTACAGCGAGGTACGCATAAACCATTAACAGATTGGTTTTTATAACCGAAGTGGAGATTGTTTACAGCGAGGTACGCACTAAGTCCTTATATAAAACAGATATGCTTCGTCTTTAAAGGGTTAATTTTGATATACCCTCGTCAGAATATTCTAGAATTGTAATAGTATTCTTTTGCATCAAGTCTGGGGGTGACATTCCAACCCTAATTTCGAAGGGATTGAAGATTTATTACACTTAAACGAAGATTCGAGCAGCATTCCTTCGTCTGCTGAACGCGTTTTCCTTCAAATCACCTGCCATTTACACAACCTGACGTCACCGCTGGAAGCTATTCGTCGTTTAGTTCTAAGCGACATGACGGACCCTTACGTCTTCGAAGAAACAGAAGGACATAAAAACATATAGTAGCTTTCCGTGCCCATTTATACGAAAGTTTTACCCACGAAACTCATTACAGGAATTCGATTAAATTTGATGTATTTTTTACACTTAAGATTTATCGGGAAAATTAATTCCAGTTCTACTTTGGCCAAAAGTTTCTAATCATTAACAGACTTTAATCAACATTTATTGTCCTTTAAGATTCTCCCATCAGTGACTAAGCAGAACACAGGATTTTTCTGTCAGGGCGTCCAGTCTGGAATGTATTTTGCGACGTTCCGGACAAACGTTCTTCCTTAATTTTCGTTATAAAGTTTTACTCTAAAATGAGAGCAGTTTGGTCGAAACGTCGATAAATTTCTACCGCACTACACGTGTTACATTTCACAAAAATATAATATGTATTCTGACTTCATTAAAAGTCCATTAATTCCAAAACTTCTGTACAAAATTTGTTTCGGTTTGAAGAATATACACGCCGTGTATATAGAATCATAGGCAGTGTGAGGAACACCTACAATCTTCCACATTCCAAGTTTTATCAGAATATGACGTTCACCACACTTTAGTGCCCTTCTACTGTATACGTCTTTTACAGTACCCTATTTGCATATAAATCTAATACCTAATCACGAAAGCCGAAAAAGTGTGCACCGTATGCGAAAGTTAAAAAAGACGAGCCACATCACAGATAGAACATGACCTTGCATTTCTTCCAACAACGTAACAAACAAAATCCAATTTCTTTATCAAGAATGTCAGCTGTCGGCGGAGCTTACCACTCAATCAGCCTGTGAATGTAGGATACCGAAACGGTCTATAGGATGTTCAGAATTGAATTGCAGTAAAACTTGTCTAAAGCAGAACTTGGATTAAACGAAAACACATCTTAATAAGAATATTTTTGGCTCATAAATATGGAATTAAGTGTAAAGTAACGCATAACATAAACGGAAAATGTACTACCGCAAGAAAAGGATACGCTACAATGTAACCGAATGCATTCTAACTAACTAACTCCATGGAGCAGAGGCCTTCTTGAGAAGCTAACAGTTTCTCAGCTAGTCAAGAAATTCCCCGTATTTTGTGGAACCCGAAGGTTCATTACCGAATTCACAAGAGCCCGCCATCTGTCCCTATCCTGAGGCAGCTCAATCCAGTCCATGTCCTAACCCACTTCCTGAAGATCCATTTTAATATCATATTCCCATCTACGCCTGGGTCTCCCAAGTGGTCGCCTTCCCTCAGGTCTCCCCACCAAAATCCTGTATGCACCTCTCTTTTCCCCCATACGTGCTACATGCCCCGCCCATCTCATTCTTCTCGATTTGGTTACCCGAATAATATTTGGTGACGAGTACAGGTCATTAAGTTCCTCGTTATGTAGTCGCATTCTGCTCAATTATATTTTTTCTTATCACTTTGAACAACACAATTCTTTCTGGGACGTGCTGGGCCACAAACAATTTTATCCCAAGCAGAAGTAATCCCATTACAGACCTGGACAGGCACTGAGGGTTCCAGGAGGTTGAGGCTCCCAGATTTCTAGACAATCAGCACATGAAGGTGGTAAGGTTGTCAGCCCTACGCACCGGCCGCCTTTACCCCTCAGGAAATATTCCTGGTACTCATTTCTGTTAGAGACTGAGTCGACCCCAGGGCCATAGTGCGGGCGGGAGGACTATGTCAATGAAAGATAAATAGCAGTATACACGTATTATGAATAGGAATTTGTATGTTTTGAATTTCTAATGTGTGATATTTTCAACATGTAAATGGATGTGAAGTTCTTGTACTTCTTTACTTGAACTCCCTGATGATAACAAAGGTTTCTCGAAGCATATGTAGGTGCTTCTGATACACGCTGTATATGTATTTACCATGTGCATTTTTTAACTTTTATTAAGTTTATGACAAGATGCACGCTTCACATAATATGAAATCTGATGTCGTTATACCCGGGTTCGGCTGTATTTAACCTTTTAAAGCCTAGCGGTAACTTTACGTACCATCAGACTTAAATTTAATCAATTCTCCACGGTGCTCACATTGCGTTTACGTGTTTTTTACTTATCTGGGAACGATCTGCAACTTTTACCTTACACGTCATCAGATGATTGTTTTTTTGTAAAAAACTGAGGTGGAGAGTGTTTACAGCGCGGTACGCCCTGAGTCTTTATATTAGACAGAATGCGTTTCGCCTTTAAAGGTTTAGACAAGTAGGCATTTAAAATAAATACTCCTCCCTGTTATAATCCATATTCTGTATATATTGAAAACGTAACCCCTTATATTCGAGATCTTTAGGGGTGACAACAAACTCAGGTGTATTCTAGATTATGTCTTCACTGGGATTCGAACCATATACCTCGGAGTGTAAATATGGTCCCTTTTATCTCTTTAAGCCAGCCCGTTTCGGTTCATGTCCTGGCCTTCTATATTTACCTTGTAAGCCATGGAACCAACAAGTGCGCTAAACCTGCAGCATGTAAGTGTGATGTATAATACTGTTATCTTACCGCCCGGCTTCACGCTAAGCCCCCTAACGAAAATACGGAAAACGACCCATAAACTAAAGACAAAGCATTCGGCTTAACATGATACGAAACGGGGCCATGAAAATTGACTTCCCGGGTTGCATGTGGCCCTCATTTGTCATTTCAGTGGCGTTAACATTGACTTCTGAGATAAATGCTCTTACATAGCATTAATTATTCAAGTACGAATACATCAATACATAAATATAGAACAGATATATGTTACATGTCTTTAGCCAGAAGTGTTCGTACTCAGCGGTGGAGAAGCAATATTAACCCTTTAAAGACGAACCGTATCTGTTTTATATAAGGACTCAGTGCGTACCGCGCTGTAAACACTCTCCACTTCGGTTATAAAAACCAATCTCTTAAAGTTTTATAAGGCAAAAGTTGCTGTTTGTTCTGAGATCCGTACAAAACACATAAACGCAATGTGGGCACCACGTAGAATTTTTTAATGTTAAACCTGGTCGTATGTAAAGTTACTGCTAGGCTTTAAGAGGTTAAACCCATAAGAATTTTGAAAACTGAAATGAATCGAAATCATACATAAATATTTAGTTCGTACCTCATGGAAGACACACTTCGCTTCTATTAGAAATATAAATCGGTGAATGCTGTAGGCCTATAGGCAAATTTATCGTAGGAATTATATGAATACACTACGCAAAAGTCCGAGTTTTTAGTGTTATCATGGTGGTACATATGATTACCACCAGGCAGGATGATGTGACTGCTTCAAAAATCTCGGACTGAAGGTACACAATACCAGTACACTGGACATTCAAAGGCAAAATTTCTCAGTTTCGATCCCTTGATATGATTTCCACGAAAATCCCTGCCACGGACACAGCTATTCACTGCAGCCCTTGAGGGTTACCCTGAAAATACAGTGTAACTAAATACGTACGCCGCATACTTGGAAATTTGTGGAAAGACAGCCTGACAGCCTATCATTGCTACCTTCATATTGCCGTTTATCGGAGAAGTTCGAGGCCGATAGCCTGAACGAATAGCTACCTTTCGTCTCATTAATAACGAGAGAATTTTTTCGGAAAACATGAACATGTGATGTATCAAATATCGCAAGTATTAGTCCTTGTTTCGTTTAGCAGTCCTTCCCTCTTCTACCTACTTGTTCACAGCAGGTGTTGACGGTTTTTTTTTATTTTCACTTGATCACATTCAAACACACACCACAGTCGGTCTGGACGAGGGATCGGCCCGTCGCAGAGACCTCTACCTGACAACACAAACACTGTAAAGAGACAAACATCCATGCCCCGGTGGGATTCGAACCCACGACCACAGCAAGCGCTCCGCCGCAGACCTACGCCTTAGACCGCGTGGCCACTGGAATCGGCATTTGTCGTTGTCTGGGGGCAGAATAGCGACAGAATTGAAAGTCTTAGTGTTACATAATACTCTGTGTCTATTATTGTGGTAAAACTATTTATGATAATGGAGAAATAAGAACAATAAGAGCTCTGTAATATTTTTACTGTATATTATATTTCAACGTGTTTAGGCTTTTTAAAAACCATCTTAAAATACTTAAAATAATTAAAGAAACATTAACGCAACACAAATAAATTTTTCGTGTAGGTGATATTTCAACTTTGCAGTACTGTATGTGTTGTAGGGGCCGAAACGAATCAAAGAGGAAAGTTAAAAATATATGGGAATATATTAAAATCATTACCCCGTACTTTCAATGTGAAAGGGGAAATCATCCGTACTAAACGGGCCTCCAGGGAATCACCCTGTAATTAAAAAAATTCTTTCAGTTCAAATGGCTCTACATTATATTCTGAATAAGAGAATCATTTTTTAAAAAGACAAAAGTGGGAATTTATTTCGTAATTAATTTGTAATACAGGGCGAACTGGAGAGCTATACTTTCAAAATGTAGTTCTTTGTTTCTCTTATCTTTCCAGTGCAAGTCAGTGTGTGCTATAAATAGGTTATTATGTAAAATCGTACATATATTTGCAACATATATATATATATAAATTATAAAAACCAGCACGACTGAAAAGAGTTTTTATTCTTACACGAAAGTAAACAAATGGACTGTAACCCTAGTAACTATTACATGGCCACCTTTCACTTTCCTTGTTAGCCCGCTAAAGACGAAACCTATCTGTTTTATATAAGGACTCAGTGCGTACCGCGCTGTAAACTCTCTCCACTTCGGTTATAAAAACCAGTCTCTTAATGTTTTATAAGGCAAAAGTTGCTGTTTGTTCTGAGATCCGTACAAAACACATAAACGCAATGTGGGCACCACGTAGAATTTTTTAATGTTAAACCTGGTGGTACGTAAAGTTACCGCTAGGCTTTAAAAGGTTAATACTCACGTGTATTTAAAGAAGAAGCGTACCTGTTTTATATAACGACTCAGTGTTTACCGCGCTGTAAACACTCTCCACTTCGGTTATAAAAACCAGTCTCTTAATGTTTTATAAGGGAAAAGTTGCTGTTTGTTCTGAGATCCGTACAAAACAAATAAACGCAATGTGGGCACCACGTAGAATTTTTTAATTTTAAACCTGGTGGTACGTAAAGTTACCGCTAGGCTTTAAAAGTTTAAAGAAATACTGTACGGTACCAGTAAGCTTTACGCAGCTCAGGAGCGGATGTGTCTTGCCTGATGATGTCACATACTGCACTGGTGCCAACTGTGCCTTCTTTTGACCTATCTGATTACCTGACTTGGTCCCCTTACAAATGTGGAAATTCTCCACAGTGTCAAGATTTGGACAGCGTATTATTAACCGCCGAGTGGAACGTTAAGGAAAACGCAGAAAAAGAACTAAATTTTGAAAATATGTCTCTCCAGCTCCGCCCTCTGTCACAAATTAATTACGAAGTAATATACAGATTTATTTTTTAAAAATACTCTGTTATTCACAAAAGAGTGTAGAATTATTTGAACTAAAACAATCATTTTAACCTTTTAAAGCCTAGCGGTAACTTTACGTACCACCAGGTTTAACATTAAAAAATTCTACGTGGTGCCCACATTGCGTTTATGTGTTTTGTACGGGTCTCAGACCAAACAGCAACTTTTGCCTTATAAAACATTAAGAGACTGGTTTTTATAACCGAAGTGGAGAGTGTTCACAGCGCGGTACGCACTGAGTCCTTACATAAAACAGATAACGCTTCTTCTTTAAAGGGTTAATTTGAGATTTATTCCCTCCAGGCCTGTTTAGTACTGACTATATTCTCTTTCACGTTAGCAGCACTGGATAATGATTTTAATATATTCCAGCGCATTTTTAACGTTTCTCTTTTATTGACTTCTGCTCCTGCAACAGACAGTATTGTCAATCTCAGGTATCAACTACATTACAAAATTTCTTTATTGTGCTGCGATAGTCATCTTTAAGTATTTTACATAGTCTGATGAGGGATATTTAAAAAAGTCTGAACACGCTGCAATATAATATACGGTAAAAATATTAAAAACATATTTGTGATTGACTGTTGTTATTTCTCCAGTGTTGTTTATATATCACAACCGGATGGCCCACGTAAAAATAAAAAATATTTACGCTTAGACTGCCTAATCATAATTCGAGGGTATAACTCACACGTTCATGTATGGGTATATTACTCTGTTTACATTATTTTACGCTTGTCTAAAAATTAGTTCCGCGTCTATAATGAAAAATATGACTTATAATTTTGTGAAAATGCAGAGAATATTTCTTCTCCGGTCAGCGGATTTCACAAGGAGACAAAAATCGCTCAAGGGGCCTCATACTTTGCATTCTTTACTAAATATTGCTATTGTAATTATATCAAAGAAGAGACACAAAACATTTGTCAAGTGCATTGGAAAGATGAGAAATGTTTAGAGAAGTTTTGCCTATACACCTGAACAGACTAACCGAAAACCCAGATGTAGTAGGAGGATAATAAAAATGGACTTAGGACTCATAACTGAAGAATCGGCGCGATTCATCGATTGCTGTACATGGAATATGTTTTTCGCTATACGGCGAGCAGGCATGGGATAAAAGAAACACCCTGTATAGTAAAGATTAATGTACACTCTATGAGTGGGTTTAACTTCAAGTTGCCCTTTCCATACAGTAACAGATTTCGGTTGAACTCATTTCCTTCAAGACAGGGACCCGTGGAAATTTTCTTGAGCACTCTATTGACCTTTTTGGTTTCATTTAAAAAATGCAGAAATTTTTCACCCGCTACGCGAATATCACTTAACATTTTAAAGCTTAGCGGTAACTTTACATACCACCAGGTTTAACATTAAAAAAGTCTACGTGGTGCCCACATTGCGTTTATGTGTTTTGTACGGATCTCAGAACAAACAACAACTTTTGCCTTATAAAACATTAAGAGACTGGTTTCTATAACCGAAATGGAGAGTGTTTACAGCGCGGTACGCACTGAGTCCTTATATAAAAGAGACACGCTTCGTCTTTAAAGGGTTAATCAAAGAGCCTCTGTTAGCCATGACGTTACTGTAGTCACTTTTATTTATCTATTCTTCAGTTATTTACGGACCTCCCATCAAGAGAATAGTTATATATCGTCGGAAGAGATCACAGGGTGTCTTACAAACAAAGCATAGGTTTTCAGCAGGACTCCATTATATTTCAAACCCAGGAATATTTAAAACTTGTGTCACAAAATTCCGTACTGCTTCGTGTGTCTGTACACCCCTGTAACAAACCATTCGCACTACAATTTAAGTTTCACACCCAACAGTCTTTCCCGTTGAGGGTCCCTGTTCAGATTGGTGTGAAAAGCTCAATGGTGGTTCCCGGCGGGAAAGAACAGCAGTTGCCGCCTGAGAAAAGGCAACCAGCGAGACACACTCACCTTCAGCAAGAGGATTTGTGAGTTCCTCTCCTTTCTGCTTCACTCAGGGACTAGACAACAGCTCACCCCCCCCCCCCCCCCCCAGCAACACCACTACCACAAGCGCAAACACGTCCTCAGAGAACAAACTGATGTCCTTGCAAAAAGGACATAACGCAGCCACTAGACAAATTTATCCTTGACAGAATGTTCTACTTTCTACCACCAAGCCTCGCGCACAGTGAAATGAAATTACGGCGATATTGCATTAGAATAATAATTTAGTTTCAAAATTTGATTTTTTGTTTCAAAGATTCAATTTATGTTACTGGCGTAACATAATTTGCGTTTATAATTCAGTCAGAAAGTATATTTACTCATTAGCTACTCTTCGTCGTAAATATTTAAAAGGTATTTTTGATTTTATGTTCTATGAAATGTTACTTTAGGAGCAGGCCCTAGTGGGTCACCATAATTTTTAAAGGCAGAGTGCAAATTATACGTATACGCCATCTACTTCAAAATATGTTAATATTGCCTGCAGAATGTGTTTACGAGTCTTATGTAAATCTTACATTCGAGCCTTCTGCGACATTTCGTCTTGCAAACTTGTAAACAGTTGCATCCATTTCGGAAGATTTTCGGAAAAGTGTAGAGCCTCCGTTTTCAGGGATTGCAAGCTATAGACTGATTGACCCTAAATCACACAGTTTCAAAATAAATGTTTATCGAAAAAAGTACGTTCTTTCGACAAATGCCAATATTTGATCAGAAATGAAACTTATAGAATGTCCTGGTGCAAAAAGAAACTTTGGTGCGTACGAAAAGTGAATCAAACGGCAGCCTAGTCTAATAAAAACAGTAACATACTTAGGGTCATTATAACTGTTATTGTACATGAAAAGTGAACTTTAGTAAAAATTAAACACCGAAACAAATTATTAACCCTTTAAAGACGAAGCGTATCTGTTTTATATAAAGACTCAGTGCGTACCGCGCTGTAAACACTCTCCACTTCGGTTATAAAAACCGGTCTCTTAATGTTTTATAAGGCAAAAGTTGCTGTTTGTTCTGAGATCCGTACAAAACACATAAACGCAATGTGGGCACCACGTAGACTTTTTTAATGTTGAACCTGGTGGTGCGTAAAGTTACCGCTAGGCTTTAAAACGTCACCCTCAAACACAAATATGTTTATTATGTAATGATAAATTACATAAATATATACACATAAGATCATCCTTTGTTTTACGCCCTTGAGATATACGCCTTTTATTTTTAACGGCCCTTCCTATTTTACACCACTTCTTAATTTGCGCTCTCTCATTTTCAGTTTTACGTCACTTGCCTGGTTTATTTGCGTCTATTTAAGCCTCTTTTCCTATACGAATATTTTTTTATTTACGCCTCTTATATTTCCGCCCATTTTTCAGGAAAGCAGTTACGGCGTAATATAAGGGCTGGGTGCACGCAGCCTGGTAACAGTACATCACGATTAGCGGTACGCGCTGAGTCCTTATATAAAACAGACACGCTTCGTCTTTAAAGGGTTAATAACATGTGTTTTGTACGGATCTCAGAACAAACAGCAACTTTTGCCTTATAAAACATTAAGAGATTGGTTTTTATAACTGAAGTGGAGAGTGTTTACAGCGCGGTACGCGCTCAGTCCTTATATAAAACAGACACGCTTCGTCTTTAAAGGGTTAAAAACATGTACACGTGGATTATTGCAGCCTAACAGACGTACAGTTGCGTTTCACGGTGACTTATGAATTAACTCATTAAATGTTTAAACTCAACGGGGTGTCTTCCATTAAGTTACTTCCCATTAAGTTTTTTTTTCTGCCACAGCTTCGTTCAACTTCTCTCAGTGGGACAGAAATAGGGTCTATTATGGGGTAAATAAGGACTTGGGAACAGGCGATTGGTGCTATCGCTGTATAGGTTTTAACAGACAACCACAAAAATTTCAGTGACAACCGCGCTTAGAAGGTAAAGTTGTCACTATACACGCTACGAAGGCATATAGGGGAGTGGGGGCAGAACTGCACTCATTCTTAATTTCGGCACTACATGGAGAAGAGTAAAGATAGCTGATATCATGCCGGAATTTGAAACATTTACCTCCAAAAAATAAGCAACATCTCCAGCGTTAGCGGTAGGCTAATCTTTACGCTTATGTAGTATGTACGTCCTTAAACTTTTTGAAGCCTAACGGTTATTACATGAATCACCAGTTTCTTCCTTTCTTTCTTTCTTTCATTCTTTCTTTCTTTCTTTCTTTCTTTCTTTCTTTCTTTCTTTCTTTCTTTC
>BLKM01002436.1:423-11290 GCA_013340265.1 Coptotermes formosanus
TACACCAATACACGCACCGCCTGTGTGAATTTACATAGCTTGAGACCCATAACAGACGGCTGCACAACGACCTAATTACATAACAGTGTGTTGAAAAATGCGAACAGTGAATGGTGGAACAGTCATCGAACCTTAGCACTGCCAATGTATGATCATTTGATCATTTTACTGTTATTTTATCTCTTAACCGAAAACTAGTTGAAGTGTTATGTATGTGACACACGATTTTAACAATTTTATCGTCTACAGACATATATCCAAAGTGACGAGGGTCTTGAAAGTACACGGACATCCCCCTGAAGATGGCGTTGATAAACACCGAAACATGTCGGGGTATATAAATAAATAGTAAATGACTTTATCGTAATATAGTGCATTGTGTTGGTGATCTGTTAGTGTTACGCTATTTGAAAGTTTAGATGCGTACGTAAACTAGGCAGCCCCACAAAGGCACAGGTGGTGACTTGTTTGAGGGATGCGCAGTGACACCTGTTCGTGGTAGATTACTTCGTTCAGGGCATTACTGCGGCAGGGCGTGGCGGTGCCTGTTGTGTTGCATTCTGCAGTTAAATCTGCTACTTTTCGTGTCAGACAGTGCAGACCCAAGGTGTAATCATTAGTTGTTTTGTTGTGGCCGTGTGAAGCAAACAATCTGTAATTCTCGGAACATTGTAACGTCATTAAGTGAAATTGTTTGAGTATCTTAAGATGTGACGCTCGGCGTTTAAAGCAAATAATGCGACGCGGCAGCGAATTGTATTCGTCCAGATATCGCTGGACACGAGGGACAAGTTCAGCGGCACGATGAGGAGCCCGCGGAAGGCAGGCACGCTGTTAGAAGCACCAACAGCGGATCTACATTTTTATTCGTACGCAGTGGGACGTAAGACGATGATTCGAACACGTAAGTTACCTAAGCCGGAAGATTTCTAATTGTGCCGACATGTGCCACATGTAGCCGTGTGCGGTACTGGACGTCACACGTTACTGTTATCAGCTTTGGAATAAAGTAAAGCAGTCTGTGATTTTATTGAGTCGTCATAAAAAATACACGTGTGTCTGCTGAATTGTTTGTGTACGCAGCGCTGAACTTCCTAGCCTTTTACGCTTGTAACAGCTTATGTGCTGTGGAGGTGAATGCAGAACTTAAAATGTTTCGCCAAACGCATGTGACAGTGGTTGGTTCACTACACCCTTACTTCGCTGGGCATTGTCCATTTTGGGAAGTACATGTAACACAAACGTCGTTTCGGGAATTAGACTCAGTTTCAGAAAACTTTAACAATTATATCAGGAGTGCTAATTTTGTTTGTGTCTCGTAGCATTTTATTCAATTATCGCATTACTAGTATGCTGGTGCCCGGCGACCCAGGCAGGCTAGGGACACCCGTTTACATATTTACGGTGTAATCCTCGCAACCCGTGGGGGCAAGTCCCACTTCATATACGCGGTTACTGTGGAAACCCCACGGCCCGCGCAGGGAAGACACACCCATTTACTTAGCTACATTTGAAACCTTGCGACCCGTGGGGCCAAGGAACACTTCATGTACGCAGTTCTGGGGAAACCCCGCGATCCGAGTAAGGAAGGCGCACCCATTTACTTACTTACCTTTGAAACTTCGCGACCGATGGGGCAAAGCACAGTTCGTGTAAGCACTTACTGCGGAAACCCCCCGATCCGGGCAGGCAAGGCACGCACATTTAAGTAATTATCGTGGAAACCTGAAGAATGTATATGCCTGTGTATTATAATTTCGCAGTGGTGCCCGCAGTTATCGTGAAAACCCGAATAATATGTATGTGTGTATATTATACTGTCGTATTAGTGCCCGGCGAACCTTTACGCAGTTAAAGTGGCAACCCCAATTAGTCGTGTCTGTTACATATCATCCGCGCGTCCGTCAGACTAAATTCTGTGTCTTGTCTTTTCCTGCCATTTGGTGGCGGTCTATGAAACTCCAATATGGGAGTATGACAGAGTGGCAATGCTACAGTATATATAAGATATGCTTACTGCTTGCTGAAGGCAAAGAAAGGTTGAAGGATTTGACTAAAAAGCCACACCATAAAATCCCATACCATGATTTAAATTTTTTTTGTGGAAAACAACCCCGCAGCAGACGCTACGGACACACCGCAACCTTAAGGCTTCTTGTGCAACATTATTATTATTATTATTATTATTATTATTATTATTGTCCTGGTAATGGAGCACCGATGGAATGAAATTGACAGGGAAAGACCGAAATACTCGGGGAAAACCTGTCCCAGTGCCACTTTATCCACCACAAATCCCACGTGGACTGACCCGGGATCGAACCCGGACCTCCGCGCTGGGAGGCCGGCGGCTAACCGCCTGAGCCATGGCACGACCTTGAATCATAAGTTACACCGAACAGAACACTGTTTACGAATATTTCTTTGCTATTTTATATCTTTGTGATTAACCATGTAAAGACTGAGATTACGCTGAATTATATATTACAGGCCAAGTTCGTACCGCGCAGTTAAACACAATCCGTCTCGGTTTTAAAAATAAATTAGTTAACGCTGCATAGGAAAATAATCATTTTTTGTTCCGATGTCCGTGCAAAACATGTAAATAAATCTAAAATATATTACAGGCTCATTTCGTACTGCACAGTAGACACACCCCAATAGGATTTTAAAAACCAGTCAGTTAATGCTGTATGGGAAGCAATCGCCGTTTGTTCCGAGATCCATACAAAACAGTTAAATAAAGATGAATTATATTAAGTTTCAGTCCGTACCGCGCAGTAAACACACCCCGATAAGGTTTTAAAAGTCAGTCGTTTCATGCTGTATGGGGAAAAAATCGCAGTTTATTCCGAGATCCATACAAAACACGTAAATAAAGCTGAATTATAGTACAGGCTCAGTCCGTACCGCGCAGGAAACATACCCCGACAGGGTTTTAAAAATCAATCCTTTAATGCTGTATTGGGAAACAATCGCGGTTTGTTCCGAGATCCCTGTAAAACACGTAAATAAAGCTGATTTACATTACAGGCTCAGTCCGTACCGCGCAGTAAACACTCTCCGACAGGGTTTTAAAAATCCGTCAGTTAATGCTGTATGGGAAACAATCGCGGTTTGTTCCGAGATCGATATAAAACATGTAAATAAAACTGAATTATAGTAAAGGCTCAGTCCGTACCGCGCAGAAAACATCCCCGACAGGGTTTTAAAAATCAATGATTTAATGCTGTGTGGGGAAATAATCGCGGTTTGTTCCGAGATCCATACAAAAGACGTAAATAAAGCTGAATCATAGTACAGGATCAGATTGTACCGCGCAGAAAACATAGTTCTCTATTTTACATCTCCTGATATCTAGTGGACATCTATGGAACTCCGTTCTCATAGTTCTGTCTCCTGCCATCCGGTGGCGATCCATGGAACTCCCAAGTGTGACACACCAAACCTTGTTCAATTTTATTATAGATATTGACATCAAATATGACATTCGTATGCACATGGATCTACACAGACACAGGGGAATATATTTTGACAGATTTGCTGTAAGTGCGAAATTATGTGTGGGCTTACGGCGCGTTTTAGTTAGCGCAGGGTGCTCGAAAGATGCGTAAGAGCGAACTGCACCTGAAACTGTGGGAAGTATGTAGAGGGGGGAAGTGAAAGCTGTAGAATGAATACAAGCCATCCCTGTTGGCATAGAGGTTACAAGAATGTATTTGTTTTTATTAATTCTACAGTCAGATCCAACACTCCTTTATAAAAATAGTTTTTGGCTACATGTTTCGGCACATAAGAGCCACCATCAGGCCACAACAGAAACTGCAAGCTGGAAAACTCCGTATGTTTGTGAGTAGGTCTCCCCTTTTTACGGTAGTAAGTACATTACTTATGTATATATCAGTGTCGTATACGAGTATATACTGCCTAAGTAAAATGTTAAAATTAAGTAAAATTATAGTGTCGATTTTGCTTAAAATGGCAAGCGTTGTTTGAGAAAAAATCAAATTTTTTATACTACTGTTGCCTCATATATTTACACCTGCACGGTTGGCTCCGCGTCTCACTTGTTTAAACGTCACTTCGTAACTATTTCACCAACACCACTTGCCCTGTTGAAGCAACATCGACAGCACTTTAATTTTTGCTTAATTTTAATATTTTACAACATACAACAATGCAGCATTGTTATATACATTTGTAAAAGAGGGAGGGCTACTCACAAAACATATGGAGTTTTCTTGCTTGTAGTTTCTGTTGTGGCCTGATGGTGGCTCTTATGTGCCAAAACGTGTAGCCAAACAACGTATTTTTAAAACGAAGCGTTGGGTCTGACTGTACAATTAATAAGAATGAATATAGTCTTGTAAAAGCAGTGATATTTTAGCCGAGTTTGAAAATGCTGGTATTTGGCTATTTTCTAGAAAGGCTTTTAGTGATGTAATGAAACACGTTGAGATCTTCGCTCCTCTGGGATGTTACGCAGCGTAGACTGGCAGTTACCGACGTTTCTGGACAACCTGTCGGTCCCATGTTCAAGGGTCAAGCGGCCCGACGACAGCAACAAACCTTCCGTCTGTTTGTGCAGCACTGTGTAGCTACAGTGATGTAGACTAACAACAATGACGGAAAACCGAAAAAGCAAAAAAGCACACGCGACAGGAGCAGTTGCAAAGCTGTACACTGCCGTGACGGCGTCTCCAACTGGCGCTGTGCGTGCACCGTGTCAACCGGTCTACACTTGCAACACTTCTCACGGTTTCGTTCTTTTACGCGTATAGAAATACTCCCTTCATCTGATTTTAGGAAATTAAAAATATTAATACCATAACTTTATATTTATCAGCTCTCTACCATGGACCTTACACAAATTTTACGAAACTTTTTACAATTATTACCGTAAAATAAAAATATTTGTAAAATTATGGGTTCCCTCCCCCCCTCCAAAAAAAACAAACACGTCGATGTATTGCACTATATTGTATTTTACCTGTTTTGTTAATAACTATGTATTTTATCCTGATTGTGGTCGATTTCTAGAACGAAACATGTAGCTTTTGAATCAAAAACACAGTCGTGTTAGACGGACCGTGTTACGTTGTTTTGAATCTAATATTTCTGTTCCAGTGCTTTATCATGAGTGAACCGCCTCGCAGTGCCAGGTGCGTGCAGCCTTCAGATCGGTGTGACACGAGGAATCTGTGGCTAAGCAATAGCATTGTATGGCTTTTGGTCTTCCAGGTGCTTCATTTTCTGCGTGCCGTGACAAGACACCGACAACCAGAGCCTTGCACTTTGTGCACGCGTGAACTTGCTGTTCAGAAACTGCGTGTTGGGCAGCTGGCGCCCTTTCTTGCTGCCCACGCACCCCCCCCCCCCCTTCCCGGCGTCAAAATGATGCTAGGGATTGCAACCTCGTGCTGACACAACAGCTTCCTTGTTTTTGTGCTGTCGTAGTCGACTGCATGTCTTGGCTCATGTGTGGCGCTACTGTACGGCCTAATCACTCACGCGCACCGCCACTACTCTCTTATGAACAGGAATTGCTGCTGAAAACTCTCACGTTAATTTTTTACTAGTTAATAACTTAGGAAACCTCAGTAACGGAAGGAGAACATTTAAATATTCGACGCAGACACAGCAACATGGTCAATGCAGCCGAATGGTGACAAGCATTCGCCACTCCGCGCCTTGCCAAACAGCTTTCCGCGCACACGCCGAGCCGCAGTGCTGTCAGTCCGTCAGGTCAGGTGGAATTCGCACCGTGTGGACGAATGTTCGGATGGTTGTAAGAAATATCGCATTTTTATGACTTGGACAGCAAATGTGACTGTGGCGTCCCGAACGGGACACAGCTCTTTAACACCCACAAAAAAACTACTGCTGTCTGGGGAAAATCGGAACGAACGGGGTCTCTAGCAAATACATATTGTTAATCAGACTGCAGTTAGATTCTCCTGCCGCAATGGGCAGTTAACTTCATCACTACTTGGGGGGAACATCTTGCATGAATATCGCGCAATTTGTTTTAGGCAGGAAGAAAACAGACGGCGGGTGTTATGTGACACGTTCAGCGTGCCCTAATAATTTGTGTTCAGAGATTAGTGTTTGCCCGTGCCTCTCCCATCCTTCCCAGACTTCTCTGTGTGGCGGCAGCGCCAAGGCGCATTGAACTGCAACAGGACTGCAGTAACAACAGTGTTCAGCGTGTCCCGTGGTACTTACGGTCCGGCAGCACAGGTCTGGCGCTCATCTCGTTCACGACCTCGTACGGCGTGGCAGTCGCAAACAAGAGGTAGGGATCAATCACATCGGCGTAACACGAAGCTGCCTGGCCGGACACGAGGGTCGCCGCCAGAAGAGTCATCGCCAACACGAAGAGCATCATCGTGCAACTGGTTCTGCGCAATAAAGGTGACTGTAGCTCAGCATACTGTGACGAAAAACATGGCTACGTGGCGCACGTTTCAGGGAAGTTTATGCAAAGTCTTGGTAGCAAAGCCTGAAGGGAAGTTTGCAGTTGGAAGATTAGGCGTAGGTGGGCTATTGTTAGTGATTCGATGAAGATCTGTTTACATTCTGTTGTAAGGAACAAACGTAGTTCAAGCTCGGTGCGTCCGGCGTGTCACAACCAGGTCTTGCAGTCGGGGCCCATGAAGCTGCCCTGTGGCACGTGCTTTTAGTCCTACAGATTTTGTGTTGGCAATAACGCACCTGAGCTGCATAGTGCCAACCAAGAATAAGCCGCAGTTAGGAAGTTTAACAGGTGATCAGGAAGTGTTGCTCTCGGTGGCGCGCTTTGTTCTGTTTGTGTGTGCTTCGTCTTATTTCTCACTTTTAGTCTGATTTTGCGAAAAGAGAAGGCCACTATTCAGCTGAGGGAGAGCCACCTTTGCATGGACAGCACAGCTTCCTGGGGATAAAATTACGGCTTGAATATTTTATATTGTGCCATCCATTCTCTGAAAGTTTTTGGTGAGAAGAAAAATGGCGTGTTGCTATACATTGGATCCGCAGGGGTTTCCTACATTGGACCGCCTACTTGATGTGATCCACCTTAGGAAGATGGGGAGAAACCCTTCTTTATAAATGTTAAAATATGTGGGGTTTAGTAATCAGCAGGTAAACACATGATTTGAATTCAGTATGTGAATTTACAAGTTAAATTTAGGCACCCTTCCTCATCCTCAGTTTCTGTGGTGCTTAGGATATAGAGTCAGGAAAAATACGGAACGGGGGAAGAAGAATTATGGCGAGTGCACTGGTTGTGTGTCGGACTGCGGACTCGTTCTGGACCTGCAGTTGGGGCGCTGAAGCACTCTTCTGTTCTGTGGTCCAGTTCAGGAATGCATGTGCCTAAGCTGGGCCGATGCTGGCTTCAGGAATCTTTTTTAAATATACCTGCCTGTGCAGTGAGGCAGATAATAAGCACGTGGTTCGATTGCTAACGAATGTGTTTCTGAGAGCAAATTATTCTTGTGTTTCATTTCGTTCCACTTTCGTGTAAAAACGCTTTTGATCTTAGGGGGTCTTTGATAGGCTGTCTTTCCCTAGCAATTCGAGAACCTCTGTACGGATTGTCACAGCGTTTCACGTTGGAGAGTTTCATTAATAGTTTTACAATCGTTCCGTTTTGTGTTGGTTTTGAACAAGGTAAGGAAATTTGCATGAAGAGCAACACACACGTGTCTGCGCTAATTCGAGCGCCGCGCGTTAGGAATTTATCGGACTGAACAGTGTTTCGTGCGGAAGCTGTAGGGAACAAGATAGGCAATGTACGTATAAACGCAATATTGAGGCGCGTTCGCCTAACCATCTTTGCCGTGGAAAGCAGTAAGTGTTACATATTCTGAATGTGTGTCTGTAGCCTTAGTTATCCAGCATGCAAAGCGCATGCGCCGTATTGTATTGCCACCTGTGGCCTGTCCGACTCTATCATATTTTTCCACATTATCTCTTAAACGGCACGATTCTGGGGAAAAAGTTATTGAGCACAAAATGTGTGTTTTGATTTTCTCTACGGCTTTTGCTTCACATATCTCTCATTCTAAGGAGAACTGAGCGTGATATTATCGTAAAGGCACTTATGTATTTATGTAAAGTGCCCGTTATTCATGTCAGGTTTTAATAGAGTTTGAATTTTCTCGACAGACTTTCGAAGAATACTCAAATACCAAATTTAATGAAAATCTATAGCAGTGGAAGCCCAGTTGTGCGATGCGGACGGACGGACGGACGGAAGGACGGACGGACGGACGGACGGACGGGCATGGTGAAGCAAATTGTCGTTTTTCGTAATTTTGCGAACGCGCCTAGAAGACGGAACACTTTGTGCCCTGTTCACTTTCCGTAGGGTTTCGGTGTAAGTAAAGGGGTGCGAACACCTGCCAGTCTCGTTCTTCATTCTTAACAATCTTTTGATCACTGGCACAGATTACCGAAATGTGCTGTCGTCGGTAGTAGTGACATGAAACTTGTTCACATCCGAACTTACGGTCTTACGTAAGCGGAAGTACATATTTAATTCCAATAAAATTGATCGTGCTGCTACAGTTTTCGTGTCATCAAAATAAAAAATTGTCTTATTTATAATGTACGCTGGGCGCATTAGCAACGACCAGTGGCAGGAGTGTTCCTAGTAGCTGCGTCTTGCCTGCCTGTAACACGGAACAACTCGACATGGAACCGGTTTCCGTGAGATGCGGCAGTGAGCAGGTGCGCTGCAGTTCGTGACAGCTAGCTGTAGTGCTGGTTGCAACCGGAAGGCGGCAAACGATATTGCACATGTAGACGTACCTGCCTCTTTAAGGAATATTTCGCGGAACGGAAAATATTCCAAAAAAATTGTAGAGAGAAATTTTATGTTTTGTGCCCAATACTCTTTTATACGAGTTTCACTTTTTTATATAGCCTACAGTTAAATGAAATTAACAATAGGTGACAAGTGCGTCGCTTGTGTGTGTGTGTGTGTGTGTTTGTGTGTGTTCCCACCTGGTGCTTTTAAAGAACGTAGGCTTATAAAACGTTACATCTCCTGATGCTGTAAATCTACTGCGGTTTTGCGGTGTGCGGTGAATTGCCTTATAATATTTCAATAGTCTGACATTTCCTATTTGTTTGTGTTGGGTGGGGTGGGGAGAGGAAGAAAGAAATTGTGCCGCCGGTGAAGAGCTGCTGCTAGGTAGGCAGCACACTGAAACTTACCCAGTGCCGGTCTGCAGCAGGCGATTCGGCTCAGAATGACAATCAGGACACCTGTCTACTTTATATACCCATTGCAACAGCAGCTGATAAAGAAACATGTGTTTTTTCAAAGGATATAAATATTATTTCAATGTCAGTGAATTTATTGAAGGACACACACCAAATGTTGGCCCTGAGAATTGTAGTTAATCGTGGGTATATTTGCGCATAATTTTTCTGTGCATTCAGCGTGACATCACACATGTGATGTCTGATGGAAAGATGTGCAGTTTGTCACACTGTGGGCCGGGAACACTGCTCCTTCAGACATTGACAGTGATAGCAAAACACTGTGCAGCAGGCCGACCCCGGTGTAGCGACACCCTCGCTTTGCCCCCAGGCGCGCTGTGAACACAAATTCCGTACTGCTCGTTATTCCATTTACTGCGACATTCGATGTGCCACTACAACTCCGGTGAACAAACGGTGGCGCCACATCGGGGTCTGACTGTAGCCAACACTTTGGTAAGGGAGGATGTAAGAGAGCGGGGGTAACAGGAGGCTGCAGAAATTCAGTTGTGCGGCCGTTATATGTGCAACTTCTCGCCAAATATTGTTAAGTTAATCCAATCAAGGAGCTGTGACGAGTGGACGGTGCATGTAGCACGTATGGAAGAGTTAGCGAAAGAAAAACTATTTTTGAAAACTTTTGGAATGCAGGAGATTTAAAAAAAAACAGCTCTAATGCGGAGTTGCTCGACAAGATATTGTGGGACACGGCGACCTGAAAACTGCGAACGGAAAGTGAAGTCGTGCGGTCCTGCATAACATTCAGCTGTCAACAATAAAACGTAGAACGGAGTTTTCTCGGACACCTTTAATATTTCGGTAGGACGACTGGACCGTGTTCTTCATGCAAATGTTCCCGAAACATCTGCGTAGAGAAAATGGCGGTTCAGGAACTTTGAAGCTGTGGTAGCCGTGCCGAGGTTCTTTGCCGGAGTTAAAGCAGCCGCGGTGTGAATTTCACTGCCCAGTTCCATCCAGTGGCCGAGGTTAATAATGAGCTGTGCATCTGAAAGTCACCACACGGTGTGATGGGACACGAGAAGAACGTACATGGGCCCTGACCTACATATTGAAATTTGTTCAGCTTAGCGCGCGTGTTGGCAAGTGTGAGGAATGCAAAGTAGCTGACTGTAGTGCGTGCTTATATCGGTGAGTCTGTGTTGAGAAATTTCGTTTGCATTTTTGCCATTGACGCAACGAGACGTGCCACCAGTGTGATGTGGTCAGTGTTACAGTTAAAGCATCTACTGATAATGGAGGAAAGATTCGCTAAGAAGCAACGCGACATTCGCTCGATAAATGCTGAATTAGGCCGAAGACCTTTAATAGCAAGTCAAGAAGAGCCTGACCAAACTGGTGAATGTTTCGCCTTCACGTCCGGTCGACAAAACTCCGTAAGGTGTCCCAAGCTGTCAGTGTCCATTGCACTAAACAAGCGGAGTATGTAATCCTGTGTTTCAAATTTAGATTTCCATAATTTTCACAGCGATGCTGCCGACGTACATTCGTGGGGGAGATACTGCCGACGTACACTCGTGGGAGAGATACTGCCGACGTACACTCGTGGTGGAGATACTGCCGACGTACACTCGTGGGGGAGATACTGCCGACGTAC
>BLKM01002437.1:0-138722 GCA_013340265.1 Coptotermes formosanus
ATTTTGACCTCATTTAATAAAATATTTGAGAAGGTGATGTGTAGTAGGTTGGTACATCTCAATGATCACAATATATTAAGTAAATATCAGTATGATTTTAGAGCTAAGTTAGGGACAGACAATGCTGTTTGTAACTTGATAACTGAAATTTTACATTCATTAAATCATAAATCAATGCTTGGTGGGATATTTTGTGATTTGGAGAAGGCCTTCGATTGTGTTAGTCATGAAGTATTGTTGAATAAATTGAAATTTTATGGGATTATTGATATAAAAAACAATCTTTATAGGTCTTATTTACAGGATAGATTTCAGAGAACAGCAATTATGAATGGATTGGATAATAATAAAGTATCATCTGAATGGGCTATAATATCTAATGGAGTTCCTCAGGGGTCTGTATTGGGACCGTTGTTGTTCCTTGTATATATAAATGACTTACCTATGATATTACAACCAAATGGAGTCCCTTTATTGTTTGCTGATGATGAAAGTGTATTGATTTCACATGCTAATCCTATACAATTTAAAAATAAAATAAATGCTGTTTACAGGACACTTGATAATTGGTTTAAGAAGAATTTACTATCATTAAATACGGTGAAAACACAATATATTAATTTTATTACTAAAAACAATAAGTTGATTCAAAGGGAAATTGGGGATATTAGTGAAATAATTACTAGCGCTAAACAAGTTGAATTTCTAGGGTTGACTATTACCACTACCTTAACTTGGGAAACATATACTGATAGCATTAAAACAAATTGTGCACAGCCTGCTATATGATAAGGAACATTAAGCCATTCATGCCAGTAAATACAACGAAAAGTATTTATTATTCCTATTTTCATTCTGTCATGACTTATGGTTTGATATTCTGGGGTAATTCGTCACATGTTGATAAGGTTTTTAAATTGCAGAAGAGAGTAATAGGAGTGATTATGGGATGTAGTTACAGGGAATCATGTCGAGATCTCTTTAAATAACTAAATATACTGCCTCTGAAATCTCAATGTAAGTATACTTTCCCTCATGATATTTGTGATAAAAAACAAAGAATATTTTGTTAAGAATAATGATTGTCATGGATTATACACAAGACAAAATACTAATCTACATATGTTGCAGGTCAATTTAATTATTTATGGAAAGGGTGTATATCATACGGGGGACAAGGTCTATAATGCCTTTCCTTATAAAGTCAAAGAGATCTCTGACAGTCCCAAAAGGTTCAAATCAGAAGTGAAGGAATTTCTTTACTTACCTTCATTTTATACTTCGGATGAATTTTTTAATAGACTGATTGATAAATAGTTTGTAAATGTATTAAAATTGTTTTATATGACGGAAACATTTTTCGTAGACTTCATACTAAGTAACATGACTTATTCTATATCCAGGATTATGTATCTGTAAAATGGATGCTATGGAATGTTAAGTAAACTGAAACTGAAATTGAAATGGCACTGACACTGTTCCCAGAACGTAGTGATTTAACTTTTAATTTTATCCTGAGATTTTGGGCTGATCCTGTCCCAGAACTCAGTGATTAAATTTGTAAGTTTTAATTTTTATTTTGAAAAAAGGATGATGAATAAAGTCCAAATAGGCAATTATTCCAAATGTACATGTTTCACCAATATCAGAATCCTATGAAACCTTAACATTCATGTTAAACAATAACTCTCTATTATCAGTTTTTTAAAGTGTGTTCCATTAACATGGCCACATTTCTGAAATTTTCTGCCAAGTCTGACTGTGGTATGTCACAATCCCAACTTTTGCTTGTAGGGACCAAACACTTTATGCTGAACCACAATGCTCAGTAAATGCTGGCAAAGAATAAAAAAGATTCATATAACTAGACCTCATTATAGCAAAATTCAGATACTAGAGTCCTCACGATTACATTTTCCTGTTTTCCTATGTGGCAGAAATGAGTATGATTTAGTTTCTATTTCTACAAGACAAATTAAAATCACAAACACCTCAGTTCCTCTTCACGTTTTTGCATTTCTTGCAGTTCTACTTGAATCTTTTCTTCAGCTGAAACATATCCTCGTCGCAATGTCGTTCGCTGGATATCTCCATTTTCTCTTTCCTCACTTTCTTGTGAGTTCTGCTCAACAAACAATAATTTAATATTATAAAACACCTGTATATTGAATCCCTTGTTGAAATATTATATTTAAATGACTATAGGGTTAAGTCTATCTGAGAAACCAACAAATCAAGTTCAGTATTAGGGAAGAATGTGCTAACAGATAAACCTTACGATGATTTTTAGAATTCAGATGGGCTGTTAACACTTACTTGTCGTTCAACAACTGGTGTATCTGCCAACTTGTTGGCTGTAACAGGAGGAACTGGAACTGGTGTCTGGGTGGGGGATGGTGTTGAAGTAACAAATCCAGAACTGAGCGTCCCCATCTTCCCTCGAGTAGCCAGGAATCTCTGCATCAATCCCTTTTGCCCCACAGTAGGCGAGAACTTCCGGGGGCTGAGGGCTGGGGTGCTGGGGCTCTGAGAAATACTTCGTCCAAAGGTTCTTTTTGCTCTAGCTGAACCATTGCTGTTCTGAATTTTCTGTACAGATGTGGGAGAGGTGTTGGTTTTTGCATCTGTTTCATCTACTGATTGTGGAATATGTGATGTAGAAACAGACTTCTTAAGTTTACGATCTTGCTCCTCAATGGCAAATTCTGCTAAGTCTGTAAACCGTGTTACCTGAAAAGTATGCATACATGAAACAATTTTAGCCTGGGCTAAACAATGCTCTGTAGCCTCTCCTGCTGTATGGAAATATTTGAAGTGTGCACACTAAATTGATATGATATCTAACAATGAAAGAAAAGAGACCAATCTTTCCTTGAAGAAATGGCAATACAGTTGACACAGTGTCTGTGGATCATGTTACTATGCAAATACTATGTAATATGACCACATATTTTCAGTTCAGGTAGCATTAAGTGTATGTGCTTTGTTGGAGCATTACTTTGTTTCTTTGCCAAAATAAGGGAGAGAGTAAAACAGAATATGACTATTAAAACTGTAGTGAAATTAGTAGACTAAAAATGTGTTGCAGTTGTGAAGCACAACTCAGAAATGAAGTAAAATATATACCCCATTTTTTGGATAGTTTAAAATATTTTGAATTGGAAGGGAACAATTCAAGGCTCAGTATGAAATGCAAAACTTGAGGTCCTCACAGCGGTGTTGCTGAAGATTCAAGTATTCTGTGATATCATGCCATGTTGTCTGTAAAGTTACATACATTTCAAAGGAACACAGTGCCTTTTTTTCAGAGTCAAGTAGCCCGAGAAATATTAACTCCTCAACATGGCATAACATTTTTTTCTGTGTCAAAATTGAAGATCATAGCCTACTCTCATGCTTTGGGTCTAGAAGGTGAATGACAGTGGGCTGATAGGAAGTTCAGCAAGTGGTTCTGGAATCATGCCACTGCACCGTCCTCATCACACAGACCTTCCTGCACACCATGTGCCAGCCAGTGATGCCTGTTGTAATATTCACTACCTCGGGCCATGAGAGTTCTGCATGAATATATAGGTCCTCTGAGATATGATGTCGTGGTGCAACAATCCATAGGACTTGAATCTGCATCAACACTGCTGTGAAAACCCCAAACCTCGCAGTTTTTCTTTTCCCAAAACTGAAAAATTTAATTTAAAGGACCCATTCTGAATTTGTTTAGCATTCAGAGAAATGCACATGAGTGTACTGAAATTACTATCAGAAAACAGCTGCAGCCATCTACTACAATTCTTTTATTCACAGTGCACAGGATTACTGCACCCAGCGCACTTTATATAAAGAACTTTTCAGCGCTTAAAACTTTCAGACTCAGTGTCAGTTGTTGAACTTGTTTATAACTGTGTTGTAACCGTGTACAGCAAAACTAAATATATGTTAATTTGGAGCACTGTGATTAAATAATGTTTTTAACACAATCAGTCATAAAATGAACCCCCCACAATGATGTGGACACACAGGGAAGATTTCTTTTTCCTTTGATGATCTTCTTTTTGTACATGAGCTCCTGAGCAAGGCTGCCACTGCTGTACAACCTGGACCAGAAGTACCAGAAATTCACAGCTGACAGGGGAATTCCAGTTTGACCCACTATATGCTTTCAGTGTTTGCTTATTCAACATAAAGTACGTTCACAGGCTCAAGCTTTTGTGTAGGTTACAAAACAAATTCAAACATAATTTCAGTTGTACAATTGCAAGTATACATACAGTTTCTCTACTCTTTGTGGTGAGTTAACCCTTTGTATGACGTGCATGGAATATATGGTCTGAAAGCAGCAGTATCTTCTAGTCTGGATCTCAGTGTTACTTCAGATCCACAAACAAATGCCTGTATCAGTCTCTGAACAGTTAAAGCAAACTATCTTTACAATGTTGAAGAGAGAAGCTGTATTTTACTATGAAAATAAATGTATAAAATAAAGAACTTTAATGAAAAAACAGCACAGGAAAATTAAGGGATATATTCATTTCAGAATAAATGTATGATTGTTCATACTTTAGAATCTACTGTCTCCTCAGACATAGTCTGTATCATGCCAGCTTCACGCAGCTCCTTCTCTCGTTCTGTGGCCTCATCTATCTCTTGCTGGATGCGACTTGTTGCTAGGCGATGCTGGACACTGCGAGGGTCATTAGCAAGGGTGTTTCTGCTGTTAATCCATCGAACCTGAAATATATTTCATCCTTCCTGTACTCAATTAACAAAAAAAAGTGTCTTCGTGGCTTGCCTGAGCCTTCCCAGGAAAATTGCTGGAGAGTTTAAACTGGTAAACACAACAACTGTGATTTTAATCAACTGCATATATCATCCACCACCAACTGGCACGATGATACCAAATGCTGAATTTGAAATAACATGGAAGACAACAGTCACTGTCTACTGCAGCCGGTGCTCCAGCAATTGACTGGATAGAGAAGGAAAACTATGAAAAATAAAGAGCAAGAATAATGTCTATACTATTCCATTCTCATTTAGCCTCATAGCACACTAAAGTGGAATACTGTAAAAGAAAAATTCCTGTTTCATTAAGCATAAGGCTATTAAACTGAAATATACAAGGACATTTAAGTGGACTGGTCTGAGATCAAGTGAGTAAAGGTAAGTCCTTATGTGTAAGGACCATACTATTAAGATCTATAGCTGATATGAATTAAGGCCCACAGACTTTAGACTTATAAACCTGAAGTGAGTACAAGTACATGTACCATTATGAAGGGTTAAAACAGACATGCGATCATGTATCTTTACATAGAACAGAGAAAAATATAAAGTTGCAAGTGTAACCCTGTCCCTGAAGTGACATTGCACTGTCAAAACCTGGTGGATGGCCTGAAGTACACTCCTAGTTGGCATAATGTATGGCTATACCTCATTAACACAAATAACACATATTTTAAGAGTCAGAATTATATTTGTAACCACATTACGTAAAATAAGGTAAAGGTCGCCCTGTGACTTGTCCATGGAGGCACTGAGTGGAGGCGGACATATAGCTCCTGCCCACTTACAATCATGCACTAGAAGGAGATGGCTGGGCAGCATCACGCTCTGGCTGCTTTAGACCCAGGAAGGACCTGCTACTCCTTGTACTGGAGTCTGGGTGGGCAGTACACGGTACACTCCCTATTATTTATATGATTTTTTAAAAATATTCAACGCTTATGTTTATAAATGCAGGCAAGCGTGAATTGACTCACAGTTTCCTGCACTGTAACAAGGTTATGGCCATTTCAGCAGGTCAGGAAAGAGAAAGGTGGGCTGAATGGGAAAGGGAGCAAGATGTGGTTAGCAGGTGCTTGACGTTTCCCCAGTTGTGTGTAACATGTCACTGTAAGTTCCTGTACATTTTACTGTTCTTCACGCACTTCAGAAGTATAATGACAAATGTACAACAAACCCTAGATGAAGCGAACGAAAAAGGGATTGCCATGGTTTTTGGTTACACTTGCTTTTCTGTTCAGTGGGGGTACACTAAGTTATCACCATTTTTGTAACTGGTAAGTTTAGGCCTGTAACAGCTCTGTTCCTTCTCCGGCAGCACAACTTTCTACAGCAGAGGTTTCCACCATCTGGGCTCCTGGGGTTTAGTAAAAGGACTCTAAAAATGTGACTTCGGTAAACTAAGTAATACATATCACACACATACTGTAGTTTCTCAAATGTTTGTATCTATTTTTATGATGAATATGATGTTACTTCATTTACCACTGAATTCATAACTTCTGCTTAAAATGTACTGTCTAAATTAACCCCTCAATGACAGTGAGGGTTAAATTCCGATTACTACTGAGGACAGGAGGGTTTTAATTTTATATTAACTTCACATGCATTCATGACGGTACTGTGCACCGAGGTATTTAAAGAATTAAATGTTCGTACAGCGCACCGATGCGAGCATTAAAGGGTTCACTGAGAAACTATCAGCATATCGTAGCAGCGATTTTTTTTTTAAGTTAAGAAGGGGTCCTCATACTTGAAGAGGGTGGAAACCACTGCTCTATAGCCTAAATGTACACACAAGTTACCTCCTGTTTCCCAGCTGCTGGTGAAGGCTGATGGTTGAGTGGTGGAAGGCGTTTCTCTCTCCTCAGCTCTTCCTCTCTTTCACGAACCAAACGGATCTCCCGTTCAATGGGGGTCTCTTTCTGGTTCCTTTAGAATAAACATATCAGTGCTCTAACCAATGCAATGACTGAATGGCTATCAACAGTAAACTAACACCATTTTCCAGTTTTTATCAGACTAAAGGTGAGAATCACAACATAACAGAGTATGGAAAGGAACCTACAATGACACGAAATTATGTTAGACGGTCAGCAAAGTTCTGTCTGTCTAAACTCATAAAGGTTACTCAAACATCCAAACCACGCGCCTGTGTCAAGGTGCGTTTCAAGGTTCTGCATCACCTCGTAATCATTATTACGTACTAAATTGGTAGCACCACAATAAATTATGTACGCAACGTACCGCATTTAAATCCAGTACCTCGGTTGCAATTCACCACCTGGCCTGGGAGATGCGGACAGATAAGCCTGTTACAGAACATTTATTAAAGAACTTACGTGTCAGTTGTACGGCCCGAAAGATCACCTGACTTTTAAAACTAGCTCTAATGTTACCTATGGGGTCACCTTGAAAGTACAGCGTAAGCTACGGAAACTAATTAGTTAACGCAAAAACAAATGACAGAAACGGACACCAGTTAATTCGTACATGTCTGAAATTTGTAAGTACATTCGCAGCTTGCTGTGTGGAAGCGCAAGGCAAACACTGATGTGGGCATTTATTGTGATGTGTTGCTGTTAAGACAGTAATCTGCAAGGATGGAATCAGCTATTTGTACTTAAACACTGCCCTGTAGAACGGTTTGCACTTTTTTATCCTTTTCCGTCCAAAATAAAAAGTGCTATACCTCGAACACAAGTCCAACGACGCTCACCGTTGTTTGTGTTCAGTCTAAGGACAACTTGACCCTGAAGAAAATGGCACTGACATCTTTCGAAACATCGGTAACTACCAATCGACACGGTATAACATCCCAGAAGACTTGAATCTTCAGCAGCACCGCACAGCCTAAAGTCTCGCATATCTCTACGTCCTTCCAGTTCCTCAGCAACAAGCCAATGGATACAGAAAATTCCTGTATGTCACACACGAACTCAAAAACAAGGAGAATCTCGCGTCAGGGCCCCTTAATTGTCGAGGATAGCTCCAGCAGTGCCTACACTGTTTGATATGTACACATCATTATTCGTCGAGTGGGGTAATACGTACATGTTTCTAAGTCCTTTGCTTGAGAAAGCTACATCGCACATGAGTCACTTCTGCACCCGTTCTTGAAGCAGTTACGTGTATGTATGCCTAAAGCCGTGTTGCTAGTATTTGCTTGACGTTGGATCTTGATATTATCACATTTACCTTCGAATTAGCAGCACTACACGCTATTGTAGAGTACAAAATTTCCCCGAAGCGGTTATTGTATAAGGGTCTTTCACTTGTAGCACTACCAAGCCATGTGGCAAAAAATAGCACAGTGAGGTTGAAGGATAACGTGTAGAACCAACAACGTACAGCTAATATAACAGGTGTCCGGGTTCATGGCATTGATACTATTTCTCGTGGAAAACAGACAAGAAGTTTTCTACGTTTTGGCTGAGAAAATGTGACGAAGTCGATGAATTTGCAACGTATCCTGAGCAACAGCTACATTACAAGGCCAGACGTACGAAAAGGCGTGCCCTTGCTCCCGTACTTCAACCCTGTAGATGCTGTTTTAACTGCGGCGTCCTAAAGAGCCAACAACACAAAATAATACTGTCACAGTTGGCACTTAACATTTCACAAGATGGCGGCCCAGCTAGCTCCGTCTGAATGTGGATGCACTTAGTTACAATAACTGTAAAACGCAAGATCTAAATAAGTGTAATCCGTACATATCGTCCAAGGTCTATGCTTAAAATTCAGTGCTGTGGCCACGTATAAGTGAAAGGTAAAGGTCACCGTGTATGCCATGAAGACACAGATAGGAAGTAGACGTATAACTCTACTCGTACTTTAACCTCGGCTCTAGATGGGGATCGGTGATTAAAGTCAGGCCCCGGCCGCTTTAGCCTCGAGAATGACTCGATACTCATGGTATAGGAAGTTGCGTGGCCCCAGGGGCCGGTCTAGACGGGTGCGGAAAATCTCACCCCCAACGGGACTCGATCCCCAGACCGTCCAGCCAAGTATTAGTGCGGTTCGAAACGTAACAGTGAATACAATGAAACTGACTGAGCTTCTGCGATTTCCTTTCGGGCGGCTGAAAGACTTTAAAAAACCAGAACACGTATCACGTTGAGGGACAAACCTGCAACGCTAAGCAACCAACATACTACACATTCCTTTTTTTTTTTTTGCGGTTTTGTTTCTCAGGGTGCTTATGAGGGCTTACCTGGCTACGTCCAGCTGAATGGTAGGTGTCTCTGTTGTGCTGCAGTCGTTCCTGCGACCCCTGGGGAAAGTCAGTAACGGTGTTGAAAAACTAAGCGTCAGTTCTTTGTTACTTTGTTAGTGCCCTCATACCAAGGTTAGTCACAACAACCAAACCCATTCTACTGTTTCAGTCACAATTTTCAGGAGTCAAGAAATGGCAACTGTATGTGCAAAGTCCGTAGAAACATTCCTGTATGTCCTTATTACCTATCAGAATAGACAAAAAGAACACCAAGGTATACAGTAATAATTCAAGGCTCCATCTTCTGGAAGGCGAAGTCCAACAGAAAGTACGCGTGAAGTTGCGGAACGTAACATTACTAAAAACGAAATTCCTGTCGACAAATCATTGCTGACTTTTCGAATGGCGGATCCTTCGGAGCCCAGAAATTTAAAAATTTGGGTTAAATACACAAGAATCCGTGAACTAGCTTTTTTCCTTGCTTGACCTAAATCCATAATCTACGAGCTGTCAAAAGGGTAGGGAATTCGAAAAACAAAATGAAAGCTATCAACCCGGGTAGGTTAGCCAGGTAAGTGGCTGGCTTACTTTCGATTCCAGGTAGGAGAATAGAATTTCTCTCCATAACGACGTTCAGACAGGCTTGTGCGCTGGTAGCGAAGAGAACTTTCATGCGGTTCCGCGAAATGAGGATCCTTGTCGTTTCTTTTGCATCTGACGGCTAAAACAGACCCAGTTTTCAAAACCCAGAGGTACTTTTACTAAACGCCGACACGACTGATACTATCCAAAACAATATTGAAGCTTATCGTTGTTGTCTTGCGTGTGAGTATTTCAAAATTTGTGTTTGAAGTCTATGGTGTTTCATTCGGTGAACATGTTGAAGGCAATTTTTTCCGTCGGTACACACATTTATCTCTACATGGTCAATTTAGCTTCTTATGATTTTTTTAACTTATTTATGTTCCATAAAAGCGTGTTCTGTCTTCTTTAAACATTCCCGACGCCGTGTTATGTCTTGTCCAAACTTCGATGCCGCAAAGGGCAGCTGGAAGAGACGAAAGTTTTGCGCCTTAACGCACTTCAGACTCTGTAAGTGTTTGGGTATGTCTTGACAAAGTGTTTGCAGATCCGCTTTATGATGACGGAACCTTATGTTTCCTCTCTTTGATAAGAAAAGTTACGATGCAGACACGTGAGGTGTTTACTACTGCCCATGTTGTGATATTTATTTCAGTTTTACTTAATTCTCGTCTCATGCACACGAAAGCCACAATTTGGGGTTTTCTGGGTTGAAGATATCATGCGACATTTAAGTTTTTCACCTCGGTGTTGCTTAAGATCCAAGACTTCCGGTATATGACTCCGTGTATTTGGGATTAAAATTCCAGTCCTTTCGGACGATTGTTATTTTCTTCATCTTCAAGATGAAGTCCAAGAAGAAATTTTCATGCCAAAATTTGTGTCGTCAGATGCAAAGCACAGGCCTATAGTCTTCTCTGTAAATTATCCTTTGAACCAGACAGATAACTTGATTATTTGCAAATGTTTGTTACATTGAAGGCATGAGAGTAATGTTCGTATTTATTTTTATCTGTAGACAATATTTATACCTGTTGTTGACTGTCGTATAGGTATAGTAGCGCCGTTTGGCTCCCCCCCCCCCCCCAGTCACTCTAAAATTGGAGGCCGACCAAAAATCCTCCCGATCTACGAGGAAAAGGAAATAAGAATGCTGTTCCTACCAGAAGAACGGAATGCACTCCGAAAGAACCCGCAGTAAATTTTAGTATCCTGTACATCTGGGGTGGAGGGGGGGGGGGCTGAAGGAAAGAACACCTTGGAATACCCAGCCGTAGATGGGGGAATAATATTAAAATTGATCTTTGCGAAACAGAATGGGGGGACGTGAACTGATTGATCTGGCTCACGATACGGACAAGTGGCGGGCTCTTGTGAATGTGGTGGTGAAACTTCGGGTTCCACAAAATGCAAAGAATCTACTTAGTGCTTGAGGAACTATCAGATCTTCAACAAGGATTCTGCCCCATAAAGTTAGTTAGTTAGGTATGTATATTGCTCGTTAGTTATTTAGTACCTATGGGGGCCCCCATTACCCACGGGGTCTGCGAGGGCCTTACCTACGCCAGTGGACGGATCTACCCATTTACGTCAAATAATATATACTGTACTGGCGAAATTCAAGTGCGCGTCCAAATTCCTGTTACTAGTAAGCAGTTATGGTCTGACGGTGCCTGGCGAGCCAACAAATACCATGTATATCCATATTACGTCAGTACCCACGTCAGTTGTTTTGTTCGGGAGACAGTACTGATTACTAACGATATCAAAAATTCCTTTGGCAGTTCTTCTTTCTCCCGTACGCGTTGACTGCGCTGCATACCTCATTCTCTCCGACTTGCCCACCGTCATTATATCTGGCGAAGAGTGTAGGGCACGGAGCCCTCATTATGCACCATTCTCACGTCTCCAGTTCCTTCCTGTTGCGTCTACAGATGCCTCAACACGCAGTTCTCAAGATACTTTCCGCTGGGACCTGACACTAACCCAGACACCCGCATAAAACCGCCAAATTACAGTTGTGCGTTTTAATTTCAGCTTGAGGTCTTCAGATAGGTTACTGGAGATACCGGACTGTGAACGGTGTAAGCTTTCTGAAACTAATTCTGACTTACTCGAGTTTTTAGGCTTTCGCAGCGGTGAAATCGAGTCTCCATTCTAGGATACAGCACCGCGTCACTGCAAGCTGCCCGACGTTTTGGAGTCACCACACTGTCTCAAAACATCGGACACCAGTCACCCAGCGACGAGGATCCATATGCCAGAAGGAGACCGAAACCAAATTCTAACATTTTTCACGTCGTTGGTAAACATCCGAACGCTCCACATTCTGACTCACTGCCAAACTTTTAGAAATTACTGGCAGACGTATGGAGAAGGGAACTGTAAGGATGTTGGGAGTCAGTAGGGCGGAGTGTGCATTGCAGTGCAGTGCAGTTACCTAAGGTTTCGGGCTAGTAAAGCTAACTAAAACACTCTGTCATCGAATCAGCCTCTCAGACTGCGCAAACGCTTGTGACACCACAAATCAAAGTCCAAAATTAAAAAAAAAGTATTTTAGGCCCACAATATCCGCCACGCATGTGGGGTTCGACTCTGGGAAGGGGCAAGAGAGCTTTTTTCCTCTCCAAAACCGTCCAGACCAGCCCTTGGGCCCACCTAGCCTCCTATTCAATGGGTATTGGGGACATTTCCAGGGGCTAAAGCGGCCGGGGAGTGAAGTTAACCACTTACAGCACTCTAGTGCCGAGGTGAAGAATGAGTGGAGCTATACCTCTGCCCCCCTATGTGTCCGTCCTCATGGCGTGTATAAGGGTAACTTTCTTCATTCGTAACTGAAAAAAGGTTGGTGTTCTACGTATATAATGGTACAAAGAACCTGTCACCCTGTAAAGACACAGGTCTACATCGTCAGCGAATATCTGCACGGTCCTCGAGTCACATATCACACCAGAACTGATGTAATTTAACCGAAGTTTTGTGCAGACTGTACTACTTGCTATTGAACGGTAAATTTATCAACAAACACGATAACGAGCTCGACAGAACTTAATTATGATAAAGTATCTCTTTTATAAAAGCTTGTCCAATCACGTGCTTTAAGTCTCCAACAAAGCCCCGTAATTTAACAATACGATTACCGTATAAAACTGGGATAAATTCTTTACGAAATCCAGGCAAATCGGTAGTGTCAGAAGTCTAGGACAAAGAAGTATAAGAAATTTATTTGCCTTCAGTCTATGTAGGCGATTTATTTCCCAATAAAGCGAAGGTTTTTATCTTTTGCCATATGTTTAGTCATTTAAATGTTAACTTTATGCCAAGAACAAATAAGACGTGAATTAATTAACGCTAACACCTGCACATCCTTTGATCATGCAACAGCGAATGGGACACGACGATAAAAATGGATGGCGAGTGAAGTATCATGGGAACTTACTGGAGGGGCTGGAACGTCAAGGTTAATCTTACAAGTCTTACAGCCTCGTGTAGGTACAAGAAGCTGAAGGAGTTTGACTGGTGTACAAAGATTATTCAAAACGTGTCAAGTATTATCTAAAGTGTACAATTTATGGATTTTGGACGCTTTACTTAGGCCTCTGTTACTATGTGAATTTAAAATAAACTCTATTTAAAAGCGGAACTCCTGAGAATGTGTTTCGTTTTAAATGGTAGAGAATTCCAGTGGCCCACAAATTTAATCCAAACCCTCACACATAAAGCCTGTTATAAATGAACTGTAACTTACATTGAAGTTTAGACGATCCCAGATTTCACACTCGGCCAAGTGTCCTGTGTTATAGACACTTCATACCTGTTATAATGATTAGATAACCTGCTCCTGTTTAAGAAATTCTGTAAACACTGCATTAGGAGTTCGTACTTAAAAGTAAGTCGCTTTTGTTTGCCCTGTCACGTAACAGCGGCAAGAAGCAAGTCAGACAGACACTTTGAACACGCATTTCAAACCACTTCAGTCTGCCCCGTTCAGTTCGTCAGTTATTCAAAACACAGCTCACTTAACGCACTCAACTTCAGCACACCAGACAACACACAGTAAGATTCAGTCTCAACAGTCAATATATTGTTCACCCCGAAAGCCTTGAATACGCATTATGTCCACTAACCTTCCTCTTTCATAGCCAAAACGTTAACTACGCAATATCCAGACAAATTGACGTGTACCATGTTGCTAAGACAGTAACTATATTGCCTGTGGAATTCATTCGGAAAAGTGCTCGCTGTTAAGCAATGAACTGGGACACAATACAATAAATTTATTTTACTTGACATTTTCAAATTTTCGCTTAGCTGTCATATATTTGCGAGAGTGAAGCTTATTACACCGGAGTTAAAATTCAAGTATTCTTGCATGTACAGCCGTGTAGTTGGATTGACAGTTCCTCACGTCGCGAGGCACCGCACTGCCTTCATTTTTCAGAGTCTGGCAGTTGAAGCTCTGGTGGCGAGTCCAGCAGCTCGGTAGGTAAATGGTGTTGTTGAATATTCGACCCTGAAGATCGAGGCAATACTATCCATCGAAAAGTCAGGAACTACAACTTCAACAACACAGCATAACATCTGGGAAGACTTGAATATTAAGCATAGCACCTTTTTCCGTCTGTCTCATTACCCAAACAAATTATCGTGCACAATATTAGGAACAACAAATCTTCCGTCAAATTATTTATTCTAAAAGTAGATTCCGTGGCAATGGTTAAGTGTGATATTGTGTGAAAGAAAATTTAATTACAGCATGACAGCCTGAAAACTGTACGTAGCCTGTAGCAGTGGATTTTATAGTAAAAGGGTTAACGCAGTGAATATTCAAATGATTTATGTACGTACGTTCCTCTAACAAGCTCCACACATGGCATGTGTGAATTAAGGGATTAGTGCTGAGTTCGCAAGTTACTGATTGGGACAATGCAATCTATTCCAAGCCTATGTCGTGACGCACATTTTCCACAGGATAAAAATTAAAATTTTAATAAAGTGCGTAAAATGTGCTCGCTGCGGTCCTTCCAGTGTACTCTGCATGTACGGTTATTGTCACAGACGAGATTTTAGTCCTTCACGTTCGCCCCTTTACAGTTGTGGCACTGAACTAGGGTACGCAACTTATACAAATTGAACAAAAGCCCAAATATTTGCGCCTCACATTACAGAAGGAGGTTACAGTACGGTATTCGTACACATAGCTACCTGTGTGTGACACACTATCCCAGCTATCGCTGCACTCTAGAGATAATTACAATAAACCGACACACACTAAACAAGTTCTGGTGTACGTCGACACGGTACAGGGTTCCATATATTCATAAATGTATTTATAAATCCATAAATGAATTTATGAAACAGCTCTACTGTGCCGTTTGATGGGTTTGTTCACCCAATACAAAATCCTGCATTTGACTGTTCTAAAAGCCTACCATTCGCGCTTTGAGAGGACAGGCTGTGTCTAATTGCTTCGATGATAAAGAAGGCCTCAAAAGCAATATGTGGGTTGAATTTTCTAAAAGGCATTAATTTGTTACTTGGCTGCTACATAAAAAAAGCCTAAAGCTGTTGCTTTTTGCGGAGAACAGTAGGCTGGAAATGAATATATAAGCTGGAGTTCACAAATTTTCCAAAAGTCTAGAAGCCACATTCAAATTATAGTCTCCAGGAAGAAGATATGGAGCAAGTTCCATACCGGGGAACCGCAATTCTGAAGTGAACTGTGAATGTCACTTGTATGGCGCTTTGTGCTCAGTGCCTGTGAACTGACACACATTTTGTATGTTGGGAGAAAAACTGCAGTGAGTATGCCGAAAATATTGGGAACCGCCGTCAAATATTTGGTCGCCCGAGCGACCAGGTGCCCGGTATTTGTGCATTCCTACTGCAAAGTGAGGAAAACACTTCCCGAATGAAGGGTGCAGAGTTAAAAATAACATGAAATTAAATAATAAATGCAATTTCTGTCACCCCTCCATCCTTTTACTTAAAAATCTATTTTGTTTTCGTGCTTTACGTAAAAAACTGCTGGTGTGGCATACCGGTACGTACAGTCAGCAGTAAAAGTTGTGACTCTTAACAGAATGACACCTCTCTCAGAACCTGACAAAAATAATATGAGCAATTAACAGTAATTAAATTGTTACAGCAACATAATTCAGCAATCTCCTATTCAATGGGTACGGGTGATGCTCTCCCCGGGGTTAAACCTGACCACTCACCTCCATCTACAGCAGAGGTTAAGAACGAGTGGAGCTGCAACTCCAAACCCCCCAACGCCTTCATGGTATGCACAACGACAACTTTAACTTTTCTTTTACAATTCGGGAAAACTGATTGGCTACAAATGGTCATTCTCTGAGTAGCGGTATCAGGAGAAAACCCAAGTTGCACAGGTCAGGCAAACTTACTGCCCCAGCATTACATGGTCACCGAGGATACACTCGACTTCGGCTGAAGTGCTTGTCTGTTCATTAGTGGCCACAGCACATCGGTAAAGCAAAAGAAGGGTGGAATCAGCAGAGCAGGAGGCATATACTACCGCTTGACACATATATTCTGTGACCTGCGATACGGAATTACCATGTTAAGGACGTTACTAACTAGGCCAAGGGACGAACGACAAGATATCGTGTTGTTTTCCAGGCTTCCGCCGCTGTGTATTTGAGGCCTTCGTTCTTCCGGCATGTTACGCTGCGCTGTCTGGTATTTGGTTCCCGACGTCTGCGGACTGCCTATCTGTCCCATCTTCATGGGTCACTTTTACTTTGGTGTCCCCAATTTCTGCGCCCCTTTTCATTTTTCTTATTTTTCCACTCTGACCCTTGTGTCTCAGATTCGTGAGTCTCCTTCCATTCTTTTTCCCCCTGCCCCCAAGGCCTGGTAGAAACTTTACGCTCCAGCAACCTGCCTGATTGGTTCACTTACCTTACCGAGAACCAATTACCTCCCACGTCACCTCTCTATTACAGGCTTAGGAATATAGGCATTTTGCTTATCGCGTGTCTAAAATACAACTACATTTGAATTTTCAATTAAAGGGCAACCCTATAAATAATAAAGTGCATATTTCATTATTTATAGAGTTGGCCCTAAGTGAAAATTTAGGTGTAGTTTTATTTTACACGCAATAAGCAAAATGCATATAAACCTAAGCCCTATAACAAGATATCTACCTGTTGCCCGGCATTTTTGATGGACTGCTTGAACCTTGAAGCAGCACCGATAGGCTGCCCAGAAACAACGGTAAACAACTACCAACATACGCTGTGTAACATCCCAGAAGAGCGAAGGCCGCTGCAAGATCTCTTCTCTGCTATCTATTATCTCCCTATCTAATGAGACGTGACCGATGTGCAAATGTGACGCTGATAAAGGGTGGATGCGAGGCCGATAAGACAATATCGCCGTCTCCCACCATTAACCACACATTTGCTGTGTGATATGTAGAAAAGTGCTTTATAATGAGTAACCTTCCATAAGCCGTTAATATTTATGACAAATGCACAATTGTTCCGCTAACTGTTAACGGCGCAGCAGATAAAGAAGGGATAACTGAACGGAGTGGCGGCGAAGTGAACAGGCTGGCACTGCAAGGATGTTGTTACGGCTGCGGAGTTACCGTGTTTGTGCAACACAGCCGCCACAGATTTAATAATGTTTTTGACCTGGTAGACGAATTTCTTCACATAAACCCATAGGAAAAAGCCAGATTATGTGAAGTCGGGAGACCTAGGAGGCCAGACAATCGATGCACCACTGCCAATCCATCTGCCAGGCACCGTGTGATTCATGTGAGTCCTCACCTCGTCTAAGAGGTCAAAAACAACGACTTTCAGCAATTTAAGGCCCTCAAAGGGACGCTGTGGGTACGGCAACCCACAACATGCTTCAAAATACGTTGAAAGAGGTCGAATTTCGTCTGGGAATTTGTCGCGCCACCAGTTGTGCGCGAATGAAACCTACCCAGAAAAACAGTTTGAGTTGACATTTGTAATGGTGCAAAACAAAATTGTGTACAATGAAAATATTTCGAGATATAAATTTTTGTTTCCAGACATCCATCATCCGGACACGCTGTATATGGCGCCGTATAATGACATGGTAACCCACATCTATTCCTTTTCTATTTTTATCCACGCTGTTGTGCTATGGACTTAAACTAATAAATAACACCAAATCATCAGAACACATCTTCAAAGTATATTGATAAAAGCCTGCACTTCTACTTCTTCCACCACTGTATAACCACTGACTTTTCCAGTGGTACAACAACCACTGCCTAAAATTCCATAGCATACTTGCACAACGACAAACTTCCAAATGCGCGAATACGTATGGCTGCAAGGTCAAGTGTAACAGCTTCACATGCTCATGGTTTTGCTATTATCTTTTAACGTAATAACAGAAGAGCGACACATATTATCTTATTACGCCTTTTGTCTTACGCAATCTAACACGTTACACAGCGTTTCTATTACAATCCTACAAATACTTGATAGGGAAAATCCTTAAGATAATGGTCTTATAAAGGTCGAAAACTGTAAAGCTGCATAGTTTTATCATAATATTCTCAGCGTGTATTCTGATGGTTTTAGTTATTTATTAGCGTACTTAATCCAACTGTCCGAACTCTAAGTATTATAGTCTAAGGAGACACCTGAATTTTGTGGCACATCATAACTTTTTTTTTTCCAGATATTGTGCGATCTGGTTAAATGTAATACTGGAAAAGCCATTTAGGAAAATACGTGTGAGGAAGCATGCGAGGCGTTTTTCATCAGTTACTAATAGCATATTGTGGTACTTTTCTTAACGACAGGACTCTCATGTGCTTGTACAATAAGCAAAGACAGCCAGACTACTTCCTTGAACAAATTACGATAATTACAGATTACAAACGCTTTAGAAAGTTAATAGAATCCAAATTAAAAAGAAACGCACAATCTCGTATCTAAATTCGTTCAGAATTGCTAAATTCTAAAATAATTTAGTAATTTTAAAGGTAAGCATTTAAAATGTCTCACACCAGGAAGTAAAAAAGTTGACCTTCATGTTATAAAAATGTAGTCGCCATGCAATTACAAGTTCAAAGCGTAGTGTGACGAGAAAATGACTGATTGTTGAGTGCGGTAATTTATTATTTACCGGAAAAGTAAAGATTAATTTCACAGTTTTGAATATATGCCACGTGTATAAATTTTTACACCTCAGAAGTTAGCTACGTACTATACTGAAACAGGTCACACTTTAAAGTAAAAAAAAAATCCCTTGCCAGGCCACGGAAATGACTGATAGTCCCACAAATTTCAAAAATCTTCAACACAATTTTAGTAACTACTTCAACCTTGCCACTTTGCAATGAAAAAACTGACAACACGTCCCACCCACACCTCACACACTTGTTCGTAAATATAAATTGTCTAACAAAGCAAAAGTGAGAGGTTTCTCTGCAGAAGTCCGCGGGACCCAAGCGGGCCACAACAGAAACCTGTCACTTCTGAAGCTGACCCTCACAGTGAAAGCTGAAACAAACGAGTGTCTGACCTCAGCAGGTAGCCTGGAATTTCTTCATCGTCAGGTTCGTCTAGAGGCTTCACAGTTATTCGACGACGACCCAAAATGACGTCGGTGTTGCCGGAGCCAGAACCGGAGCCGGAGCTATGCCCGGAACTCATGGAATCCATGGACTGTGTCCTCTGGTGCAGAAAAGATCCTGGACCTGCCAGAACTTCCGGGCTCATCATGCGGCTAAAAAAATAAATCAAATCACGTGACTAATATTTGTCTTTCCTTCCAGCTAAGCCCAACACTTTACTTTCCAGTTTAAGTCGCTGGAATATTTAACACTTCTGTGGCAAATCCTGAGTGAAGACTACCCCCCCCCCCCCCCCCCCCCAGACGGAAGTCACGGAAGGCTATTTTAAGACAACGTCTGTCTGAATTTGCCAGAGGGTTTCTTTTTCAAGAATTGTAAGTCTATTTTAAAATAGAAGAATAAACAAAGCAAAGAACGTTTTGAGATTTCATAAGTATCAAGTGTTCTGTGTCAATATACCGTGCAGTCTGGCAGTGTTAGCCAGGTACTGCTGCTGACGATAGTCACGCCAGTTGGTTCAAATCAGACGTTTCCAACACCGACTTTATCTATATAATCAAGGATCAGATCCCTATGCTCGAGATAAGAGCTGCTCTGTGACACGCTCCTCTGCTTCAACCACCTAAAGCGGCTTCCAGTCCAAGCAATTCTATTGAATTATGTCAAAGCGACAATTTAAAAACATATACTGCCTCCTTCTTCACGGTAGAACTGGCAACCACCAGACCAGATGGCATCATCCAGAAGACCAACAGATACAAAAGATAACCCTGACCAACTCTAGATATGGTGATTTCTGAGTTCAGAATACACAAATTCCTTTGTGTCTGGCTTACGCAGGAACGGTGGTTACGTAGCCCTGAACATCATAAGAGACAGGCTACCAAAAGTAAATTTGACAGGCTGAGTAAAAGCAGTCGGAACCTGTTCAAGGGCTAGTATTTTTCATTTACATGGGAGAAGAAAACCCCACTGTAGCCGACTGAAACGCTACAGTCAAAACTATCATATTCCTTTTCGTAGACCTACACAAAATTTAAATAAATGATGCGTGAATAATGTATTTCTCTTTATTTATACCACTACTGCTACTACGACTACGACGACGACGACTACTACTACTACTACTACTACTACTACTACTGCACAACCAACAGTATGGATAACGAGGCAAGTATAATTGCGATGCCAGCAAGTATTGCCGCCACTGCCACCACCAGTATATATGCTGTTGCACTTGTTTGCTACCCTTCAGTGTGATCAGAAATGAGCTGTAAAGCAGAAAACTTTCCTGCTTTTGCCCGTCTGGGTGAGAGAAGAAGCCCCCAACTTTAAGCCCGAGCAAGTTTCAATGTGCTGCCTTGTTTTTCAATAAAGAAGATGTAACCTAAAATCACTGTTACAGTCTGTGCACTGATGGTGCACCAGCAATGTTTCGAAAGTGCAGAAGTGTTCTTCAGATCCAGGGTGTTAATCCGCAGTGAAATTTTTTGTCTCCAAAGAAGGGTGCTGGAAAACCCGGATATTACACTATGATCAAAAAGGTAATACAGGTCGTGAGTTTTACAAAAACACGCCGTCAAACAACGAGACTTCTAGCCAGATGTGCTCAGATACGGGCGCCGAACGCAAGCGTTCACTTTATCAGCCTGCGATCACGTGACTGTGACGGCTAAATATTCTTCAACGAGTTGTGGCATTACGCAACGAGGCCCAAAATGTTTCTTTCTGTAATAAATCCCCCGCTGGCTCCAAACTTCTCGAAATCCAGGTGGATATTACAACCGGCATATGTCAGACAATTTGACGAAACCAGTAACCTGAATGCTTCAATATAAGGTCATGATCAGACAGGGCATGTTGACAGGTATAAAAGGACGGCAGAAAAAGTGGAAGTGAAAAATGAAAGAAAATAAGATTTCTTCTTTCACACATTAAACAAGCACCTGGGAGAAAAATGTTGATTTTTCTGAACTAAAAAATGTTATTGTGGAACATTTGGAAGAATTAAGTCTTGACTTCGACTGTTACAACTGGAAGGGTGTGACTGGAATAGTACTCCGTAGGCAGAACGCGGCACGTAACCCTCGACTAAATTCACAGAGTGCCTACTACAATTCTCCCAAAACCATTCCTTTGTCTTCCTCTGTGCTGTCCAGACAAAAATCAAAAGTACACAGAACTATAACGAAACTAGGCCTCTCACTTTAAGGGAAGGGCAAAGGCTAAGGGTGTTCGACAGCAGGGTGCCGAGGGACACATTTGAACCTAAGGTGGAAGAAATAACAGGAGACCGGAGAATATTGGGTAGTGGGGAGTTTCGTGGTCTGTTCTCATCGCCATCTGTTATTCGGGTGATCAAATGAAGGAGCATGACGCAGACAGGGCGGGTGGAACGTGCAGCATACAAGGTTTTGGAGAGGACGCCTGAAAGAAGGAGAGAACTTGGAAGACCCAGGTGTAGATGTGAGGATATTAAAATGGGCGTTACATAAAGAGCCTTGAAGAGCCTCAGCCAAGACAGGGACAAGTGGCGGGTTCTCGCAAGCACGGTAACGAAATTTGGGTTCCATTAAATCCGGGAATATTGGCATCTCAGAGGGATTCCACTTTTCTAAACACTAATAAGGAAGGTATATTTGTGGGCTAATTATCATATTGCAACCTTACCGGCTGAAGGTCGTCGGCATTACGTGATTACAGTAACAAGCTGTACACACACACACACACACACGCGGGTAAGCACAACGAAAGTCACCTTACTTGGAAAATTTACTACACCATTAGTAAATATCAAATCTGTTAATGGGAATATGTATTTCATATTAAATGGAAAAGTTAGAAAGTTAAAGGTAAAGGTAAATTCATCCTAGAACAGGCCACGAAGTCCCAGACAGGGAGCAGGATTATAGCTCTACTCTTTCTTTATCCTTGACTATATATGGGGGTGGGTGGCTAAAGCCACGCCCGCCGCTTTACCCCTTGGAAAGAGACCCGGTGCCCATTGTAGAGGAGGCTGGGTGGGCCCCAGGACCGGTTTGGACCGGTGTGGAAGAACTCTCCCGCACCGGTATTCGATCCCCGGACCGTCCAGCCCGTACCGGGTCGCTATACAGACTGAGCTATCCCGGCCCACAATATTAAATGACAACCACAGATATTGTTAAGTCAAATTGTTCGAAGTTGTCGTAAACTAAACCTGGTTTGTTTAAAGATGATTCATCGCTGCTTTGGCTACGTAACGTCTAAAGGAAGGATGTGAATGGTGAAGTAGAAAGAACGTGGAAGAAACCACCTGTGGACTGTCGCGGCTTTCGAGCGGTAGGACCGAAGAGACGACGCCAATCGACATGACAGCCAAACCTTCGGACCGAAATTTGAACGGCGCAGTACTACTACCTACCCGATGGTTACGTTTGTGTTAAAATTAAATCCCCAATTTTGGTAGAGTTTTGGTACATCTGCTTCACTGAAAATGTTGAACACTCAGCAGTAGTGACTGAGGGGGTTTAATGAGAGGAAACAGAAAACTGAACACTTTTTCCTCTACACCTCCACCTATAATCTCTAACTGCAAACAAAAACGTACGACGAGGAAAATTTCTGCACTCCGGTTGTACGTGTATTTATGTAATAGGTCTCGTGCATTTGATAAGTTAAAACCACTGTTCATAGTATCTTTTTAGAACGAAGTTCCATCTTAGGAAGAAAAATGTGGACAGCCTCATGAGAAAGCCCGCTTTGCATAACGGGAATTTCAAGAACGGAAATATCTGTAAAATACACGCTATATGGTACTCGCAGAGCTGTTACATTCGGGCAAAAGAAAGGCGGCAAGTTGAGTAGATAAAACAATGTGACATAACGTAAGCAGATACGGGTGTTTAAGCCTCTATGAAAGAAAAGGCATCAACGTTTCATTTTCCTTTTCTTGTGTAATGATCACAAAAAGTACTGTTTAGAGAACGCCGACAAATCTAATATTCCAAGCACTGAAAAGCAATCCCCAACATTTCACTACTATAAATATACAAATGACCTTACAAATCCTAAAATTCCTTCTCTTTTAAAGCCTTATATTTTCCACGTAATTGAAATCTTTCATACGTATTTTCCTGAACACCTCCTTCCAACACTCCTTAACAGGCAAACTGAATACAAACACCCTACGTGTAATAGGATTAGAAATAAAGTCCTTAACAAACGCAGGATTTAACTCTTTCATTGCCACTGTCAGTCTCCAAGGACAGTGTACGCCATATTAAAACACGTTCATATTTAGCCGCTTGCGCAAAACTCCTGCGGAGAACAAAAATTAGGTTCATCGTGTCTGTATTCTCGTCCGTCCGAATGGAAAAACTCAGCATCCACTGGATGATTTTAGTGAAATTTTATATTAGAAAATTTCACTACAATCTCTCGACAGGTCAAATTTTGTTGAACCTAACATAAGTATCAGACATTAGACATGAAGATTTACGAAATTTTTTGCAATCTTGCTGAATGATTCTGGGGTTTTGAGAACTTTGAAATAAAAGGTGCACAGGGAATCAAGGCACTCTTCATGTAAAATGATTTTTAAAATCCGTGCCGTTTACGAGATAATCACAAAAAATAAGACACAACTAGACAAACCATAGGTGATTTATCTCATGTCGCGAAACAGATGCCATTTGCATGCAGCGTCATTAAAGGGACGATACAGAGTTACAAAGTTTAATGCTGATTGATTTCGACCGGGTGACACTCTGAGGTTATAACGTATCTTCACTACAAATAATTAACGCAGCAATACACATGGCGTTAATATTAATACACATTGCCTTATATTTGATTATAAACACACAATATGGCCCCATCTACGGTAGACGATATTTTTTGTGCCGTGACCCAATAATCCAGTGACAGTCTTCGTGTTGTTGCGTCACGTTCCTCTGCAGTTACCGATTTTTTTTCCTTCGATTTACGTAATGCATAGCTAACATAATAAAAAGTGCTTTTATAACATTTAATAGTTCGTGTTTTTATAGAATGTGGGACTTAGTATGTTGATAATGAACACACCCGTAAATTTTACTCGAAACATTCCACATATTCAGAAATAAAAAAGTATTTGGACTCCCTGAAACTTTGGAGTTAAGTACGACAAATTTAATATAAAACAAAAGAAAACTTAACTGCAAAAATAGTACTTTGTTCAAAGAAATATAACAACATATGGCAATAATATTAGCGAAATTTTGTCTTTTATGTACAGATGTGAACAAAATAAGACAGTGGATTAAATTTTACGAATTTCTGAGAAAGTTCCATGCAAACGTTCGAGTTCACTTAACGTTACGTTATACGTACGTGTAGTTCCTCTCTTGCTGTTAACTAGCTTCAGAATTGATTTTACATACTTTAATTGTCTCACTTAAGTGTTCATGAATCCTCACTTTCCCACGCATGGCTAATATAAATACAAGCAAGGGCGCATCTAAGGAGGTGGGGGGCTGCCGGGCTGCAGCCCCCCCCCAAACCCACAAAACTGAAATTCAAAAAACACAGATTTTGTAGATATTATGATATCAAATATTTTACGTGATTTACCCTTCACCCAAAATCAGCCACTGAAGCCGGCTGATGACTAGTATATTAGAATTTTAAAAAATAAGTTAATAAAATAAGACGATAGGACACTGTGATTGAGTCATGTGAAATTTAGTTTCAATTGTATGTATATAAACGCAGTTGCAAAGAGTGTTATATTGTACTTACAACGTGATTTTTACAACACAATTTTTAAAATCACACATAATTTGTATACAGCCTCAGGATCAGCCCCCCTACCCCCACGGTAAAATTCTGGGTGCACACCTGACTACAAGGGTATATAATACCGATGTCGAATAAAGACGTACGATCTAATCGAAGCTGGTAAGTAAAGCATATTTTTTCAGAGCCGGTATAAGTTAAATTAGCAGTATAAAAGCTAAGAGAGTACCAACATTAGTGACACGTATTTCCACAAACATGTCAAGTGCTGTACGACTTGCTACTGCCTTGTATGGAAGCGGGAATAGCCATATTGCTAATGGAAATTTACAAGAGGGTTACCGGCGGTAAACTGTAACTTTACGCGCGTACGACGCCCACTCCGATAAAAATTAATGATTTTATTAATTCACCAATTTCGACGATCGCATCTTCTGTTTATGTCCCAGACAGCTTTTTTTGTGAGACGCACACACACTATGTACTCACCCGTTGTAATAGCCACTATTATGGCCTTCGTGCAGCATAACTTCGCCTTGCAACGTGTAACCTTGTTTCGCGTAAAAGCGGCGGAGAGCGACTGGCTAGCCGCAGCCCCTCACCACCTTCCACTCCTTTATCGACACTCAGATATCTCACGATAACAAATTTTATCCATAATTGTGAGGAGGGCGTGGTTTATCATATTCAAGACAAACGAGCCACGACTATGAACAGGAAACAAAAGACTGAAAACGCGCCTAGCCTGCTGACGAGGAAACGGCGACTTTTAACTTTAAAGGTGTTTAGTGTACAGGATACCTAACACAGCCGTTCGCAAACACAGGAATCAAAACACGCCAGATTATTTCACAATTTATTTACGTAAATGCGACATAGCATATACACTCTGTATTTTGTTTTCAGTGATGTATATTTTCTTTAAAATGGCACTGATGAATTTACTTAATAAAATTTTGACTATTTTTATGTCCTCCTTTTTATGGTCTGCAAGTGGGAAATGTGCCCTTGTCTTGTGATGAATACACGGACGTGGCAACTCTAATTTCGCTGCGTATTCAAGTTTAATCAAGGAAAATGAGATAGGCGAGGCATCTGCCCCTTACAGGGGAGAAGAGAAATATATAATGGGGAGTTTTCTGCGGAGTGGTGGGGGAAACCTGAAGGATCTAGACCCCTTTGAAAACCTTGGCGCAGATAGGATGGGAAAGTGTGGACTGGATTAATCTGGTTCGGAGTAGGGTCAACTAGCTGGCTCTTGTGTAAATGGTAACGAGCCTTCATGAACCGCTGGATTCTCAATTCGTAGATCCTCTGCTCCTTGGAGTTCTGTCCAAGTTTATGGGTATTATTAATACTGGAGGTGGTGGCGTTGGTGGTGGTGGTGATGGTGGTAGTAGTAGTGGTGGTCGTGATGGTGGTGGTGGTAGTAGTAGTGGTGGTGGTGGTGGTGTTGGTGGTAGTAGTAGTGGTGGTGGTGGTGGTGGTGGTAGTAGTGGTGGTGGTGTTGGTAGTAGTAGTGGTGGTGGTGATGGTGGTAGTAGAAGTGGTGGTGATGGTGTTGGTGGTGGTGATGGTGGTAGTAGTAGTGGTGGTCGTGGTGGTGGTGGTAGNGTGGTGGTGGTGGTGTTGGTGGTAGTAGTCGTGGTGGTGATGGTGGTAGTAGTAGTGGTGGTGGTGATGGTGGTAGTAGTAGTGGTGGTCGTGATGGTGGTGGTAGTAGTAGTAGCAGTGGTGGTGATGGTGGTGGTGGTGGTAGTAGTAGTAGTGGTGATGGTGGTAGTAGTAGTAGTAGTGGTGGTGGTGGTGGTGGTGGTTGTATTAGAACAGTAGCAGCACGGGTAGTAGCAGAAGCAATGGCAGAAAGTATAAGTGCTGTAGCAGGGGTACCACTACACCTGAGACTGTTTCTGACAGACAAATGATTCTCCTGTTAGAGAATATTAAATCATAGATTGTACCTTCCTTGTTTAAGTTTGGGTAACCTGATTTGAAGCTTATCCTGGAGACTTCTTTGGATGTGGTAGAATGTGTAGTGCCCAGAAATACGCCACAACTATTAATAAAAAACGTATTTAGACTGTTACTAACAGCAAAGTGTACGGCAGGGAGTAGCATACCTGTTGTTGCCATCCAAACTGAGTTCCTTTTCTTCGCTCCCATATTCTGAAAAATTGCCTTCGTCTGTGTTCGGGATGCTGTTGAAGCCGTCGTCAGTCTCGTCTTTGTTGAGCCTCTGACGCAGCCGGCGCAGTTCCTCTTCCCGTTCACGCATTTCCCTCAGCTCAAGGGCTATCTTCGTCTCGGCAGAACTAGGTATTGGCGTTGATGTCGGCACAGGGCTGACTGTGATGACTGGCGGAATATTCTCTACGACTTCGGCGGACGGCACAGCCGCAGCCATTAGAAGTGCTTCTTCTCTCTGTCGAGCCAAAGCCGCCTCTCGTTCTCGTTGCAGACGAATATCCATCTCGATAACACTCTCTTCCCCGACGCTCTTGTTTAATTTCACAGCTTCGGTTCCCATCAGTTTCTTAGCGACAGTTTCAACAATCTTAGGCCCTGAACCCACAAGATCGTACGTCTGGTCTAACGAATCTAGCTGTTCTGCAGGTGAATGAAGGGAGATCTGCGAACGCGCGTCATAGTACTCTTGTTCAGACACGTCACTACTTGGTTTCCCGTCTTCACCATCGCTGCCGAGGCTCAAGAGGTCTCTCTTGAACGGTGCCCTCGGCTGGTCCGAGGCCGCCGCATTCATCATCAGCTGCTCCCAGTAGCTCTTGGTCTTCTGCTTGTTCTGGATAATGGAGTCGTACACCACCTCTCCTGCGGGATAAACCACGACAAAATTAGGGTTACTGGCCACACGAAAAATCTCAAGTCAAAAAATAAGCTTCATGCACAGCCACGTGGATTCTTTTCTACAAAAGGTGTACGGGTCCCTTTCATTTTCGAAAACGAAGAGAGTATGTCAAGTGCAGAGTCAAAATTAATTTCAAAATAGAATTTAAGATAACCATTGTTATTAGAAACTATGCAAGAATATGTAACGGCGACACACGCACATAAGCCTTTGCCTGTGTGTTACTTATTTTCCGTGCAATAGATGTATAGGATTATATTTATTATCAAAAAATGCACTAGTTAACAGACATAAGCTTATCAGTAACCGTATACTTGTTAACTAGTGCAGTTGTTGGTAATAAATATAATCTTAGCCCGTGCGTTAATCAGATAAATTTCTTGCAACAGAACGGAAATCAACTCCCACCAGTATTGGCACACCTCTAGCTTCTGCCATCTTCCTCCCCAGTTTCTCCTGAAGTACGTCTTTGATGCAACTGCTACAGACGTATTTACCTTATGTCCGTGACGTCATGAACACTAAGTCAGGTATCATACGCTGATAACAGTAGCAGCCATTAAGCAATTCTTACGATAAACGCACACATTCCAATTTTGTGCCTTGTTATTTTCGGTCTGCCAGACTGCAGTGTTGTTCTCAATAAAATTAGCAATTTATTTTCGATCTACGTCACGGAAATTACATTGATTGGCTTGCTTCAATGTCCTCTTAACAATCGGTAATGTAAGGTGTAATTTCTGAGCTGCTGTTCTGGCCATAGAATCTCATAACACAAATTATTGGGTCTGTTTTGAGCTCTTTATATTAGTGTGGTTTTCTGTATTCATTTCACGAAAACATAAACTGCAGAGTTTACAAAACATGTAGTACCAAACAATGTGCAAATGAGTTAGTAGGAACGTTGGAAGAAGCTATGGTGGCTTATATTGTGGTACTATCAGAAAGGTTAAAGTTGTCCCTGTCCTGGGCCTGACAGAATACAAGGGGCGTCGCAGTAGAGCTCCACTCATTAACCTCTTAAATCCGAGCGGTAACTTTACTCACCACCAGGTTTAAAATAAAAAATTCTACGTGGTGCCTACATTGCGTTTATGTGTTTTGTACGGATCTCAGAACAAAGAGCGACTTTTGCCTTATATAACATTAAAAGACTGTTTCTTTTATAACCAAGAATAAGAGTGTTTACTGCGCGGTACGCACTGAGTCCTTATATAAAACACACACGTTTCGTCTTTAAAGGGTTAATCTGAAGGTGAGTGATCAACCTCACGCCCCAGCCGCTTTACTCATTAAACTGCGGGCTGGGTGAGTCCCACAGCCAATTTAGACGATTTGGAGAAGAGAGAAACTTCTTGCTGTTGCTGGGATTTGAATCCCGGATCCTCCAGCCCGCAGCCTAGTCAATATAAACGTGGTTTTTTAAAGCTCTTAATTATTGTTGTGGGCGGTCGATGTGATTACTGGTGCCGGACGCCAAGAGACCTAGCTACGCCACTGCTGATATTAATAAAATTAGGCATAATTTTTAAAATGTTAATGAAAGCAACATCAATGTGTGATACAAAGCTGCAAAGTTACACAGATTTGCTGCTGAGTCTTAATGATTGTTCATTAAAACGGTCACACCTAACCCCAACGTCTGACGCTATTACATACCGTATAAATAACACCTGCACTGGAAAGTGTGCAGACTGACCCTGACACCAACAAAACCGGGACAGTTTTTGTCCACCGTCACCCGAATCGACAACGGACTTCTTATTAACCCTTTAAAGACGAAGCGTATCTGTTTTACATAACGAATCAGTGCGTACTGCGCAGTAAACACTCTTCACTTCGGTTATAAAAACCAGTCTCTTAATGTTTTATAAGGCAAAAGTTGCTGTTTGTTCTGAGATCCGTACAAAACACATAAACGCAATGTGGGCACCACGTAGAATTTTTTAATGTTAAACCTGGTGGTATGTAAAGTTACCGCTAGGCTTTAAAAGGTTAATGTGGGCGGCGATCGCGCTTATCGAACGAGCACATCAATAAGATAACTTCTGATAACACAATTATTTGTGTAGGTGGCGTTGCTTACTGGCGGTGCTAACGACAGATGACAAACCGCAAGCGTATTCCAGTAGGTCGAAATATCAGGGCCACTTTGTTGACTTGCTGTAATGAATGTGAACCCGTTCTGTTTCACGGACAGACACTGTCGTAGAGTCTACAGTCTAAAAAACACGGCCACAAATTTACATTGCTATCTGTGTCACGTGATTTCATACTATTGTGCTCATGTGGTAGTTATTAGTAACATATTGTGACCAACAGCGAACTGAATCAATGTAATAATAATGATATAATTCAATTTGCATTTTAAAACGTACTCCTTTAAGAGCGCAACGGCCAATTAAAAAACCGGCACAAAATAAATACAATAAAGTCAGATGAGAACACACACACACAGTGCTAGGTGCTATAAATTATTATATTTATGAATTATGACTTTCAGTAAGATGCCAGTTGCAACTTTAGAGTCATAAAAGATCGATCACAACTTTGCATGTTATGGCTACTAAAATATCAAAATTTAATCGATAAAAGCTTCCCACTATGTACATGAATAGCCGCGAAAACTCCATATGAATTTTACGAAGAAAGGTAACGGAGATTTGACGTTGTCACAGTGGTGTTGCTGCAGGTTCAGGTCTTTAGGTACGTTATGCTGAGCTGATTGGTTACCAGTTACCGCAGTGCTTTGGTCTTAAGGCGCAATCAGCCCACGTCTCCGTGGACTACATGGAGACATTTTGACCCTGAAGATGGACTTAAAGCCCTTCGAAAATTAGGTAACTATTTCCCAACAAACAAGACGTAACATCCCAGAAGCCCTGCCATTGCATACGTGCAGTACAAGCAATATCAGTGACGCAGGATACGTGCCTTACCATTAGATTCTTCGTTTTCTCTACTGCGCCTGCTCCAACTTCACTTTCACAGCTGTAAAGCTGCCAAGTGAAAACGCGGTGTAACACTACATGCATAAAATTAATTTTAGGCTACTGCTTCACGAACGTCATGCGCCTCGAGATCAGAAGAAATATCGGTGCCTCCTCACGGCGTTCTCGGGAGGTCAGGCCAGGAATATCAAAATTTTCAGAGTTTTAGTCAATGCGTCGTGGTGAAGGCTGCTGTCACGTATACGCCTACATTAACCCTTTGAAGACGAAGCCCATCTGTTTTATATAAGGACTCAGTGCGTACCGCGCTGTAAACACTCTCCACTTCGGTTATAAAAACCAATCTCTTAATGTTTTATAAGGCAAAAGTTGCTGTTTGTTCTGAGATCCGTACAAAACACATAAACGCAATGTGGGCACCACGTAGAATTTTTTAATGTTAAACCTGGTGGTATGTAAAGTTACCGCTAGGCTTTAAAAGGTTAAGTAGCCTCACTACGGGTTCAGTCAGTTCAAAAAGTTTATAAAGTGTATTACACACTGTAACATATTAAGGGAAAATTTACAAACTCAATAAGAGAAAACGCACGCACATCACTCTCAAAATGCAGTACGTCTACGCGTCAATTTCCTTCTTGAAAGTCCCATTTATTTTGCAGTGTCAAAGGAAATCTATACCATCGTATTAAAAGCAACAACGACTCTTGCTATTTGACATTTTCTTAAAGGTTTCATTCCAAGAACTTTCAAAATGTAACTACAAGTCTGACTACTGCTTTGTGGGACAGCCTTTATAATGTTTTATTGAAATTGCTTTTCAACATTTCACAGGTTATATAAAGTAGAATATAAAGGGAATTATGAACGATGAACTTTAAAGGACTAGAAAGGAACTGACCACTGGCTATTTTCAGATACTTTACGAAAATGTGACTGAGAAAAATTATGACCACGTGAATGACAATAGGCAGTCATATGGACTAGAATTGAAACAGGGGCATTCGGTAAGGCATTACTGAAGAAGAGAGTGGAAGGAAGCGGTTTGAATGTTCGAGTAGCCATACCCTCAACATCTGCCTGGAGAACGGAGGACAATCACGAAAACTTAATGGCTGGTAGGTCTTAGGACCGAGATGCAACACCAGAACCCCATAAATTCGAAGAAGAAATTCATATCACTTAACCGTGAACATCAGAGCTTTCGGAAGAGTGTTTGAAGGAGATTTAATTTATAATTCGTAAACAAGAATCGACCGTGAACCACAAGTTTTCTCTTCGCCCTTAGTCGTCCTACAGTTAACAACAGCTACCTTATCTTTATGCCTTGTAAAACACGTGAACACAAAGAGGCCCCTTTCTCTTCGTGAGACTTTACCGTCCGCCAATAATGGCTGTGTGTTCTATACACGGCCTGTTGTTCCCATTCATGGGAACGCTGGCTGTTTCTATACCATGGAACTTTCAACTCTCGTTGGGAAACTGGAAGGAAATGCTAACCTGCATTTAAATTGCAGACACATGTTCCGGTTCATTCTTTCTCAGAATAAACTGGAAATGATGTTCCAATTCTCAATTGTATCAACGCGCGCAGCAGCCGCAAGCCACAGAGAGTTTACGTAACTGGGAGATACACTGCAGCCTACTTAACTGTTAATGAATTGAAGTTTATACAGTGAAAGTCTTCTGCGCCAGTAACTAGAGCAAAGAGCGCCGCAGAAGCGGCTAAATTTCTGAAAGGCCGGAAAATATGTATACTAAGAATACATGTTATTCGGCTGTTCTTTCATACTCCGTTTCTTCAAGAATTTCACATAAACTGTGCCATGGCTGTTATTCCTGTCTCAACCGTCGTATTGTGTGTTACAGGCCAAGTTTTGCTTTAAAATAATTGTTGTAGAGGGAAAAATAACATTATGCTCCAAATCAGTGCCTCCTAAACTGTGCTCCGCAGATCCCAAGGGATCCGCGACAAGTTCCGAAGGGATCCGCGACAAGTTCCGAAGGGATCCGCGACAAGTTCCGAAGGGATCCGCGACAAGTTCCGTAGGCATCCGCGACAAGTTCCGAAGGGATCCGCGACAAGTTCCGAAGGGATCCGCGACAAGTTCCGAAGGGATCCACGACAAGTTCCGAAGGGATCCGCGACAAGTTCCGAAGGGACCCGAGAGATGTTCCGAAGGGATCCGTGGTTACCATCCTGTAATGGCTACTCTGAAGTTCGATGCTTTGTTAAAAATAATCGTGGAACTTCTTCAGTTGGCCATATGTTTATTTCGTGTGACCGTTAGAATATCTAATTAAGAAATCCGCCGTACCCACGAAGCGAGCGATAATTAGTAATTAACGTAAACTGACGCAATGCATCGTTACGCACACTACTGGTGTATATTCGTGGCTATTTAATGTCAGTTCTGAGACGTAAAGTTTTAATTGCTGATACCCACCTTCAGGACACTACACTACGTGAGAAAGGATGTGAGAATCCTCGGTCATTTCGCGAAGCCCAAAGTGGTCCGCAGACAAAAACTTTGGGAAAAGCTGTTCTAAACAAATTCCAAGTAGCCGGCCGTTCTGTTTTGGTAATGAAAGGATCAGAACGTGTTCAGCATCGCCTGATAAATGCTCTGGTTTAAGAAACCGCAAAATTCTTTTGCTGAAATCTAATGGTCGTGCACTGAGACATTCAGCGCTAGTACACACTTTCGTCCCTAATTCCCCAGCATCCGTTTTAATAATTATTTGCAGATATTTTAAAATAGATCGCGTTAATGCCTAAAACAATAGAAGGAAATACCTATTACTATTTCACACACTTTTTAGGCATATTTAGTGAAGGTTTGTGTACTATATACAAGCATGGACGCTTGGGAGCACGACAATAAAATTTAGGTACTTCTTTTTCAGGCAACGCACTAATTACAGCTGAAGACACTTCATATCATTAACACATACCTAACTTCAACATGTCATATTTATTTCCATTGTAGTTTTGTCCTATAGGTCTTTACCTTACAGATAATTAACAGGAAGAAAGTAGATTCTCCAACTTCTAGAAAAAAAACATTGCCTGCTTTGGAAATATTTTATCCACTTTGGAAAGCACTTCAATTTTAAATATTTTTAATTGTTATTGTTTTAATTTACTGTATTGTTTACTGTATAGAATTCAGTTATTATTTCACTGTTACAGGGTTATAATTTTGCCAATTTCATATTGCAACCGAACTGAGATATTCTTCTACATTTTCAGAAAACAACATCAGATACATTGTTACTTTGCACATACCTTACCTCTGTTACTTATAATTAGCCCTAGAAATAACTTTCTCTAAGTACGAAAAACCAACGATAATGAAGTGTGTAACCTAATTAATACCGCGTGTGATACAAGTACTTAGAGGGACAAGGTATGAAGAACTGTCAAATACAAAATATTTCCACAGAGACCCCGTCGATGTGGCCACAAGTCTTTCAGATGTGAAGCAGACTTGCATCTCCCTTAACACAATTAGCAACATTCCACGCCTTATCCTCAGCGTTACATTCAGGTCAACCGTAAAAAATACGCAATGGCAACGTCTTCCTTTCTTTCACGATGTAATTGTATTTGTGTATTACACAGCGTTAACAATACTCTTATACTAAGACAATATAGTTTACACCTCAAAGATTTAAAACTTACAACCAAGCTTGACAGCATGCAATACAGCAGGGCTTTTTTCGATTTTAGCCGAATATTTAGTTGTCAGTTTTGAAAATTAAATTACCATGGAACCTTTCCCTCCGTTTCTTAGGTGCTTTATTTGAGGACGCTGTTAATTTCTTAGCTTATGTAGCAGCGGTAGTAGATAAAAGAATGTTATGGAGCAATGGTGGAATGATCGTGACAGGGGGAAATCGGAGTAATCGAAGAAAACCCTATGCCAGTTCCACTTTTTCTACCACAAAACACATGTGCGAAGCTTTCGGATCGAACCTGAGTCTCCATGATAAGCGGTCTGTCTGAGTCACAGCACGTCGCCTACCCTTCCACCTCGTTTAACCTTTTAAAGCCTAGCGGTAACTTTACGTACCACCGGGTTTAACATTCGAAAATTCTACGTGGTGCCCACATTGCGTTTATGTGTTTTGTACGGATCTCAGAACAAACAGCAACTTTTGCCTTATAAGACATTAAGAGATTGGTTTTTATAACCGAAGTGGAGAGTGTTTACAGCGCGGTACGGACTGAGTCCTTATATAAAACAGATTATGTTCCGTCTTTAAAGGGTCAACAGTGCTGCAGTCTGCCAACAGTTCACATGCCACTTACATGTCTCCTCATATACTCCCGACTGTTAACTTGTTAGGTATTGGTAAAGCTATTCCTGGACAGACCCTTCGGATTCCAGGATATTGAGGCTCCCAGATTCAATCGGCACATGAAGGTGGTAAGGTTGTCAGCCCTAAGCACCGGCCGCCTTTACTCCCCAGAAAATATTCCTGGTACTCATTTCTCTCAGAGGCTGAGTCGAACCCAGGGCAATAGTGCGGAGGAAGGATGACTCCATCAGGAACCGAACCCGCAACCTTTCGGCTTGTAGCGCAGTGCCTTAACCAACTGCGCCACCACTACAAAAACCTCGGGGCATGAAGTAGCAATACACTGCCTTAAAACTACGATGTTATTTTTGTGTCACTGTGTAACCACTGCCCTTCCATATATGGAAACACTTTGCGGGGACCAAAAGAGTTCATGTCGTTCTCTTAACGAAAAGCTAACTATTTTATTTTTAAACGTGTAGGTTTATCGAAGGATTCAGTGTTTGTACTTTACCGGCGAATTTCGCCATTAGTCACGTTTGCACTAAACTAAGCAAGGTCGGTGCTTTCAAGACTATTGTTACAGCCACTCAAATAGGCTCCGTACGTGAAAACTTTCTGGAGTTCAAACAAAAGAAAAACAACAAAAAACGCACAAACTTTGAAAGCTATGAGGCGGAGATGTGAAAAGCCAGTATAACGGCAGTCTCACACACTAACGTGTATGAAGACTTCAGCCACTTCGGCCATGTTACGGTCCACTCTCAAAATGTTAATTTTAAAGGCGTTGTGCAGCCCACCAACTAGAGAGACAGGCAGTAAAACACTTAAATGGGTATCACTTTTAGCTGTCTGTCGTACCTTAAAAGGAAAAAGCTTGTAATCGTGAGAATATTGTGCTGTCCCTCTGTGTGTGTGTGTGTGTGTGTGTGTGTGTGTGTGTGTGTGTATGTGTGTGTGTGTGGAGTATGTTGTCCCTTTCCAACTTCCGAATCAGGTCACCGATGGGGATGGGTAGTCAACGCCACGCCTCGGCTGATTTAGACCCGGGGAAGAGACCCGGTACCCATTGTACAGGAGGCTGGGTGGGCCCCAGGGCCGGTCTGGACGGGCGCGAAAAATCTCGCCCCCACCGGGATTCGATCTCCGGACCGTCCAGACAGTAGCGAGTCGCTATACCGACTGAGCTATCCCGGCCCAACCCTAAAAAATGTTGCGTACATGCATACATACATACATACATACATACATACATACATACATACATACATACATACATACATACATACGCTTTCCCTGACCAATGGTTACAAAAGCAGGAATAAATATCGGTGAACAAAGTTTAGGAATGACTTTACAAGCAGAAGAACAGCAAGTTTTTAAGGAGTCTGAACGCCTCTCACAGATTTGCGTAAATGTACTTAATAATAGAGTGAGATTATAATTTTACAAATTTGTACGCCTAAAAGGAAACCTAGGGAATTCTGTGGTTAATATCACGTTCGACGCAATGTTTGTACGAGTTATTTTAGATTCGCAGATACGCGCACTTTTCTGGTAAGTGAAAATAAATGTAAGAAGGCCACAAGAAGATGTTTGTCAGGCTGAGGCTCCACCTTACGTCATGTATCTTCCGTTCATGCAACCGAACTTCTTTTGAAAGAATGCCAGTTCAATTCGTTCTCCTGTGAAGACAAAGCGTGCAAATGTACTTTGTCAGTACTGTCAGCATTGTTCCGTTATGATGTGTCAGAAACATATGCGACATGCAAGCCACAGTTCGCATTTGTTAGAGCAACGTGGCTCCTCCGCCAGACGTATCCACCCATTTTAATTTTGCAACAGAAAACACAGCAGCTGCCGAATAACTGACTCCTGGAACATATACTGACGTAAAGCTATTTCATCACATGTTGACGAAACATGAAAACTGAAAAAAGGGTAGACAAGGGTTAAGTCTCCCTAAGCATTTATGGTAACATTTCATTCCTGGGCCAGAATACGAAATTAAGTTAGAAAAACAAGGGAATAATGGAAGAAACAGGCCTATTTATCAATAACAAGAACGACAGCCCTATGTGAAAGGAGGAAGATGTTAAATTAATTTCACCCCTTCCATCCTAGAATCGTTGAAACTTTTCTAGATACAGAGGTTAAGGACAACGTTAAGTTCAACGTTCAAGTAAGATACACAATTAACAAAATTGTATCACTTCCAGTTATTTGTCGCTATGCAACAACGGCAACCTTCTGTAACACAGCAGCACCCGTTTGGAGTTCGCCAGTCCCTAATCCCGTAATAATTTCTGAACACTTGAAACGGGGGATCCAGACGTATTAACCGTCATAACAAATATATGTAATGAAAAAATATTCTGTCGGGCGAACCAAAAGGGCGTGACCGACCTTAAACTAACAATCCGACGAGCATTATTGTTACGTGAGGAACTACCGTGCTTTTAAGAAGCAGCCGATGTCAATTTCAAGCATGCGCAGTGGATTTGTTTGAGGTCACTAAACAAAAACAGAAATTAACACTTTGAAGACCGAAATTCTTCTAAATTATATTTAAGAATTAACTTCCTGTATTAGAGAAGTGTCATCTCCATTACAAAGAGAAATCAGTTAATGTTGTTTGCGGAAATAATCCCTGCCAATTGTGACCATGACAGGAGCAACATGTGGCCATGCTGTGTGGCCAAGACCACATCATCACCATCATCTTCTTCTTCACCGTCATGCTTTCAAGGACACATGCGTCGCGGCCCGTTCCGGTCTCAATGTAACAATTAGCGGTCTCTTCATTGGGCGTCCTTGGTACCCTTTCCCGCTGCTTGATATTTCGTAACGGCCCCAACGAGTCAGAATCTGTCCATTCTATCAACATCGTCTAATTATCCGTTTATTGTTGTAGTTGTTCATTTGTAACAAAATTGGTTCTTGTAAGTTCCTTCAAAATATATAGATTTCTTCATGGCCAAACAATTTCATGTCTGCCATTGTGGTTCCAGATTTACCTTGGTGCTTCCGTGTCAACTTTTCACTACCGTACAGTAGGGCGGTATTGGACAAAATACAGAGTTTCATAGTGTTAAAGCAAACGGTACTTTTTTTTTTTTTGCTGAACTTAAAACTGAAAAGAGTGTGTGATATCAGTAACGCATGAGTTGTGAGTGACAAAGTATTTTTTTTAAGTTCTTCAGCGTTATTTTCACATCCACTAACAGCAGCCACTGTCTTGGGGCAATTTCCGAGGCGCAAGCCACCGTTAAGTACTAAAAGGTTGGAAAACAACAGTACGATAACCGCCTATAAGCAAACAAACCACCGTTGTTATACAGTAACCAGATGTGAGTTCGACGCGTGACACTGGTGTCACGGGATGTTCCTAGAATATCACTCTAGTGTGCAATATAACAACTGAAGCAGTGGAACAGGGCACGTTATGGCATAAGTGACGAACTGTCAAAAGAATCATCACTGCAATTAAAGCTTCCGCCAATGAATCCTGTCTTAACAGATTTCTGCCTTCATCCAAACCCATTTGTTACGGTTCATTTTAACAATTTTACGCCTCACGCTACATACTTGTTGAATTTGTTCTGTAACAAAAGTGACATTCTCTTAAAATTCCTGCTTGCCAAGTGAACCGGACATAATCTCCTTAAATCAGCAAGTTACTTCCTACCTACGAAGCACATCAGACTTTTCCTGTGAAATAATCACTTTCGGCAAATATCCGTTTGCATCTTTACGCATAATCCAAATTAAACATTCAGATTTAAATCAACAACAGCAGCTACATGGACGTCGAATTTACTGAAGACAGAACAGGTGCCGGCCTGTTAGTCATACGACCAGCATCACGCGATTTACGACCTGGGAATATTTTGTTGCATTGACAGTGAGAAAATCTTAAAAGAAATTTCGACTTAGTAAAAAGTTTAACACTTGAGGGAACTCGAATATAAGATACTGAGGAAGACGCCATATATGCAACAGCGAACATTTAAAAGGCAACCGAAATGTCCACTCAGCCCAGTTAAGACATTCTCTGGGCAACCATGGGCAGTTATTTATGGTGCCTTCATTGAAGGTAAGTTGGACGGGTGGACGGCATAAAATAAGACCGTATTATCCATGGAAATAGGAGAAGGTTTGGCACTCTAGGGCAATATGTAACTTCGGGCCGCTATAAGAAGTTTTTGGGCTCAACGCAAATAAAAATCTAGGGGCCCTACTTAAGCGCATTCCTCAACTGACAGTACAGATGGAGAAACATGAAAATTTGCACACAAAACAAACAATACAACCAGCCTTTTGGGGGCTTCCTGAACGTTGCTGAACCTTGCAACCTCATAACCTGTGGCAGCGTTAAACTTGTCCGAAGGAGCCAATACCCATCACTTTAGGGCACAACTTCAGTCGTTGACTCATATTCCAGAGAGAGGGCCACCTAAGCACATTGGGCCCCACAGACGGTTTTGACGCGGTGAAGGACAAAATCCTCACCGTCGCTGGGATCAAAACCCGATTACCCGACGTTCCAGCCCATAGCCTAGTCCCTATACCGACCGAGCCACTGGTCTCATTTCCTACTCTGCATGTTCTCAAAACTGTAGAAAAAATCTTTATATTTCATCATGTTTCTCAGTTTGTTTAGAGATGCTGCACAATTGCGTAAGTTTTTTGTGGATGATGCACTGTGAAAAGTGCGAAGGCTGCCATGGCCGATTTTAAGGCCTGGTCCCAGAATTTTCCCAGAAAAAAACATAAAAATACCTTACGACAGATGACCTTCGAACCGACAGGTAAGCGCCGTGTCTACCGAAGGGGAAACGGAACTGCAAAATATTCATCGGTGCTGTCACACAAATGGTTCCCTGTTTAGTTTTCTATAATTAGCCTTAGGCAATATCTTATTCTGACAGTTAAGTACAAGATTGTGCGCTGTAGATTAGTCTTAGTTCCTATGGCCATTTCGACGTCCCGTTTATTTGCACCGATATAAGTTACCAGTGTGTGCATATAAATGCTACAGTTTATTTTGCTATCCACGACATCGCCAGTCCTCAGACTTCCGAAACCGATACAAAGTAATCACGTAACACATACCTACAAGGTCGATATCCCCAACGGAACACGCCCTCTTCTCCTTGCTGTGACGTTGCCGTGGGGTCGAATTTCGCAAGGGGTTCCATACAGAATCCATAAAGTTACGACGCCAATACAGAAGACTTCAAAACGTCCACACCGACCCTGGAGCTCACCAAGTCTCCTATTCGGTGGACACCGATGTTTTTTCCCCGTAGGTAAAGAGGCTGGGACGTGAAGTTGAACCCTGAACACCGTCTGGTGGCGCAGATAAGAATGAATGAAGCTGTACTTCTGCTCCCTTATATGCCTTAATGGATTGGACAGGAGCAACTTAACTTTACCGTCTTATATTGGAAGAAATATAAATTGCGGTAACTTCATGAATGCTGTCGTAAAAATAAATTACTTCAGTGTAACGCGCTCAAATCCAGAATAATTTCTTGTATATTGGAAATAACAGAGAACAGTTAATGTTACTTACTACTAGCGTGCCAGTGCAGGAAAATGTTCACTTAGTTGTAAAGGTAAAAGTAAAGTAAAGACAAAGTTACAGGTAAAGGTCACCCCATGACATACTTTCTTTTAGTGGCGAAGGGCCCCGCAGTAGACCCTACGGACGCACCGCAGCCATGAGGCTTATTGTGCAACCCTGATGAAGATGATGATGATTATTTTTTGTCCTTTTCCTAGTAATGGAGCGCTAGTGGAATGAAATTGACAGGGGAAAACCGAAGAACTCGGTGAAAAACCCTGTCCCAGTGCCACTTTGTCCACCACAAATCCCACATGGACTGACCCGGGATCGAACCCCGGCCTCCACGGTGAGAGGCCGGCGGCTAACCGCCTGAGCCATGGCACGGCCCACCCCATGACATACTTATGCAAGTCCATAGAGAGGCGGGGGTATAGTTCCAACCCATCCGCAATCTCGACGACAGATATGGGGTGGCCAGCACCACGCTCCGGCCGCTTTGCACCCGGGGAACACCCGGTACCCTTTGTATAGGAGGCTGGGTCAGCCTCGGGACCGGTCTGGATGGGAAGGGAAAAACTCGCCCAAATCGGGATTAGATCCCCGGACCGTCCAGCCCGTAAAGTGTCGCTATACCGATTTGAGGAAACAAGTAAGTTAAAATGGGCCCAGGGGCGTCTATGTACCCAGCTCACTATCAGCCAGCAAATAAGAATATTTTAACACCTGTGTTAAATTGCTGATGCTTCTTCTCGGAGAGTATCGGCAGCCAGTCACCTTGAGAGATCATTTGTTTGAAGAAAACACATAAAGAATACACTTGCAATATATTAAGAGTATTTCTGTTTGTCGCCTTGAAATTGTAGCCTAGTTACATAAAATACTTCTTCTTCTCTGCTTTTGTTCATACGTGGAAAACAGGGCCTTCGTGAAGTCCTTCCATCTGCTTCTATCTAACGCTACTACTCTCGTCCCTTTCTAGTTACAGAAAATTACCAACTAACAAAATTCCTGTGATTTTAAAGTGCGTAAAGCTTCCAGTCTCTGTACTAGTGGAAATATCAAACACAAGAGAATCGATTACTATGCAGAAACGCTTTTCTAAGAAAAAATAAATTAGTAACTTATCCTAAATTATCATGCAACCATGCCATTGTTATCAATCCCACGTATTCCCCAGCCCACTCATCTCCCTGCTCAACACCAGACCGCTGAAACGTGCACTACGCGTACTTGCCACAGAGCGACTTATTTAGTCCACTTTCCTTCCTCAAAAGGAAAACAAGTAGGTTTATGAGAAAAAGATGCTGTGTATGTGTGCGCGCGCGTGCGTGTGCGTGCGTGCATGTGTGTGTCATTGCAAACTATAACACTTGCAGGTGAAAGGAATGAAAATGGGGGGAAAACAATTGGTAACATCACTTCTTGGAAATGTGTCCAGGCGGAATAGAGCTCGACTGGCTATGATCAACACATGCGCTGGTTCAGCGATGTTGGACGCCCCGGACGATGGGGGGACGATACACGGAAAAGCGCAACATGATCGGAACAGGCCATACGCGTACACCCGATGTTGATAATGGCGACACAGTGTTAAATCCACAGGTAAAAATATTATCCTGCTAACCTAATGCAACGTATAGATCTAAAAATCATCAGTCTCATGGGAAAAGTAACTATATTTATCGTGTGACAAACCACTAGTTGAAACGATAGGCAAACCTATACACTCAGACTTTTCTTGTTAAGACTTGCAGCAGTAGTATACATTTATGTGAAATTCTTTGACCTCAATAACAAGAATGAAGCAAACTATAAACTTCCCAAGTGCTGCTGTTGTGTTCAGTTATACAGTCACACAGAAAGTAGCTAAGAATATGGAGTCAAGACCTGTCTTAACGGAATTACAGCTCCTAGCGATTAGAACAATGGATGTTAAACCAGTCGGCCATAGAAATCTTGAATCTGGGTCGAGAATTTAATTCAATATACATTGAAACGAATGGTTTATGGAACTGTGACTTGCTTGGGAAAGGAAATGCTATGCTAGTATAAATTCACATTTATTTTGCCTATCTCTTGGTTCACGATGATAGATGATCACGATATCTGAAGCTTAGCCTATGATAGGAGTATCAGCTTACGAAGACATTTACTTCGTAAGAAACTACAAACGAACACAAGGCCCCTGACTACGGCAAGGCAGGTTTCTTCTACCCAAGGACTAAGCTACGACAGGTATTCGTGGCTCTGTTCATGCATGTGGAAGAACTCAAATATTTGGGAACAACCCTAACGAATCGAAATTCCGTTGGTGAAGAAATTAAGAGCAGATTGATGTCGAGGAATGCTTGCTATCATTCGGTGCAGAATCTTTTCTCTTCCAGTTTGCTATCCAAAAACACAAAGATTAGGGTATACAGAACTATAATTTTACCTGTTGTTCTGTATGGATGTGAAACTTGGTCTCTCTCACACTGAAGGAGGAAAAAAGACTGAGGGTGTTCGAGAATAGGGTGCTGAGGAGGATATTTGGGCCTAAGAGGGACGAGGCGACAGGGGAGTGGAGAAGACTACAGGACGAGTAACTTAATGACCTGTACTCATCGCCAAATATTATTCGGGTAATAAAATCGAGAAGAATGAGATGGGCGGGGCATGTGGCACGTATGGGGGAGGAGAGAGGTGCATACCGGATTTTGTTGGGGAGACCCGAGGGAAGGTGACCACTTGGGAGCCCCAGGCGTAGATGGGAGGATAATATTAAGACGGATCTTCGGGAAGTGGGATGGGGGCATGAACTGGACTGAGCTGGCTCAGGATAGGGACAGGTGGCTGGCTGTTGTGAATGCGGTAAGGAACCTTCGGATTCCATAAAATGCGGGGAATTTCTTGACTAGCTGAGAAACTGTTAGCTTCTCAAGGAGGCCTCTGCTCCATGGAGTTAGTTAGTTCATGCACGTAAACAACATGGCTGTTCATCAACTACATCAGAGAATTCTTCTGACTAATACTAAGAAGACTACAAAGAAAGCAGAAGTACTTTTCGGTCCAATGTTAATCGACATCAAGTGCTCCCCACGTCCAAAAAGGTCATAGCTTTGTTTCCCCACATTTCGCCCGCTTGCCTTTCTGGTAAGAGTGGTATTAAGATGAATGCGAGTACAGAACACTGGGTGAATGGTACTGACAGGAAAGACCAAAGCACTCGCAGAAAACCTGTCTCAATGATACTTTGCCCACCATAAACATCCGATGGACTTGCCCAGTAGCATCCGGCTATCCGCGGTGAGGTGTCGGTCTGACAATCTTTCATTCGGTGACTAACCAGAATTAAAACCACGTCGACGATGTATTCCGGTTGACGTAGGGAAAACAAAATTTTGCACTTCGCGAAAAGAAGGAAAAGTATTTTTTTTCCTTTACGGTACTCTGAAAAAACCAGGCCGTTTTTTACGGGTTTTGTAACCCGAGTCTTCTGTGAAGTTTCAAAACAAAGGTTCCTGGAATTCTGCTCTTCGTGTTCGACAATCAAAAACAGTTATGCCAGTTACAACACGGTCTGTTGTCAATACGAAGGAAACATTTGACGTTAACCGTAAACCTTTCTACATAAACACACATAACAACCACACACACACACACACACACACACACAAATACACACGAAGCAAATAACTTAACATAAAATCAGAGATTTCTTTAAAAATAGCCGGGGTCTTGCAAATTATTGTGAAAGAATTTCACCTGTAGGTTAATGTAACAGCAAAGTCAACTGTGCATGGGTTTCTATGTTATTGAATGGCAAGTGACAGACAGATGCATGACGAAGGCTAGTTCGTGAGAAAAGTGGACGTAATGGCAGGATTATTTATTTGTTATTATTTTTTTAATGACGCTTTTAGTGGTTTAAAGTATATACAGACACCCCCGGGCTTACGCATTAGTTACGTCTCGGACACCCGGACGCAATTCGAGTTTTCCTCCAGTCGGATTTGCGTGTACATGCAGTAACCACACAGCAGGAAAAAGGGAGCCCGCATGAAGTCCGAAGTTAGTCACACCGGAATCTGACCGGCAGCAGCAAGACGGCGCCGCCGCCTGTGTTACGGCCTAGCAGTATTCTTCCGCCACCATCGTCTGGCTGAACTTTCATTCCCACAAGGAAAGTTTCAAAACTTTCATATTTCAAGTGTAACGTTTTTAAATTGCGTAAGTTTGTAAGTACGCGTACCGTCAGATGGTAGGATCAATGATTTGAAAGGAATATGGAAGGACTCGGTACTGTTAAGGGTGCTTTCCCGGCATATGCCTCGAGGAACTGAGGAAGAGCACGAAAATCTGTCTTGATAGTCCGCAACTTTGTCGAAACATTGCGGCTTGTGCCAACGTGCTAGTAAGAAGTAATACTGGCTTTATGTAAAGGAATTTTATTGATATGTGCCTGGAAGGTAAGAAGGTATGCGGTAAGGTTGTCCCTGTCAACGCTATGAAAGCGTATAGGGGATGAAGAGGTATAGATCCGCTCATTCTTAACCTCGGCACCAGATTGAAGTGAGTGGTCATCGCCAAGGTTCGACCGCTGTCCCCCGGGGAGGGTACTACCGTAACCATAAAGCTAGGTATACTCGAATCGTTAATGTCCAAACTGAGATTCGAACCGTAGATCTGTGAAATATTAAAGAGCGCGAACCCGTTAAAATATGATCCGGCGACGCGCTGGTCATTTGTATCTCGCGGTCCTCTTCAATTTCCAGACACCTTGAAATAGGTTACGATCGCATGTATTAAAATTCTTACCCAATCTCAACTGTCCGTATCATTCCACGCTGTAAATGCCTGCCGCTGGAGCAGACTCGCCAATTAACGTAAAACGAATCGGAACAAAACAGGTCATTAACATCTGGGTTAATAAGTTTAATATAAAGGAGAACAAGTCAAGTTCAAATGTGAGCCGAAACAAAAACTAGCGTCATTTGCATACAATGCAAAAAAGAAATCGCGTGGTCGTCAACATTCTGAGTCCGTTAAGCCAGACACACGAATTTGCTTTACAGGGAAGCTATTTGTACCTTTTTTTTTTCCGTCCTTGTACACAGTCTTCTTCATCTGCACAGAAATAGCTCTCTGCATTAGTCAATATTTCTGCAATACAGTCCCTCAGTGGCAAAATTAAAGGTCACAGTAATAAGGACCTTTGCTACGTCCGTGTCCGACATGGGACACACGAACCTAGCAGCAAAGTAACAATAAGTCGAATCGGTGCTTAAGTTACACACAGATTTCAATGCGACCATACACCGCTACTGAATTTATGTTCCTCGACAAAACGCGTTAACTTTTTCTGGTTGCAAGTACAATAGTTTGGTTCCGGAAGGAATAAGAACACGTGATCTAAGCTGTGTAACCCTGCCAGTCGAGACGCGTGACCCATGTATGTTGTCTTATGGAGCAATTACACGTAACCGTAGCAAGAGGGCTACAATCAATGTGCAATTCCTAACACGCTCGAACACAGCGCGGCCGCAACTGGGATATGGGAAATACAAACTATCAGCAGCGTAATGCTTCCATTTTTGGCGAGCGGAATTCAATGTATACAAAAGCTAATTTTATTTTTAGACTTTTTGTGTGGGTGCAAAAAGTGACAGGAAATGTGCATGCGCTGAGCAGCGATGCGAATGCCGAAGTGAGCAGAAACGCGTGTAAATTTTTCATATCAAGCGGTACTTAAAATTCCACTGTCTAAACGAAAACTGAAACTTCTCGACTGTTTTCGTCAAATTATCCACTACAACGCATAATGACAATATGTTCAGCGTGTCTGAAATTGTCACTCAGCTTTCATTCTTGTGACGTGCCGTTGAGTAAACGAAGAGTGTGGGAGTGTCCAAACTGCAGCTTGTTCAATACCTCAGCACTTTTTATAACCTTAAACACACACACACCCACACACCACAGCATATGAATAGCGGCAAATATTTCTTCCACACAGATACTGTACACGCATTTATAACTGTCCCACATCCAATCTTAACAGAAATTCGGATCAAAACCATCTGAAAGTTGTGGCAAATGAAGGTGCAAGCAGGCGTCAGATTTGCGTGAATGTTGTTCATGTTACGCATAATACATGCACATCGCTTGAACAGCAGAACAACTTCCGGTTGTACGGTAAATAGCTATGTCGCTTCTCCCAGCAGATCTAGAGTGACACGAAAAGTGACCGTGTAAAAAGCAAACATGTGCTGCGAATCGAAGCGAATATTTCATTGATGATCATGTAAGCATTTCAGCGGACACCAAATGTTCATTTAAAGGTACGGCAGTTAAAATGTTTCAGGTGCATACCGAAGCCACCATCAGGACAAATATAACGCAAAAATATACAGCAAATATTCCGTTAATGACACTACCTTGCCATATTTGAAAAAAAATTGGATCTCAACGGTTCTTTACATTTATACATTTTTTGTAAGATACTAAAGTGTACGTCGTACTATATTTGCCTTCCTTTCTTTATAAAACTACTTACAATTTATTCAAATTAATTGTAATAAAAAAGGTGCATTAACTGAAGCCGCTTGTCATCGATTAGCTGAGCTATATAAAAGAGTTATACCAAAATACGATGCAAAAAGTCGTTTTGTGTAGGTTAATATAAAACTTTGGTCTTTATTTATTCCCCGCGTCGAACTCAATCTAAATTAGCACAAAGAAACGGAAATCCAAGTATGTAATTTAAATAACCTTCTGGACGTCCTCATCTGCCGGCCCAGTTAATGAAATCGTGCAGAATTTTCTGTCGTCTCTTTACTTCTAAAACCTGCGAAATCCGATTTTTAAGGTTTCATGTTGTAGCCGGAAACTGTTTGCATTTATTTCAATTTTTGTTTACCTTTTCGTAATTAAATTCGGTGATGTGGATGCCGTTTCTTTCGGAACGTGAGAAACCATCAGGAATAATTTTTGGAATCCTCTCGCCACGTCAATGAGGGAGAGGGTGCGTAGTACAAATCTGGCACAAAATTTAAAATTTAAAAACATAAACACACCTTAACGTGTTTAAATAAGCCTGACCGTCCAAAACATAAAAATGGTAGACTTCAATTCGGGAAATAAATATGTTCCAGCTACACACTTGAAAATTTTACGTATTCCACTGGTCCTGACGGCGGGCAAACCCTGTTACACGACCATCCGTACTGGATTAATCCTGCCTTGCGGACACCCGAATATTAAAATCTATACTGCCACAAAAGGAAATGCTGTATTAACATGAACCGAAGTTTAAGTCGTGCAGTAACTTATACACAAATGAATTAAAAGGACAAATTAATACAAGTAACATTTTTTTTTAAATTATGTTAAGTACAAATTCAACTTTTGCCATTTTAGATAAGTGTCCTGAAAAGTGCCAGTTTTTTGCCATTGGTTTACATTTCCTATGTATAAGACATTTGTTTTACTTCCGCGTGTTATACGCGGCATCAGCTGTGACACTGCACACGGTGGATCCGCATTTTCCTTCGATTTTACTATGTAACCACTGCAGCACACATATTCCGCCTAGCCCTCAGAATCCATTTTCCTTTCTTGATATGATTTTGGCAGTGTAGTCTTTTGCTCTTCCCGCTTCCCTTTTAATTCCACTTTGGTTACACGTTCTGATGGCATCACACCAGCAGTCATCCGACTTGCTGAAGACATTCCTTTGTTTCTTTTGCGAAGTGGGCTCACAATTCTTGAATAGGAATTCCGTCTTCGCCCTTTACATCCCTTCTAATGCACTATCATCGAACGTGAAATTAGAAGAAGCAATTACGCGCCCTTCTTGTATACAGTGTTCCCGTGAAGAACGATTGAGTAACAGCTCGCGGACTTCCAACTGCATCCGCGCAGTTTAAAATCAGTGAGGTAACCATAGGGCGTGTTCATCTAACAATTGAATACCGTATCGAATATTGTTACAGTGACCCAAATCAGCGGCTGCTTCACCTCAGAGACTCGACATACTTGTAAGTTGGTCTGCAAATGAAGAAAAGGAGCTTCCCTTTTACGACCTCCATACAGACAGTTTTACACAAGCAAAGTAACGTACCCTATAGAGCCACGTAACCAGCCATTTTACAAAACGTAAAATTCTGTGTTTATTTTCTCGGATGTACAATATTCGAAAATATGTTTTTGTAAAGTACTTCAGCAGTTGCAGACATAAAGCGTCGTACCTTCATGAAAAACATTTGCAAGTAGGTCAATCACACTGTTCAAATCTAATGCAGTTTATACTGAGGTGACAAGAACAATACGGCTCCTTTCAGCTTACCTTGAAGTGTTGGTGTCTGAGACAAACTCGTGCTGTAATTAATGCATGCAAGCACCACATACAAAACCTTGCAGTCCAGTTACCATGACATCTATACACTGAGAACCGAGGAGCGTACAAGAGAAGGAGTGGATTAAGCACTGCAAGAATGACCATATTAGAAGAAACGGTCTTATATAGTTTATCCGGATACAGATTTATTGCTATGGATATGCCCTTGCAAATACAATCGCCGCACAAATTCACTGCAGAATCATCAATATTCTCTTGCTTTTTGTTTAACCTTTTAAAGACTAGCGGTAACTTTACATAAGACCAGGTTTAACATTAAAAAATTCTACGTGGTGCCCACATTGCGTTTATGTGTTTTCTGCGGATCTCAGAACAAACAGCAACTTTTGCCTTATAAAACATTAAGAGATTGGTTTTTATAACCGAAATGGAAAGTGTTTACAGTGCGGTAGGCACTGAGTCCTTATATAAAACAGATACGCTTCCTCTTTAAAGGGTTAAATATACACGAAATGGAAAACCGCGTACATCTAGAAATAACTGCACTTGATGCTGTGACCAATTTTATAAAGATATGCCCCTGAAAACAGTTTAAAAAAGCCTTCTTTGACGTTCAATTTTAAAAATAACATTAAATAAATGTGTCCAAAAACCTTCACTGCGATGGAATTCGGAGATAAAATATATGGAAGGAGACAGACCTCCACATTATTCTTTCATTTAGTACAGAGACCGCATGTAAATAAGCAGCGAATTTAAGGAAGTTGGATGTGCAAATAGACATTTTGCGAGATCATGCAGTTTATGGTCTGACAACGTTTCCCCAACTCATTCTAACTTCTTAAAACCAGGACACTTGGACATACAGAGGTATGAGCGTGCCGTTCCGGTACACCAAGCAAATGTTTTCTAAGAAATCACATTTGAATAAGCCAGTCTTAGTGCATCAGCTATGAAAAATGCAGCCCTGGCTTTAGAGACAGCTACGTAGTGATCTTGGAAACGATGTTATTTAAAAGCACATAAAATATAAAGTAGCCCGTTATAGCAGACTAAAGGCTGGTACAATGTGATTATGCCATTTACACATCACAGGACACAGGAGAAGTTCAACAGCTCTTTGACAGATTTTTGAAGAAATTTTGTTAAACTAAACTAGTTTTATGTATGAATAAAACTTGTATCCACACAAAAATTTGGCGCATTAAAACTCTCTCGTTATTTTAACGGCAGCTTTCCAAATTTTTCTCCATACAGTAAATATTGCCTTCAAAATCTGACAGCTGTACTTCCCGCTACGACGTAACTATAAGACATGCATTAAAAAAAGACGCCCAACTTTAAACTACACAGCAACACTTAAGAGATAAAAATGAACTACTGATGACGGAGTTAACTGAAAACGTTCAGAACATATTCAACACACCTGCGTTATCAGAAGCCATGTTTCGGCTGGAATCGAACCGGAGACACTCAGCACAACACTGTCACTGACCAAACACGCAACATTCTTACCCACAATCTGAAACCATTCGAGTACTGCCTTACTGTAGGTTCAATCTCATTACATGACCAATCGATTGAATGACACAGAACAGGAACAACCTCCTGTCCACAGCGGAGCAGTGACTGTAACAGACTGCCTGCCTGCCTGCCCGAGCTGCTTGAGAAAGTACGCCAGTCTGCCAGGCCACTGACGTTCTGCGGCTAACTGTTCTTGCAGCATTGGCCGTTTCCAAGCACGCATTGGATGCATCTCCTTGCAGCGTCACTCTTAACAGACGGCATTTTCAGGCGCTAGATGCCCCTTCGCATAGGAGGAAGCAGAGTAAATGCACGCATCCAACATCTCATGTTTCTAAAATCATAGTGAACGAAATGCGGTGATCTCCAATTGGTTGAATTTATGCGTATCTCCATGGGAACAGACTCGGTATCCGGTAGGAATAGGTTGAATAGGCTCCAATCGGAGCACAGTTCCTCTGACATCCATCCAATCCACTAGTCACTATACCGACTGACCTACCGGTGCCGTCAATTGCTAAAATGGCGTTTCGATTAAGTGGTTTCATAAAGGTTATTTGGTTAATTATAAAAACAAGGTAACATTACTGTTACATATTGTTACAACGTAACGTTACTGCTACGTGTTAGTTATTGTGCTTATTTATTCACCGTAGGCGCGTATGAGGAGCGTTGAAGTGAAACGCCACTCATTCTAGGCTTCAGAACTAGTGGGAGGCGAGTGGTTAGCAGCGCGCTCTGTCCGTTTCACTATAAAGAAACATAGGAGCATTTTTGCGAATCAAGACGTGGAGTGGAACAGAAATACGCTTGCCCTGACCAGTAATCGATGTCTCCAGCATCCAGCCGTGCAGTTCAGAACCTGAACATGAAACGTGTGTTTGTGTGTGCGTGGTCTCCAAACACGGATCTGCAATGAGTACCGTTCACGTCGGCTTTGCCACATTCTAACGTGTTGTTCTCGTGAAGTAACAAATCGACTACACGTGCAGAATGCCACCTGGTGCGAAACTAAACCACCGAACATTCTGCAACCAGCTCAGCACGACGCTCTTAATTGAACACTACATGTACGAGGAAATGGCAGGATAACTGGACACGCAGCAGCAAAGACAGATGGGAAAATCAGGATAGCAATAGACGCGCATGACAACAGCGCCAAGAACAGACCATGATGGCGACGCAGGTAAATGACGGCAGTCTCGAGGAAAGCAAAGTCTAATCACAGGCGACTAGAGTTCAGAATGGAGATAATGTGACGTACAATTGTAAGATTTGCACTGTCCTGACAGTCTAGTTAAGAGTGGCTAGGCATTTATCACGCAAATTTTGATGACGCAAATGCAAACGTAAAACTAAAGAATCAAGTACTTCTTTCCAGCAAATTCTTGCAAGAATTACGGGAAATGCATGCTATCATTCGGTACAGAAATTTTGTCCTAGAGTTCGCTATCCAAAAATATAAAGATTAAGATATACAGAACTGTAATTTTGCCTGTTGTTCCGTATGGGTGTGAAACTTAGCCTCTCACACTGAGGGAGAAACATAGGCTGAGGGTTTTCGACAAAGGGGCGCTAAGAAGAATCTTTGGGCCTAAGAGACAAGAGGTAACAGAGGAGTGGAGCAGACTGCATAAAGGTGAACTTAATGATCTGTACTCATCATCAAATATTATTCGGGTGATCAAATCAGGAGGAATTAGATGGGCGGGGCATGTAGCACGTATGGGGGGAAAGGAGAGATGCATGCAGGATTTTGGTAGGGAGACCTGAAGGAAGGAGACCACTTGGAGAAACCCAGGCGTAGATAGGAGGATAATATTAAAATGGATCTTCAAGAAGTGGGATGGGGGATGGACTGGATTGAATTGGCTTAGGATAGGGACAGGTGGTGGGCTCTTGTAAATGCGGAAATGAAACTTCGGGTTCCACAAAACGCGGGGAATTTCTTGACTAGCTGAGGAACTGTTAGCTTCTCAAGAAGGACCCCGCTCCATGGAGTTAGTTAGCTAGTTAGTTATGAGAAACTTAACGAAGCTCTCAGTAGCTTAGGCTATAGTAGCGAATGGTAGGACAAGTGATGAATATTGAATAGGAAAGGATAAGGCGGGAAGCAGTTATGACCTAATGAATGCGGTAAAATCGCAGAATTTGCCAAGTCCTGAGAAAAATCACAAAAACCAATCTTTAAGGATCACGTACACACATTGACGGCGACAAACTGAATGGCTCCTAAAGTTTTTCAAACGGCTTCCAACTCAACGAAAAACCTTGCGCTGTTCTAGAGGCCCTGCGTAATATCCTACTCATGTTGAGATACTTGTCTTAAGAAGGAGGCGCTACACCGTTACTGTAATTGTGTAATTCGGGAAGCAGCAGCGTCACCATAACCAGGCGACCATACCTGCACTTCCGCATAAAGGAAAGAAAATAACTAATCCAGCCTCGCTGAACACTGACGATCATACACCATGTCACGAGATTTTCACACCACTTAAACCGTGATCATGACTACCATACACCTGCGTTAGCCTAGAAACCTCACCGAAAGCGGCATCTCACGGTCAGCGTACCGAACTGAAACGGCTGCTCGGAATTTTTTGTATCATTTGTTAAGTGTCCCACGCTTATATTTTAATTGAAAGTCGTTGCGCTGTGCCTGCAACAGAACTACCTGCTTCACATTAACAGGCCCTTTGGTTCAAATGTTAGAAAGTGACGCTGTATCAACTGTAGAGTCGAAGAGCGTACCTTGAACAGTCTAGAAGTGTATTTGGCAGGTGCCCGTTGCAGACGGCCGAATTACCGACAAGCTTATATAAGATTTTCGAAAATTGGACTCAGGTTTTTCTTGAGGCACTACTCTTTATTTTGCATTTAACAGACTGCCTAACTGTGACGCGACTTTCAACTTGTACACATCAGGCAAAAATTATGCCTCTGCCTACAATGCCACTCGGAGTAAAACCACAGATTTCTGTCTTTCTACGTGTAACCTACACGTTGTTCTTACACACAGACTTAAAATCCCTCAATATTATATTTAGAAAACAGCTGATCGGTGTACAGACGGATAGCTCAGTCAGTACAGTGACTAGGCTCTGGGGATGGATAACACAGCAATTGTGGCTTCATTCCAGACAGGGGCAAGAAATTTTTCACGTCTCCAATACATCCAGACCTGCTCTGGAGTCCATGTAGCCTTATTATTAACGTGTACAAGGGGCACAATTCCCGCGGGGGGGGGGGCTTAAGCAGCAGGGAGTACAGCTGACCACTTGCATCTAGTACCGAAGTTAAGGATAGGTGGAGTTGAAAACGCAATAAAGTGTTAAGAGATTTTCTCGTGAAACATTTATTTCCTGTGAGCAAATTATGTATTCAGACAAGTGGGGAAGATAGGAAGGCATAAAATTTCTACGAAGCTAGGCTGTGTTCTGAGGGGACCACGTGTCAACAGGGAAGGTGTTTTCATACACAGCAAGCGCCATAAGCAAGTGGAAGAATCGTTGGTGGAGAAAACGGCGCTGAATTGAGGTCAGTGTTGCTAGGTCCTCCATGGCCGTCCCTCAGAAGCTTTATAATGGACATACAAATTAATGTAGACTGACAAATGTGGCCGCAAAATATTGCTCCTTCTCACCCCTGAGAAAGAATGTTTCGGTGCGTCACGATACACCTATAGAGGGAAAGGTAGGACAGAGCCAAGACCACTGCAGCCGCCTTGGTCACTACGTGAAAGGCGTGCCGGCCTTTCAGCTTCTCAGAACATGAATGTGAATCAAACTCCTGCAAGCCAGCCGCCATTCCTAAAACACGAAGAAGGAAACGAATGACTTCTGCAGCTCTGTTACACGCAATGCATATGTCTCATCGGAAACAAACGCGCACGTTCTTGTAAATAATGTCGATTTTTTTAAAACGTCACAGGTCAACGCCCATCAATCAAAATGATGAGACAAAAAGCAGATAAAGAAGGCGATTGTTGCCTGCTACGATCCCTTGGTAGCGCCGAAGGCGTAAGGAATCATGGCAGACAATACGTGTCATAAACACAATAAACAGCGAAATATAATAGTACAACACAGGCATCAGCTTGCTGGATGGACAGAAGTATTGCCTGTACTTAGGGAACAGAGAAGAACACCATAGCTTCGACCAATGTCCACAGTCAGCGCCACTTAGTGTAAGTATACAGACCTGAAACGCGAAGTGTCAATCAATGACTCCGGTACAGGACACACAACACAGGGACGCGATCCACTTTGTGTTGACTTACGTATTGAGGTCAAAATATAATGCCACGACACTGGAGGCTTCCACTACCAACAATATAACTACAGTCGGTTAAAAAACATAATTGTCTTGTACAGAATATTTTAATCCTGTTTTGACTGTATGCATTTTAAAATAGAAGCTGTATATTTTATGGGATAAAGATATTAATAACGTAACCCACAACAGACTGCGCAAACATATGGTGAAGTCTGGTTTTAGATTTGGCAGCATGTGTTCCCTGAGGATGGTGCATTAGCACTAGAAAATGTCGCAGCTTTATGTGTAACACTTCCATTTTGAAAATTAGAGTGCTTTTGGTTGGTGTAATAAATTGACTATGTCAATTGAAATATGAAGATTCCATACACGAGCTCAATACTCGCACACACGTGAGTTCGGGTAAGGACGGTGGGTCTAAGTTAATATTTTAACTAAACAGCCACGTACAATAACTACACAACAATAAAAATACAGCAGTTTTATAAATATACGATACTCCTCCTACATGTTTCGGCCTACATTTGCCATTTTCAGGGAGGTGGTTAACAAAGGAGAGAGAATGGTGGCTGATTGTGTCATAGATATGCATTTATAAAGCTGAAATATGTATGTATACTGAGTAAAATACACATTAAAATGTTTAACACTTGGGAAGAATTTACATGTATTCATGAGTACCGCGATACTTTATATATTTAAAAGCACACAAACATCTATGTGAAGTTATCCCTTTTGTTGCTCAGCTTTGTCCTGTGTTTCGACATTTGCTGTTTATGTTATGATGGATGATGCAGTAATGCATACCCATAACACAATTACCCACTACTCTCCCCTTTGTTAACCACTTTCCTGAAGATGGCCAATATAGGCCGAAACATGCAGGAACAATATCATATATTTATAAAATTATTGTATTTTTGTTGTTGTGTAGTTGTTGGAATAAATACTGTAAACTAGTGGGTAATTTTAAATGACATTTTAACGTACAAGGCAACCGACATTTATGGGCCGGGATAACGTTGTCGGTATAGCGACTCGCTACGGGCTGGACGGTCCGGGGATCGAATCCCGGCGGGGGCGAGATTTTCCGCAGCCGTCCAAACCGGCCCTAGGGCCCATCCAGTGTTCTGTAAAATGGGTACCGGGTCTCTTTCCCGGGGGTAAAGCGGCCGGGGCGTGGGGCTAGCCACCCCATCCCCTCCTCGTGCCGAGGCTCACGAATGGGGTAGAGCTATACCTCTACTCCCCCTCTTGGGCCCTCAGGGCCGGTTATAGGGCGAACCTTTACCTTTTTGCAACCGAAATTTTGGTTTAGGAATATATATATAAGTTTACCACATCAACTCGTGTCCTTTCAACGGGGCCAATTTACGTGTTTCAATGCCCCGCTATAATACAACCTACAAGTGCGCTGTACCGCGACACGTGGCGTCATGTGTGTACACACGCTGATATAGGAGATCCGTGTGACTAAAATATAGCCTGCTGCCTAGACTATGTACTGATCATAATTTCTTTTTCGCTTATACGCAGAACACTGTCACCGCGTCATAAGTTTACACTTTAAAAATGCAAACTTCCTAGCAGATATTTCCATGCAAATTATCTTTCAGCACTTTCAGTGGGTTTTGCATGTGTCTGCAGAAAACAGGGAACAGCACCGCGTCTCAGGACGACGGCATCCTGGCTCAAAGCAGCGAGTTCCATGCGAGTCTCTTCTGCGATGTATGTAGTGAATTATAGTACAGCGTACACATATTTTATAATATATACGGCTGAAAAAGTCTCGGAAAAAAAATCAACGCCAAAATTGAGAGACTACAAGAATAGACTGAAATTATGTTATTCTTTGTCATTTGTTGTAAAATAAATTGTCTTCACATAGATTTACAAATCTGGTTAAATGTATAAGGATAGCTTCAGAGAAAATTTGAAATATAATTAAATTTATAACAGGCGGTCAGAAAACAGTTTACAATGCTCATATTCCGGGTTCTTCATTTTGAACTCTAAAAAGGACAGCTCACATTTAAATGGCACTGCTATCCCGCTACTTGCACCTACAGTCTCCGCTGCAGTGCAGGCATTAATGCTATCGTGGGATCAGCTTTTCTGTTCCGTGCTGGTATCAGTCCGTGCCCTGTGCTATCAGCTTTCGCGTCACATTTGTTTGCACCTCGCGATTGTCTTTATAAGATTGCGGCCGCTAAGGTATTCCTTCAGCGCTGGAAACAGATGACTATCGCTTGACGCCACATCTTGGCTGTGTGCGGAATGTTGCAAAGATCTGTTGTTACGAAATTGCATACCATGTAATTTTATTTCTCGCCGACCCTCGAAAGTTATCTCTGATTAGTTATCTATGCTAGTTCAATGTTTATCTCTGATTAGTTATCTATGCTAGTTCCATGATTTTTTTACGTACTGTCATACGTGGTCGAACTCATGAGGGCGCCTGGTAGTTCCCATACGTGCCCCCGATTTTACCATTAAAAACTCTGCATTGTTTCAGAGAATATATTTAGATATGTGGCTTGTACGGCTGCCACAATAAAAAATAATTATTTCCGTACACAAAATTCGCCGATTGGTCTTTATATAGAAGCACGCTGTGTTCCCTGTGAGGTGCGAGCTGTATGTCTATATATAATGTACACTGATGTAAGTAATCAAAGGGTTTAATTTTTATCTTATATTCATCGCTATTTTAAAAGCAATATTCAATCTACTTTTGGAGCACATATAATAAATAATCAAAGACTACATAACGCGTGTGCAAACAGGCCATGATCTGTCTCAAATCAGCAGGCCTGCGTACAAATCGAATTATTTTATATCTTCCGTTGACAGAGGAGTCAGTTTAGACAGAAAGATGTGTGGTCTCTTCTATGTTCATTAAAGAATTTAAATTGTATGGCGCAAATTTTAACAATTTTAATATAGGCTATGGTTACAAAATAACTTGAGTGTAAGAGGTTACGACAAAAACGAAAACAAAAAAAAAAAGCAGGGTCACTGCAATACAAATGTTCTGAGCCCTTAAACACGTTGCATGTGTCTCGTCAGTTTGCCGGCCAACATGTCGGAATCCACGACTCACCGATATGTGCCACATGACAGAAGCGGTGTTTGTTTCCGTCTGATGGACCCTGTAACGTGAGAGACACGCCACACCCAAACTCAGAAATATGCTTCGGACTCTAAAACGGATTGTAAATTACTAAAACCGGCAAGACTCAAGCGCCAGCGTATTTTCATAATAAAGTCCATGCCTATCGGTCAATTAATGTCTATAACATTTATATCTGTATTTGAACGGACGGGGGGGGGGGGGGCGGTGTAGACAGATGGCCGGAGAGCAGCTGGCTAATAGGATACCGAAGAAGGAAGTGTTCACTGGAAGTGACAGACGGAAAATGGTGGATGGAGCTGCAACAGAAAGAGAGACAGAGACAAAAGCGTGAAAACCTTTGTAATCACCAGGAGGTTATAAGGAATGTGTTATAAAAATGCTCCCACTTCGCTGCTTTTATAAAATATTCGCGAAATGAATTTTTTAAATTTACGTCTTTATCATATCTGACTTCAAAAGTTAGAATAAGCACCACACCCAGCTTATGACTATTAAATCCAATTATCTGTCTTTTCAAATTTTATGTATTATTCCCACGAAATGCACAAAATAGAGGCACAAAAGGAAAAACACCCTGGTCCATTGGTAAGCTTACGTTGTTTGAAATATTTAAAAGGTTAATATTAAATCTGGTATTTGGCTCATCTCTCGATCCCAGTGGCCGCTCGCTTGCTGGGATCATGTGTCTGAATCCTGCCGGAGACATGGACGTTTGTCTCTCGTGCCAGGTAGAGGTCTCTGCGTCGGGCTGATCACTCGTCCAGAGGAGTCCTAGCGAGTGTGGTGTGTTTCTGCGTGTGATCTCCAAACCCCAACAAGGAGGAGGCCTAGGCCCACTAGGGCTGTCGAGGTATGGAAAAGAAAAAAATTGTCCTGTCCCTATCAAAATATGACGGTCAAGTTTAGTCCCTGTCCATGGCGACAACGCAGCCTCTTGTACAACGGGTACTGGGTCTTGTACCCGGGAGTAAAGCGGCCGGGGAGTGGCGTTGACCAACGATCCCACTAAGCACCAGAGTTAAAGAAAGAGTAAACCTATATGTCTGCTCCCCCTCTGGGCTTTTATGGCCTCTTCTAGGGTGAAATTTACATTTTAGAGCGTTAACCTTCCTAATTTAGTCCTGGTGCCTGTCAGTCCAATACAGCACTTACCCTGACTGTCACGCCCCCCCCCCCCCAAATCCATATACTCTCTAAGATGTCGTAGCACAAAAAAACAGTTCATTGAACAACACAAAGTACAGAAATAGAACCAACAGTGTTACTTCCATTTGAAACATTTCTTTCACATCTTGAATATTTTCAGAAATATAAGGAAAACTATTTAGCTTTAAGGTCAACAGCAAAGTAAGCAATTGGAACGCTGCGTACTTCTTGTCTTACAGCAGTTCTTGTTACCTCTGACAAAATCATGCACAGTGACAACCATTTTATAAAAAAAAAACGTGGCACTGACCCCAGCACATTTGTACCTGAGTATACGCTTTTCCGGAATAGCCCACTTGCGATGTGAATGCTGCTGCTTGCCCCGCCTGTTGTCGTGCCACATGTCACTTGGGTTCAAGCACAGTGTAACTGCCTTCGCTGTCGCCATTAACTGACCCGGTTAATAAACGTTATTTAAACGAAGGCAATATTTACGGGCGGAATTTGTAACTCGGCCCTAATATCTACTGTTGTTTCTGTGTTACTGTGTTTTCGTGTCCCACGTGGTGGACGCCATAATGCATATTGGTTTCCGACGAAGATGGTTACAGTAAGACTGGACTGACGGTCCCCAGCGTAGGAGAGTTTATTTCCCTAAAATGAAAACTCGAAGCCTATAATTTAAGTATATCGTCAGTCATGACCTCAAACTCTATCACTAACGTGACTACTCTGATTCTGATCAGTATGTCCTTATATCTGTTGACTGTCATTAATATGAGAATCCAAAGCGTCGTGCTGTACACACTGCATGTACCACATACACCCTACGCGGGCACCCGTAACTTGAGTTTCCGTAAACATGCATGTTGTCAAACCTGATGCAATGTCGGACAACTTGCAAAACACATCACAAGAAAGGAAGGTAAAAAACGGTAGTATATTTTGTGATTACATTAGCATGTTCACTTATAAGCACTGCTTTCCTTAATGAAATAAGTGTAGTTCGAAGTTTTAGTGAATGACGCAGTGTAAACAGTTACACTTGACGGTAAATAAGTGCACCTTCTATTTGGTGTTACTGCAGTGACCTACTGCAAGTTACTGTAAAGCATTCGCCTTCAGAGTGCATAAAGACGTGCAAAATATCAGTCAGCATATACGGTATAACCCAAATACATAGTAACAAGTCAGTATACACGGTATAAGCCAAGTACATAGCAACAAACAAGTCAGTATACACGGTATAAGTCAGCGTATATGGTAACCAGCCAGTACATACGGTAACTGACGAGCACACATGGTAATCAGTCAGTATATATAGTAGTCAGTATACGCCGTAATCAGCCACTGTACATGCTATAAGACAGTATACATGGTATAAGCTACTACACGTAGCAATCAGCTAGTCTAGTACACGGTAATCAGCCAGTATAAACGGTAATCAGATACTGTACATGGTACAATATAAGTTAACATACATGGCAATCGGCAAGTGTACGCGGTAATCAGACAAAGATTCAAACTGGGTTCATCCTTAGCAGAAATAGAGGTACCGTTACATCCTGCTGATTGGTAAATTAAAATGGCTAGACAGATTGGGTAAAGCTGAGACAAAAGAAGAAGACTAAAAGGAAATCTATACGGATGTAACATAATTATGGGAGGTGACACAAAATTTTTAGACACTCCACTACATGAAAATCCCCGTCCTCTGAACATTACGCAGTGTCGACTGATAAGCAGTTGCCGATACACTGAAGGAGCCATTCAACCTCCCATAAATCGGGTACCGGGGGTAAAGCGGCCTTGGCGTGAAGCTGACCACTTACCTCCGTCTGCTGCGGAGGTTAGGAATGTGCGGAACTATGCTTCCACTTCCCCATATGTCTTGATGCCTTGCACAGGGACTAATCGAAGTTGTTTCATCTTCAGTGTCAAGCCGTCCGGCTTCTTAGACTTTTCGACCCTGAAGATAAAGACGCTAAGCTCCTTAGAAAAGTCTGTAGCTATTTACCAGTCTGCGCGGCGTAAAATATCAGATATCTTTTATCTTCGTCAACTCGGCTGTGGGAACATCAAGTCTCGCACTCTAGAAGAGTTCCTGACGCTGAAGTCGTGGGAAATAAAAGAAGATTTGTGGACACAGGACGAGTTGAGAAGTGTCAGGGTCAGCCACAACTTGCATGACATACGTTACTAAACTCTTATGAACAGGTCTGCATGATGAATTCCCTACCGAAACCAAACATTGCGACAAAATTAACCCTTTAAAGACGAAGCGTGTCTGTTTTATGTAAGGACTCAGTGCGTACCGCGCTGTAAACACTCTCCACTTCGGTTATAAAAACCAATCTCTTAATGTTTTATAAGGCAAAAGTTGCTGTTTGTTCTGAGATCCGTACAAAACACATAAACGCAATGTGGGCACCACGTAGAATTTTTTAATGTTAAACCTGGTGGTACGTAACGTTACCGCTAGGCTTTAGAAGGCTAAGGTCATTTTCAGTTGGATCACTCGCGACACGCAATATTTCACCGACAAAATTGACACTGCACTGACTTACCACATTCAGGGCACAAAGTCTTCTCTTGTGGTTGGCGAACAAAGAAACCCAACTACACCTGCATGACACAGAGCACGCCACCACACTTTTTAACGGGCAAATCCTGCAACGAACCACAACACATGCGGCAAGCAAGCGATCTCAACGTGGAATGAATGCTGCAAAGGGGGGGACCAGACAGGATACCTGAGCAACGTGCAACAGGGGTGTATGGCTTCTACGGCAGAGGTCAACGATCAAGAGCAGTGCAGTACAAATAAGAAAGAGATGCTGTGTGGAAAAGCAAACCGGAATCGGTGCAAAGAATGGATGATATCACGCAACTGACAGACTACCCCATGGGCACACATCAGTTGCTTATTCTATTTCACTACTTAGACACCAGTAGTTAACAAACACAACACTTAGTCTGATGGTTGCCATCCCGTTGTGTTTGTAATATTCATAAGCAGTCAAATACTGCGTCCAACAAAAAAGAAAAATATGGACTTTGTGTACGTCTTTACCTTTTTTAAAAGTTCTTATGCTGTCGCCTAATGCTGGTCCAAATAAGGGACCGAAATATGTAGCTATGTTGTAATTGCGTTGGACGGAATATTTGATTGTTTATCTATATAACGCTTTGTTTATTTAAAAAACAGAATCTGCTGCATGTATTGGCTATTTTGAGCCAACCTCAGGGTGCGCATAACTGTTATTCTAGACAGCTAATTATTGGTGTCTATATACACGAACACAACGTAATGAGCTATATTAAATTATTGTACTGCACTCGTATCAAACGCTGACGGATTTCCTTGAAAAAAATAAAATTTTCTAGTTAGACGAAAAATTCCCTGATTTTACGGAAACCGAAGTTGCGTCACCACTTTTACAAAATTCCGCCACTGATTGCGGTCAAGAGCAGGACTTTCTTTACACTACATTTATCTAACGCCTTTTTTAATATCATCCTCCCATTTACGCCGAGGTGTTTCAAGCGGCGTCTTACATTGGGGTTTTCCAGTCATAGTTCTTCGTGCAGGTAGCATCTCACCCCATACTTTCTCTCCACCTCATCCTCCCTGATTTAATTATCACAGTCCAGGAACTGCTAATTTATTCACTAATTCACAGGTTATTTATTGATAATATTTGAAATATAGAAGAAACAGTGTTAAAAATACAGAAACAATCACAAAGAATTCGGTAGTGAATATTTCAAGATGTCATTGCCTTCGTCCACAGACGCTGAAGTAAACCAAACTACAATACGAATAATTTACATGCATTTTTCCAAATACTACATTAATTGAACCATTATGGGAACCTTCTTTCCCCGCACATTTAATTTTGCAGTCCTGCAAAGACCTGTGTTTTGCACATGTACTGCCCAGTTTAACAGTAAAGATCCTGCACTTTGACGACACAGTTTAAATGCTCCCTATGGTTTCTACAACAAACAGTCATTATTTTTCTATACAGCATTCACCGACTGGTCTTCATAAGGAAAGTAAGGTGTTTTCTGTAAGATATTAACTAAATTTTAAATAACTATAATACCTATTAAATCTAGTCTTCAATGAGTTAGTGAATATCGATAAAGTATGGTTTTGTTTTGAATGCCGACATAAAAGGTGTGGAAATGACTTCATTTTGGTCTTTAGCGGTCTACTACTGCTAATTTCTTTACGAAAAGTTTGAACTGACCTTCGCCATATTAATTATCAGTTTTGTGACTAACTCAGGTGACTGTGTACCGTATTATTATGTCAATACGATTTGTCACATCTGTCAATGACAAAGTGCAACTGCAAGGACAAAATAGAAGGTTAAGATCACAAAGAATTCGTTTCGAAAGCTGTACATTTCAAATCGGACTAAATATGTCCATTTAAGACGCACTTGCTCAACTTGCTATTTTAAAGACAGGAAGGATGACAATGCGCATTACGGGGAAAAACTTCATTGGTTGAAAGTTATCGTATCTCAGTTTGTATCACGTGTATCTGTACAGCTATATCTCCATAAGTTTGTGACACACAAAGATAATAAACATCTGTTGTATTGCAACCCGTCACCAGAACACGTTTTCGTTGCTTAGAAGTTTCAGGCTTAAATTGCCTGATCTGTTACACAAAAGAGAAGGTGGCAGGGGCAAAGCCTTCTTAACCCTTTAAAGCCCATTGCTTACTTCACATAGCAACAGGTTTAACATAAAGCTTTCTAAATTCGGCCTACAGATTATATGCATGTAATTTGTACGAATCTCAGAAAAAGCAGTCGTTATATTGCTGATTTGTTTTTATAACCGAAACGGAGTGTGTTTACTACGCGGTACGGGCTGATTCTATAAATATAAATCAGCTTAATCTTAGTCTTTAAAGAGTTAAAAAGCCGAATTTATGCTTCCAGTACATCCAGTTTAAGCTAAGATAAAATTACTGCCATCATTCCGATGCGGCACGTGAAGTAAACGCATAATTGGGAGGTAAGGCCGGTTCACGTTTCGTGTCCAAAGTTGCTTGGCGGATCTACATCGATCCCAAATGCGACTTCCGCTCTTGCTTCTCTCTCTACGGAGTAACTGGGGGTTAAGGGAACCGGAGCGTAAAACCCACCGCTTACCAACACCTGGTATCCAGGTGTTACGTGTATGGATCCTGGCGTCACTGCGGGTGCTTAATCATTTTATACGATGACGAGACGCATGTTGTGACGCCTGGTTAAGTAACAACTAACAGAAGCGCAACGCGATGTGTGCAGACAGATGAGAAAAGGTAACAGGAAGGCAACAGTGAAAAGGTCTTATAAGCACAGGCCGGTTTTTAGGCGTGTTCGCATACCCGCGAAAAGCGCCTTTTAGCTTCATCATGTCTGTCCGTCCTTCTGTACGCATGCATAAAGTCGGTTCACACTGGGCGCATTTTCGTGAAATTTGATATTGGAGACTTCTATTTAAACCTGCCGGGAAAATCCAAATTTGGTTAAAATTTTACAAAAAAACCGGGAACTTTACATAGACACTTAAGTGCATCATAATCTTAACAGCGACATAAAACCCCCTTAAAATCCATATCTTTCGACATACAGGTATTTGGCTCTTGGGATACTCGACCAAGTATAAGGGTTAAGAAGTGTTTCGCACCTCAAAAAAATACTAAACAGAACCATTTGTTGAGTTTCTATGGCAAAGCCTTCAGTTATTATATGGCTTATTATTTTATTCTTAAGCATTCGCCGGAAATGTTTGAGGGAAATCAAAAGTATGTACATATTCAACTTCCGGGGTAGGAAGAGACCAGACGTACCAGACCCATATTACAAAGCAAGATGCCCAGCACAAATGTGGATTTTGTTAAAGACCTCGACGGGAAGGACGATATTTCATACTGTGTTTTACTTAGGAAGAGGTCCGTACTCTAGCTACAGTACTATCGCGAGTTAAGTGACGATGCACGACTGCAAGGAGTGCCGCGGTACACCACATAAAAAGACAAAAGTTTTGTTCTACTAAGTTCTTTGACACGTCACAAGCCAGCTGTTGTGTTCCGCAAACGGTTGTGCACCGCCAGATTCCATTACACAAACTGTTACAACCAACAGATCCGCGTACTCTCTGTCACTGAGACTCAACAAGAAAGGGAGCGATTTATTGTGCACTATGCAATATACACGAGCGCTCTTTTACGTTAATGGTTGTGTTTAACCACAACGCGTCGTGTTCACCAACTATTTCCACGCACTGAAATACATCTAAATGGGTCTATCTTCCGGTATAGCAAATTACGATTTTTCGTAAAACTGTGGACGTGTGTAAACCATGCTCATTTTACTACTCTAGCTTCTTCTTCAGGATCTTCATTAAAATATAGGGCTATTTCCACAATAAGATATAAAGCACTTACGGAAATATTAACAGACTGACAACCTTCCAGGAGTGAGGAGCGTGTGACGCAATTTGTAGGTAGATTTTATGGTTAAAAATGACGACGCTGTAAACAAGCAGTGAGAAACAAACGTAACGAAAATTCTTGCCAGTCTGGGTAGGCTACGTTGAAGACGGAAACAGCAAACTTCTTCAAAATATTGGTACCACTCTTATAATACACACGGCGTCATAGCCTGGACGAATTGGAATTTTGGTAAACACCGCTATGAGAAATTTGTGTATGGAAATTATAACGAATATGACATACATTGGCACCAAAACTTTTAACAAAGAAGCAACCCAATCTCTCCAAATTTAGAGGATTTAGAAACGTTTAGGTTGTGTTTTGGTGTCTGACTAATGGAGTAATTCGTGGGATAACAACGCTACGCGACATTTATTAAGACAAATTGTTCTGTACGTTTCATTTAAACAGTGTCTGCCAATCAGTGTGTCCTGAAATGTCTTGATGTGAGAACATGGTACACAAATCTATTCGCAATTCATTTACGACCTATTCAATTGCGATACACAAGACTGTCAGAGCGGTGTTGATAAAAGCTTAACCCTACATACTTTCTTCAACTCGTATCTGTTCTTTCTTTATTCGTGTGGTGCTTGCTATAAACACAAGCTTGTTTTATTTTCCCCTTTACCAAATAAACGCTGGGGAACTCTGCTCTCAATTGTCGCTATATGTGTGTTTCAACAATACATTAAACTTAACCAAAAAATACAGACCATGCAGCATCAAATGTGTAATCATGAGAGGATTTACTTTAAACAATAAACAATGCCCACAGCCTGCATGAAAAATGCGTGCAACTGCAGAGGTTTAATATGACTCTATTTTCAAATAAAATGCCTTTTCATTTCTGCATACGAAGTAGAACCGACCTACAAAAGGCGGTACAATGTTTCATCCAGAAACGACATACAATTAGCTAACGAGTCCTGGAGTGAAGTTTAAAATCGTCTGTATTCAAGGCTGAAACAAACGCTTGGCGGCCACAGATTTAAAGATAACTTACATAATTCAAACATAACACAAAACGTGGTTACACGTTGCTTAATTTTATTTGAAATATATCATAAAAAGTCTTTTGTAAGATTTATAACTCGTGACGCAACAAACACTATATATTCTCGTTATTAGTTTACGTAAGGGTATGTTATTACTGTGTGGAGCCGGGATAGATCAGTTGGTACGGCGACTCGGTAGGGGCTGGACCGTCCGGGGATCGAATTCCGGTAAGGGAGATATTTTGCGAACCCCTCCAGACCGGCCCTGGGATCCAGCCAGACTCCTGTACAATGGATGCCGCGCCATTCCCGTGGGTAAAGCAGTCAGGGCGTGGCGTTAACCACTCACCCCACCTAGCGCTGAGGTTAAAGAAAGAGTAGAGCTATAAATCTACTCCCACTCTGGTCCTTCATGGCCTGTTCTAGGATGGACTGTACCTCTTAATTTTTACGTTATTACTGTTTTATTTCATTTACTGTAATTAAAAGAATATAAAAGTTTTCAGAACCTTCCAGTATTATTTGGAGGGTTTTCCCTGAAGGTCGTCGATAAGGCCGGAACGTGGAGAAGTGACTAAACAGTAAACGTGTTTGTAATCTACAAAACCGCGCACTTTGTTGGAGACATTATTAGATAAATTTCGAATATGTAGTACAAAAATACGCACTAGAAACTTATTTCCTAACCGACCCTGTAACCAGGAACGACATTCACATTGTAACGACAATGGACAAGTTTTATCTTTTCCTTTGCTTCCTGAATGACATTTGGGACCCCATTTAGAAAATTAAGGGCAAATCACGAAAGTCTGAATCTTGGCGGTAAGTCTCCTGTCCGACACCTGCGGCTACGACTTCCCGAATGCGGAGCGCAAGTCCTCACCACTCAACCGTGACGTCATGTCTGAGTACGCGGGGTTGGGGGGGCGGCGAGGGGACAAAGAAAATAACATACCGAGCTACGTGACTTGCATTCTGGCGTAATTATGTTAAGAATGTTACAAGGCGCTGCATACGTAGACAGAACGGCGGTACAAACCTGTAAAGATTGACCGCGAATGAGAACATCGTGACTAGGAAGATATCTGAAACGAAAAGGGAGGAAGCAATGAAGGTGTGGGCAAATTTATATAATTCAATACATTCTTTGTCATCTCCCACCTACGCTATTGTTAGGATTGTTAAATAAAGGACGAGAAGGGCGGGTAGTAAGTACAGAGTACCAAGTTTTCGATGAATGACATCTCGTTGTACTTTACAGGTAACTATTGCCTAATAAGAACATGGGCAAACACAAGTGCGATTTATTTTACAGCAGCATCTAGTAACGGAGGCTAATTACCATCAGTTTCTATCTTCATGTAAAGTCCGTTAATGGTCCTTTCGAGCCGAAACATGTAGCGTGTTGTAAACAACACGTTGTTTTACAATTCATTACGGTTGTGCTTGATTTCGTTTCTATTAGTTATCAAAGTATAAAGTAAGTACATAGAAGATTTTTTCGGGAAAGTAACACTGAAGCAGTCGCGTGGAGGCAGCCATATATGGGGAAGGTAAAAAGTAAAGCAGTCCCAATACAGGACTGGACAGGTCCTGAGGGTGCCAGGAGGTTGGGACTCCCAGATTTCAAGACAGTTGGCACATGAAGGTGGTAAGTTTCTCTGCCCCACGCACCGGCCTCTTTACCCCCAGGAAATATTCCTGGTACTCATTTCTGTTAGAGGCTGAGTCGACCCCAGGGCCAATGAAAAAATCAGGAGTCGAATCCGCTACCTTCCAGCTTGTAGCGCCGTGCCTCAAGAAACTGCGCGACCGCGTGCAAAGGAGAAAGGAGTTTTAAAATTAATTTAACCCTTTAAAGACGAAGCGTATCTGTTCTACATAAGGACTCAGTGCGTACCGCGCTGTAAACACTCTCCACTTCAGTTATAAAAACCAATCTCTTAATGTTTTACAAGGCAAAAGGCGCTATTTGTTCTGAGATCCGTACAAAACACATAAACGCAATGTGGGCACCACGTAGAATTTTTTAATGTTAAACCTGGTGGTGCGTAAAGTTACCGCTACGCTTTAAAAGGTTAACTCTAGTCAAACTGGTTATAAATGTGAGAGTTGTATTGGGCCACAGAGGTTTTGTGATCACTGTCACGGACGTTTGAGATCCGTCACAACATGCAATTTCGTAGTAAGATGATAACTACATACAGGAAGTGACGGACAGTTCGGCCGAAGACAGGCGTCGTAAATAGGACGAGACTGTAAACATACAATACGTGAAAACCGAGGAGAGAGCGCACAGAGTGCATTACCATTATTAAGCTGTCTGATCAGCGAAGCCAACAAGACACCAACATATAATCACATTCAGGGCCGTGATTGATTTAGAGGTTGCCAGCCGGAACGACGCCGTAACCACTGCAAACGTTATGACAAGTGTCGAATGAACTAATACTGAGGTGATATGCACATGGAAGGTTGGGAGGTCTGAAGTTCTTAGGGCGGCGTTGCTGAATATTTCTGGGAGGTTCTGCTGTACCACAGGGTAAACAGCTACCGACGTTTCGACTAATCTTTGTGCTTTCATCTTCAGGGCCAAAGAGACCAAGAATATTTGGAAGGATAATCTCACTGCATATTTAGAGCAATGCTGCCAACATTTACTTACAACTGTTGCAACTCGCTGTGCCATTAAATAATAATAATCGAAATGCCCTTTTAGCACAGGTTTATTGATTACCTTTTAAGGATAAAATGCTAGTACTATGTAAAGTTGCAACTTTAACAGCCATGTAGTAGTATCCGACAGTTGACTGGAAAAATACAGTGTTCACTGATGACCTGAAAATGGCTCGCGTAAGCCGAAACGTGCAGTCGCTCATGTATCAGTCAGCATACAAAATCTGGTACAGTCAGTCCATAAAACTGTGTTGAAAGGAAATTGTTAGCGTGAGAGTTACGTATTCCAAAATTCCCACACTGACTGAGTAGAACCAGGAAAAGTTCCAGTCACCACAACCAGCAACATGGCTGACATTTGCAGCTCCTCGTGTCCAGTACACAGCACAATCTCCTTGGCAGTACCACGTAGTTAGATATTAACCTTTTGTTTTCACCTTCAAGGGCGCGTAAGCGAGGTTTACTGCTTCCCATTTTCTGTGTTTTTAAATTTCTTTATAGACCTAACAGTAAAGTTGTTTATGTGTTTAACCATTTAAAGACGAAGCGTATCTGTTTTATATAAGGACTCAGTGCGTACCGCGCTGTAAACACTCTCCACCTCGGTTATAAAAACCAATCTCTTAATGTTTTATAAGGCAAAAGTTGCTGTTTGTTCTGAGAGCCGTACAAAACACATAAACGCAACGTGGGCACCACGTAGAATTTTTTAATGTTAAACCTGGTGTTATGTAAAGTTACCGCTAGGCTTTAAAAGGTTAATCAAGAGCCAAGCCATGAAAACTCTGGGGTAACGTAGATACAGGCCCAAACATCCGCAACCTCGACAGTAGACAGGCCGCCCGGGTCACTTTAGAAACGCTGAAAAGATTCCACAACACTGACTGAACAGACAGACGGCTTGGTTAACACTGTCAGCAAGACGTTCTTACCTCTGCCTGGTATGAAATCCCCAGTCAGTGGTTGCACAGCCAGCTGCCTATTCACTATACCAACTGAGCTATTCTGAGATTCGTCATTAGGCCTATCATACGCGTAACTTCGGGTATAGACTACGGGCTAGACGGTCCGGAGTTCGATTCCCGAGGCGAAAAGCTATTTTCTCTCCACCAAAAAGCATTTAAACAGGCCCTGCGACCCACACAGTCTCCTATTCAATACGTATCGGTGTTCTTTCCCTGGTGTAAAAGCAGCCGGGGGGTACAGCTGACCATTAAGCTTCACCTAGTGCTGAGACTAAGAATGAGTGGAGCCATACCTCTATTCCCCATATATGCCTTCACGGCGTGGACAGGAATAATTTTACTTTTTAACTTTATTTTACGAAATAGTCTGTGAAGAATACTACGAACTAGGTGTTTATTTAACGACGCTGTCTGTAATTCAGTTCGTAGAGTAAAACAGCTGTCCAATTACTGAAGAATTTATTGAGAAGGGTGTGGACGGAAACAGCCGTGGTCAACTTTAAGACACCATCCCGGAATTTGCCTGGGAGGCCTGAGAAAAATCGCGAAAGACTTCAGTCTTGATAGTCTGTGTTATGCAGAGATTCGAAACCGGCAACCCCCAAAATAAAAGTCAGAACCCTTCTTATTCAGCCAACGTACTTACGAGTCGAAAAAACACTCCTTCTTCTGCAAGTAACGTGGCATCATATTATTACGAGAACGCCATAGAAGAAGAGCCCCAGTAACAATTATGACAACACCAAATAAAGCAGACTGTCTCCAGCACTTGGACAGAACCTTGCTCCGCTTGTAACGGTGAACGGTCTGCCCGCTTTCACTAGATAAGTCGCGGTGTCTCTGTTTTTATTGCACGTGAAAAGTAGAGAAATACAGGAACATCTTTCTTACATCTCCAAATCGAGACAGTGACACAACTGATTTAGCAGGATTCTAATTTTCAAGGATGTTACACTGTTTAGCGGGCAACTCAACTCACTATTAAGTTTCGAAGAGAGGTCCTAGAAGTTAGGACCTACCAGCCTTTGCAGAAGAAAACACGTCGGTGGTCCGAAACGTCGTGCACCACTAACACAGTGACAAAACATCACATCCCAGAAGGCCTGAATCCTCTACCACCCGTTACGCTCTACAGCACTGTTTCTCAAACTGTTAAACATTTCTGGATATGAAGGCTCCTATGTTCTTGGGCGAATGGGCAGTATACCTTTAGTTGCCGTTATACAGCGTAACATCCGAGAAGAACAGAATCATCAGCATCAACGCTGTGATATTCTGGGATACGAAGCTGTGTCATTGGGATAGTAATTCCAGACGTTTCGAACGACCGTAATGTCTTTATCTTCATGGGTCAAGCCGTACAGTACACGATCAAGATACCATGGAATCACATAAATGCAACCACTTTGTTACTCTCCACTTTCTTAACCGGTCAGAGCCTAGTTGTTACTACCTGCACCAGGAATGTTAACACTCGGTAGTTCTATATTGCGCCCACAGACTGAGCTTCTGTGTTCTGTGTTGATCTCAGAAAGAACGACGATAAGCCCCATAAGCCTACAGCATAACAGACTGTTTTTTACAGCCGAGACGGGGAGTGTTTACGGCGTGGTACGAACTAATTTTAAATGTAATTTACGCCAATTTCTGTCTTTAAATGGTTAAAGTATTCTATAAGATGGTCCCGTACAGAAATTTTCTGTGGCCGTCTGCTCGAATGCATGATGCATGCTCATCCTGTCGCCCTCCCACATTTCGCTATCAACAATGATACGTTCTTCATTATATTATTAGACACCATATGAATGGCGTCAATGAGCATTGTTAAATAAATTCTGAAATAACAACAAATACAGGAGAAAATTTCCAGACTTAAACCGAGCACGGCATGTTTCTCACGGACCAGTTACCCCCCTGACCTACCTCCCACGATCTAACGATAGTGTTTACTTGAAACTCACAGTTTGTCACTAAGGAAAGGAGAGGGGGGAAAGGAGAACTCTTTGTTTCACAGCAAATCTTAAGAATAAATATTCTTGACATCAATAGAAATGAATTGTAACTTATTACTTGTGGGGAGAAAGGCGTGCTTTGTCTTGTCAAGTCATTTCAGTCTGACATTGTTGTGGTAGACAGTACAGTGCTACCACCCTACCAAACATAGCGGCCAAGTGAATGGCTCTACATCTAAGTGTTCAGAGAGTTGCGACTTCAAATGTCGGCCCTGACAATGAGTTTATCGCGATTTAGCTCAGTCATTCCGGAAAAATTAGCGATTAGCAGTGGCGCTGCTAAGATTTTCGGTGATCGGAGACAGTGACCAAAATGTCGACCCCTCACAGATGTTGCGGTCTCTAAAAAATTACAAGCATTGTTTAAATTTCTTTTAATTTGGTTCAATAATTTAAAACCTGTCAAGCGCACAACATCAATTGTGTTGTCCCATTTTGCCGCCGGCGGCAGCCCCACCAACCTCCCGCCACCCCAGCTACGATCCTGTAACTCAAGTCAGGTCACGACCACTTCCTTAGGCGTTCTTTTCAATTCACTGATCATATAATTTTCGGAGCTGCTGACTGCGTCATTAAATAATCCGTAAATAAATAAATAAGCGGCCATTTTATCATCGCAGAAGCGAGTTAGACGCCGGGATCCATTATGGATACACGGACGGACAGATTATCATTGTTAGAGGTTTATGTTCTTACAGCGGTGTTGCTTAAAATTTCATTCTTCCGAAATGTTACACTTTATCTACAGTAGGCTGCTTGCCAGTCTACATGGCGTAACATCGCAAAATACTTTAATCTTCAGGTTGTCGTGAATTCCCTCCGATCCTGATCACGTGTACATATATGAAAACCATACTATCCCTTTAAAGACAAAGCGTATCTGTTTTATATAAGGACTCAGTGCGTACCGCGCTGTAAACACTCTCCACTTCGGTTATAAAAACCAGTCTCTTAATATTTTATAAGGCAAAAGTTGCTGTTTGTTCTGAGATCCGTACAAAACACATAAACGCAATGTGGGCACCACGTAGAATTTTTTAATGTTAAGCCTGGTGGTACGTAAAGTTACCGCTAGGCTTTAAAAGGTTAAAACAGCCCACAGCCGCTTTCTCCCATATCCTTGTCATTTCTTCAATTATTCACACAATCATCCCATTACTGGACGTGACGCGACCGACCCAGTTTAGACAAACGTCTCCATATGGGCCAACAATCCTGCTGTATAACTTCCGATTCTTGCACTCGCCCTTGCCGGTACGAATGGGTCCGGAAGGACGCAGATCATGTCCAGCGACAGCACTGCGACAAAAACAGACGCGACGAAGAAAGTTGGCGATATCTCAGAGAGGTCCTGCATTCCAAATATTTGCTGCGATGTTCATCGCGGTGGTGAGAAAGCACTAAATTTACAACCGATGAATAAGACACAATAAGGCAAAAAGGGGATCGCTGTCTGTTCAGAAATTGTGGTGCTGTTCTTGGAATATGGTAAATATGAAAGTGGCAACTACAACTGACCGTTTAGCTGACAGATAATTTTTCTTCTAAGGCTCTATTTGCTGTAATTAAAAAAAGTCCATCATGCGGGTGATACTGCATTACTACAGAGTGACACACAGCTCTCCATATGTCATCTAAATTGCAATTACCTAACTTGTGTTCTAGACAGAGACAAATCAAGAATTATTTTTCCAAGTTACAGAAACCATACAATGCGTGGAAATAGCCCGTCTATTAAGTGCCACTAACTGGAAGTTAATGTTATATTGTCAGTTTTTGACCGGGCAACACATTACACAAAACTGCGCAGAATTCAAAGTGATCTTCACTTACCCGTCTCTCAGTTACACCACAAGCGCATGTGTATTCTATACTTATCATAAAGTAATGCCTCCCCGAATACGCCTTAGGCTGCTCGTATTCAGTTCACCCTTTCACACTGGGTTCGCGCGTTACACTAGAAGAACACAATATCTGGGCTAGCGTTCTAAATTCTCCCCAAAAAAATGTTTCCAAACCAGAAAAAATGCGCATTTTATACAGGAAAATGCGATAAAGTGAGCAGTACAGACGTGCTAAATAAAAGGTTCCTGTGTGTGTGTGTGTGTGTGTGTGTGTGTGTGTGTGTGTGTGTGTGTGTGTGTGTGTGNGTGTGTGTGTGTGTGTGTGTGTGTGTGTGTGTGTGTGTGTGTGTGTGCAGAAACTGCTAAATTCATGCACTGCTGGTCTTATATGATATTCTTAAACACTACTAAAGGGAAAATATCATCTACGGATATTAACATTACACACAGCCACTTGCAGTTAAAATAACGAAATCCTATGGTATAGTTGTCCATATGGTTAACTAAGCGCCACGTCATAAAAATGTATGGGGCGCGGGTAACCAGTTCCATTCATTCTTAACCATGGCACTAGTTGAAGTAGATTTGTCAGCTTCATGCCGCGACCGCCTTACCTTCGCGGGAAGAACCTTCGGTAACTACTGGATAGAAGGCTTTGTGGGACCCAGAGCCACCTTTTAAGTTGCGGGGAAGAAAGTGTTTCCTTGCTGCGAGTCAAAACAGATTCTGTGATCGTCCAGACCAAACTCTAAACATTAACTGAATTATGGTGATAAAGGCGATAACAATGATGGAGATGATGATGATGATGATGATGATGATGATGATGATAATAATAATAATAATGTGCACAAGAAAAATATAACGCGTGAGAAAGATTAAAATACATGGGCAATTTCAATCAGAACACCTGGAACAAAACGGCAAACGACGAAAGAATAGAATCACATTTTTGAAGTTATTAGCCTACGCAGTTTAAACATCCGTCAAATAACCTAGGCCCCTGTACTCATTTCTCATTCCATGCTGTGTGAGTTATACTCCAAGTTTGAACAGCTTAAGGCACGGGTGCACAAATTTCACAAAGAACCTACCATTCATCTGAAAATTCTAGGCTCCGGAAGGTTGATATGAACCGAGTTCCACAATGGGGATCCAAAAACACTAGGCGCCACCGCACAAGATTTATTCGTCAAGGCGATCTGGCGCCAGGGATTTGTGTACCCCTTGTTTAAGGTATCCTATAAATCAATAAGCTGATCAATAACAGGAAATAAACAAAATTTCGTGATCACAAGTAGTGGCAAAGCTTAACAGATCGTCCGTGTGGTTACTTCAGAAAGTGAAAAGCTCCGTCTTGCTACTCTGCATGCTGCAAACAAACACTTTCACAACACTTCACCGGGTTCCCACTCAACAAACAGAAATTCTGTCCCATTACTGACCTCAAATACAACTTTCGGGACCCAAACAAATTTGCATCCCTAAGCCGATATTGCGTATCCCCATAAACTAACTAACTCCATGGAGCAGAGGCCTTCTTGAGAAGCTAACAGTTTATCAGCTAGTCAAGAAATTCCCCGCATTTTATGGAACCCGAAGGTTCATTACCGCATTCACAAGAGCCCGCCACCTGTCCCTATCCTGAGCCAGATCAATCCAGTTCATGTCCTCCCATCCCACTTCCCGAATGTCCATCTTAATATTATCCTCCCATCTACGCCTGGGTCTCCCAAGTGGTCGCCTTCCCTCGGGTCTCCCCACCAAAATCCGGTATGCACCTCTCTCCTCCCCCATACGTGCCACATGCCCCGCCCATCTCAGTCTTCTCGATTTGATTACCCGAATAATATTTGGTGATGAGTACAGGTCATTAAGTTCCTCGTTATGTAGTCTTCTCCACTCCCCTGTCGCCTCGTCCCTCTTAGGCCCAAATATCCTCCTCAGCCCCCTATTCTCGAACACCCTCAGTCTTTGTTCCTCCCTCAGTGTGAGAGACCAAGTTTCGCATCCATACAGAACAACAGGTAAAATTATAGTTCTGTATACCCTAATCTTTGTGTTTTTGGATAGCAACCTGGAGGACAAAAGATTCTGCACCGAATGATAGCAAGCATTCCCCGACTTCAATCTGCTCTTAATTTCTTCATGAATGGAGTTTCGATTCGTTAGGGTTGCTCCCAAATATTTGAATTCTTCCACCCTTTCAAAGGATTTATTATCTATATTTATGTTGTGATTGTGTCCTGCATTCTGATTTCGAGACATGACCATGTACTTAGTTTTCTCAGCATTTACTTCTAGACCAATCTCCTTACTAGCAATAATTAAATCTCCTGCATTTTTCTTTATGCTATGTACGCTTCCGCCCAATATATTAACATCATCAGCATAAACCAGAAGCTGATGTGTACCATTCAATTTCAAGCCCTCCTGGTTTGCCTGAACCCTCCTAATGGCATATTCTAAAGCAAAGTTGAAAAGCAATGGCGACAGAGCATCTCCTTGTTTCAAGCCATTCTTAATAGGGAACGTGTCAGACAGATGTTTGCCTACCCGAACTCTGCTATATGTTTCACTTAGGCACATTTTTATTGCGTATCCCCATTCCAAAACTATTTATGGCTCAAGAATATAAAAGTTATGACATCATCCAGTCTTACTGCATAAGGGACACGCCGTCCTCGCAACATCGCCTTACCACGTACGGTAACATAGAGGAGCCACGATCCATACACTCATTACCATGGTCCTCCATTGCATATCGAAAGTAGAATTTTACATGATTAGAGGTTTTGCTCCTTGAGAAATCCTCATCACACTTCTCCAGAAAAAGGGTATGTATCCTGCACATTTCTTTATTTCTTTCAGTTCATCCAGGCATATGCTTGGATAACATCATTAAATATGCTGAAAATGCTAATCTTCACCTATCTACAAATCCATCATTCACAGCCATTCTCGTATTCGACATTATACACTTCTTTGTTGAGAAAGCTTCTTAAAGGATAGTAATTAATTTTAAATGAACAGAAACCCCACTAATTACAACACACTTTCAGTATAACGGAAAACGGAAACACAGATTACAAGGATTTCTGGGCAGAAAGCATATAGCATACTTTCTTACTGCATGGATATCCAGTTCTAGAAATAAGTGTTTTTCAAGTTGTACGCAAGTACTGAAGCTTTGTAACCCAAAAACAACACGCAAGTTAGCTGATGGGGTAGAGTGCTGGGCGCTTTCATAAATGCTGATAGAATCGAATCTCATTCCAGTGGGTTTTTATTACATATTACGATAAATACGTTGCAAATAATAATAATAATAATAATAATATGCACATTAATACTAATTGAATTGAATATTACTAATAATAATAATAATAATAATTATTATTATTATTATTGGTGACGGTGGTGGTGGTGGTGGTGGTAGTGGTGGTAGCAATATTTTCATTTTTGGAAATGAGCTGTAACTTACAGGCATTAAGAACTTCAGATTTGTTGCGTATAACCTCAAAGTTTCGCACTCTCGCCATGTTTGTTACCCTTCACTTAAAAAAAAGTTCGATATACAATTTGTAACAATGATCATAATCTATTATTTTACAAAATTCTACTTTCCCAGCTCCAATGGACCAGCAGTTACCTCAATCCAGCTGAAAGCCAAACAGAAATTTTTTCCCGGCCATTAAGCTGCCGCTTCATGTTCTACAAAAATACCGGAAGCAGACCTACGTATGTTTTAGACATATACAGATTGACCTAGCCAGGACATTAGAATAAGTGGAGCCAGTATCGCTGTCACCTTATAAATTCGTGCGTCCTTCGTACTGTTATTACTGAGTAGTTTGCGTGCCTCCGATGGGATAAAATTCAACCCAAATTTCTTAAACAAAAATGTAAAAAGTTAAAATAATAGACACACTCACACAACGTGGTTTTCTTCAAGACTAATACAATACCTTAACAAAGGAAAGTAAGATAAAACATTGAAAGAAGGCCCGCTTCCCTTGCTGGTGTTATGTGGCGGCTGACGCTGAGATCAGAGTCGCTGTGTTGTTAAGCTCGCGTTTTGAGCGAGACTTCTTACACATATGGAAAAGGGGCTATTGTTTCAGGGTGCTTTAAAACGATAAATCATTGACTGAATGTCCCCAGAACTAACAGTTAAGAGTAAAGGTTCTTAGCAAGCACGCAAAAGCAACCACTCTTTTCGACAATTCTACTTACAAACCAGTATCTGAAGACTGCACTCAACCTACTCCCGTTCAGCTAGAGTACACACTTCCAGTTCTGAAGATCCTATCCAGCGGACTTTCTATCCACGGAGACAAAAACAAACAGAAATGGGTATAGAAGCTCTGAGGTTTCTATAGCAGTGTAATTGACGATTCCGTTCTTTCTGGAATATGGCCGTGCATCACTGGGTAATATTCAAAGGCCTAAACGTCCGAGAATAAAGCAATCTTCTTAGACCTTTAGAACTTAGGGTGTGAAGGCATTTTGTTCCGATTCGATTACACAGTGACACAGTGTTTTATCCCAGCATGAAAGCTTACAGATGTAGAATCACGCGGCAGTTCACCTAGTAATTTAAAATTTGTGTACTCAAAATTTGGTGTAGACTCCAATACAACCAATGTTACATTCAAAACGCAAAGATTTCTGACGCCAAAAAAATCATAATTGAGCTTTAGAATGTATGAACACGCTTAACTGTAATGACTCCATTATTACCCACTTTTTATAATCCTGCTTAAAACTTTCCACAATGAGTATCATTTAACAAACGGCCGAATCTGTTCATATGTATCCATTTTAACTCTGAACTAATTACGAAATAAATTTAATATACTATATGTGTGTGTTAAGATACGGCAAAAAAAGACCTTACTGACTCTGTGGAGACCGAGATCCACAGAAATTAAACCTAAGGATTCAGTGCCTCACAGATAAAAGAGTCCGTGTCCATTACAAAGGCAAATCAGTGAATGGTGATTACGAAAATAATCGCTATACATAGCGAGGTCGAACGGAACCTAAAAGAACACTGTGTGACAAAATGCAGTGTTTCTTAAAGTTACAGCAGGTAGTGCATACAGTTACCGTTGAGATTTAAATGATTGAACTGGCGCAAGGCACAAAAAGCGTTAAAGCTGGTTCTTACACACCTACGTTGGCTACCTGTTGTTGGGATCAGTAAGGTGTACATCACTTTGCTTATGTATGCGAACAACTGGCAGTATTAGACTGGAAGAGAAAACTAAATTGAGAATGAGTTCAATTAATTAGTTTCGAAAGTACCTGCTTGGAATTTTTGTTTTGACTGGAAAAACGAAGAATTGTTTACGAGGATTTTATATAAACTCGTTACATGTGTATATTTGAAATCTTAATTTTAATACTATAATAATGTAATAATTTTAATAATGTAATGTAATATTGCAATATAATAAATTTAGGGTAATGCAGAGAACATTAAAAATTCTTGAAAAATCTATTCAATGCAAATTTTTAAAGCGTACTGTGTGGACAACTGATACTCTGTACATGACCCGAGCTTCTAAGATACTCGTACACTACTGAAATGCCAAACTGTCAGAAATTTTACCCCACAGGCACTTAATTTGATTGAATAAAAATTACTTAAATAATTAAATAATAAAACGCGAAGCAACTTTTTAGAAAGACACAGTACCAATTCGACAACCATGACAGTTGTTTTCCTAACATAAAATTTAAAATAATCTTTCATCTCCATTTCGCTTTCACTTTTACAAAGCAAAATTTCGCCACTACAATTCTTTTTATCACCGATCCTATCATGAATAAACTAAATAATTGAAGAAAAATCATTACATTGTCTACTTACTGGGCTTCTGCTTGGAAAAGGCACCCGATATGTAAATTTCACACCGACTGACGTACGCCATGGTATATCACCAAACCTGCAACCCTCGACAGCTTCCATGCACAGCTATGTTAACTCTGAAGATACTGCTACCCGTCTCCTTACTGTTTGCCAAAGATGGGAGCGGGGAGTGGGGGGGAACACAACTTTCATGCTGCCAAACGAACCGTGACCTACCAGGACACCGAATTAAAACGCAGCCACAAATTAGGTAAAGGTCTCTAATTGCAGCTCTTTGGTTACAAATTCACTTAACTAATTCACTGCCAAACTGGTGGCTGTCTCACAGCCTAGTGTTCATTTTGTGTGCAATTAATCCCGATTACGCGAGACTTGCTCCAGTCAGCCCGTTGTTGCTAAAGATTCCAGTCTTGTGCGATGTTACGTCGTACCGACTGGTAATTATTTACCGACGTTTCGTAGGATCATAGTGCTTCATTTTTAGAGTAAAGCGGCCCTTCCTGCTTTGATAAAATTACAATGAAAATAATATTAATTTATTCTAAAAATGTGCTTCCCAAGAACTTTTGTATAAATGTGGCTTCTATGATCAGGATTTTAAAATAGCATTTAAATTCCCGAAAGTGAATTTGTTAGTGAAAAGAGCGGATTTCCAAAGTTTCAGACTGTACCACAATTTTTTTATTCTCCTGCTGCATCTTACAGTTATCAAGCTGTCTGGCGTTAATCGAGTCACAATTAATATGAAACGTCACACGCAATGAACGTATACGTAACATTGTTCTGCTTTCGCTTAACATTTTTTGTAATGGAAAGCAACAATAAGTTTTGTGTGTACTGTTGAGTTAGATATCACAGTTAAAAACATACAAAATATTGACTGCTGCACAAAAATTATTTTATGGCTTATTTATGTCGCCGGCAACAATAAAACGTCCTTAGACCTTCTTCCGGGAAATAAACCCGGTACACACTGTACGACAGGTCGGGTGGGCCTTGGGGGCCGCTCTGGAGGGGTACGGAAAATCTCGCCCCGAGTAGTAGTAGTAGTATTATAGTAGTAGTAGTGGCAGTAGTAGTAGCGAGAGTAGTAGTAGCGGCAGTAGTAGTAATTACAAGACTAAGAAAAATAAAAACAATATCTGTCATGTTCATATTTTCGTCAACAAAAGCAATCCACGTCGATGACCCTGAGCTCACATGATCATTCGCGCACGAGTGCAGCATTCTAGACCCCTCGAGCTAAGCTGAATTTTACTGTCAATTTATTAATTTTTTGTTTATTTATGGTTTGCTCTGCAACGGTTTCAGTCTGTTCGAATATAGAACGCGATGTATTAGGATCAGAGAATAACGAAACCAACTACTATAGCGTAGTGCATCAATGGAAGGGTTACATGCTGGAACCAAACTCGAAATGGGAACTGTCAAGTATTCATGTTGCAATTACAACCCTGTAAGAACGCTTCCTCAGTTCAGTCCTTACGACTCAGTACGATTTCTCTCACATCTTTCGTTCAACATTAGAGAAAGGTTTCCGAAGAGCAAAGAAGTACTGTTAGTGTGCAGTGTTTGTAGAAGTCCTCTATTTGTATACCCCTCCCAATGCTCTCTAAAAGAGATGACCTGCATTAACGAAACTGACAATGCTGGTACAGTCACGCGGAACGGCGACGGCTGTACAAACCTTACAGCCAGACTCAATACATCTTCAAACACCTCTAGGGGTAGACACAAGGAGCGAATTAGAGATGACGGTGCTTGTTGATTGACCATAAATGTGTGCCGCTTTCTGTCATCAAACAAACTAGACATCAATAATTTAGAAAGCAATGCATGGAGAACGGATGTATAAAATTTATACTACGTAATGTAGATCGATTACTTGGATGTGATTCTCGGAACCGTTAGTAACTCTTCTGTCACCCATCACAACAGCTTCGGTTCGCAGCCTCCATGTACTCTTAACCTTTTAAAACCTAGCGGTAACTTCACATACGACCAGGTTTAACATTAAAGAATTCTACGTGGTGCCCACATTGCGTTTATGTGTTTTGTACGGATCTCAGAACAAACAGCAACTTTTGCCTTATAAAACATTAAGAGACTGGTTTTTATAACCGAAGTGGAGAGTGTTTACAGCGCGGTACGCACTGAGTCCTTATATAAAACAGATATGCTTCGTCTTTAAAGGGTTAAGCGGCGATAAAACGCCCACACACGGACACTGACCACTCGCCTCCATCTAATGCAAAAGTCTGGAATGGGTAGAAAGGTAAAGGTAAAGGTAAAGCAATCCCATTACAGGCCTGGACAGGCCCAGAGGGTTCCAGGAGGTTCAGGCTCCCAGATTTCTAGACAATCGGCACATGAAGGTGGTAAGGTTGTCAGCCCTATGCACCGGCCGCGTTTACCCCCCAGGAAATATTCCTGGTACTCATTTCCGTTAGAGGCTGAGTCGACCCCAGGGCCATAGTGCGACCGACAGGATTATGCCAATGAAAAATTCCACTGACACCATCGGGAATCGAACCCGCGACCTGCCGATTTGTAGCACAGTGCCTCAACCAACTGCGCCACCGCGGTCATGGGTAGAAAGGTACCTCCGAAAACTGCATGCACCTGTATGATGCACTGATTAGTCACAAGCACATGTTCAGGTTTTCCTGTTGTTAAAAGACATTTACATCACTTCAACAAGAATTCCGAATTCATCGTCAATATTTGAACTGTCAGAAATCAAACGCAATGTCTTTCCTAAGGCTATGAACACGCCGAAGAGGACCAGAGAAACCAAGACCAGACAATTCACACTGTCCAGTCACATCTGCAGTCAACCAGAGTCACTAAGGCCCAATACACACAGTCACGAAGACAACTCTGATGTCGCATTTCCCTCAATATGGACGCGTTTACCCAGCTTTTTGTTACACAGGTTCTGAATACAAAGCTGCATTGGCGTACAATTACGTATACACTTCTACAGAAAAACTTTCATTTTTACCCTCGTTTACAAAGGCGTGAAAAAAGCTATTTAGCTACATCATGTCTGTCCGTCCGTCCGTTTGTCTGTCCATCCTTCCGTATGCATCAGTTCGGCTCCCACTTGACGGACGTGTGTGAACTTTTATATTGGACACTTTTATTGAAATATGCCGAGAAACTTCAAATTTGCTTAAGATCGGACAGAAATATCATCAGGCACTTCATATGAAGAACTAAGCACACCTTACATTGCTGACAGGCATACAAAGTGGCCATAAAATCGAGCTTTTCTATCCAAACAGTACTGTGCTGTTGTTTATTCTTCGCATGGTTAACAGCAGGACAACTGGGCTTCAGTCCCAGGTGACGGTCCCGTTTTTGTTTTGTCACCTTCGCCAAACGATTCATGAAGCCCACACAGCTTTCTCTATAACGGATGCAGGGGGCTCTTTTCTACCGAGCAAATTGGCCAAGGCACTCACTTCTATTCACGCGGTTCTACCGCTCCGTGCCCACCACAGGTTTCCATGGCCTGCTGATAACAGACTTCCGAGTCCCAAACTGCAAAGAACAGCGCAGATATCTTGTTCGCGCTGGCATTATGTTGTTATTAACCCTTTAAAGACGAAGCGTATCTGTTTTATATAAGGACTCAGTGCGTACCGCGCTGTAAACACTCTACACTTCGGTTATAAAAACCAATCTCTTAACCCTTTAAAGACGAAGCGTATCTGTTTTATATAAGGACTCAGTGCGTACCGCGCTGTAAACACTCTCCACTTCGGTTATAAAAACCAATCTCTTAATGTTTTATAAGGCAAAAGTTGCTGTTTGTTCTGAGATCCGTACAAAACACATAAACGCAATGTGGGCACCACGTAGAATTTTTTAATGTTAAACCTGGTGGTACGTAAAGTTACCGCTAGGCTTTAAAAGGTTAATTTACTCGTATACGGCGAGAATATGCAAGAAACTGTCAAAGACAGAGGCATTGGTCACTGTTATTTTACCATCTCCATATTCTTATTTTGCGGAAAACCGTCACTGCATCTAGGGCACACCCAACCTCCTATTCAAGGGGTACTGGGAGCTCTTTCCCTAGGAGTAAAGTGGTAGGAGCTTGAAGGTCAGGGGCGCACCCAAGGGCGGAGCTGCTGGGCTGCAGCGCACCCAAATTCCCAAAACCGAAATTTAAAAAACACAGATTTTGTAGATATTATGATATCAAGAGTTTTACGTGATTTACGTTTCAGCCGAAATTAGCCACTGAAATCTGCTGATGATTAGTACATTAGAATTTTGAAAAATAAATTTAAAAAATTAAAAATCAAGAAGATAGGACACTGTGATTGCACCATGGAAAATGTAATCATATTTGTATGGCTATAAATGCAGTTGCAAATAGTGTTATGTTGTACTTACGATAAGATTCTTATAACATAATTTCTTGAATCAAACGTAAATTATATAAAGCCTCAGGGTCAGCCCCTCCCCCCTTCCCGCCAGCGCAAATTTCGGGGTGCGCACCTGTTGGAGGCAACTACTCATCTTCTAGTGCCGAGGTTGAGAATTTATAGACGTATGCCTGCACTCCGCAGTACCTTCGCCACATTCAGAGGAACAACTTTATGTTGTCGTCTTCCCACATTTCATCATTTTCCGTCCACCATAGCAAAGAAACCAGCACACATCCTTCGGCGTGTTTCTAACATGTCTAACTAAATAAACAACAAGAAACGGACTAAGAATGCCAACCCACAAACGAACAAGGCAGCCTTACGATGTGCGATACCCTTGGAAGACCAGAGTGCTTAGGAATCACCTGTAATTGTGAAGGTCACCCAGAGACGGAGTAGACGCTATAGAGGGGTTGGCTTGTCGACGCCACTTCCCGGCCCCTTTTCCCCCTGGGAAAGAGACCCCGTACCCCTTTACAGGGGTCTAGATGGGCCCCAGGGTGGGTCTGGACGGACGCGGAATATCTCTTTCCCACCGGCATCCAATCCCCGGACCTGCCAGCCCGTAGCAAGTCGCTATACTGACTACGCTATCCCGGCCTACTTACGGGTCACTACGGAAGAAACCTAACGTGACAGCAAGCCATACTGCAACAGGGCTACGCGTACTAAGAATCTCCACTTAAATGCGGAATGACCTGCGATATTCTGAAGCACCTACTGCTGGATCGGAAATAAAGTTCCAGAAGAAAGGCGTGCAGTCAGGCACCAATTTTCTCTTCATTTATTTCTGTAATGTCAATACACCAAATTCTCCAGGCAGTCGCAGTTTGCTAAAAACTGTACAGCAGGCGGAATTACAAGACCTGTATTTGAGCTTCTCAGACCGAAACTCTGGTTCGCAGCAGTTCCCAATTTCCGGCAATCCTATTTCAACACACGATCGATACAGCGATCTGAAGAGCAGCTGTCACAATTGTGGAGAGACAGGAAGCTATTACACGTAGCAAGTCCGCGTTTGAAAATTCAACATTTTAAAAAATATTATCCAGTTCCTCCGAGCAAATTTCAGGACAGGATTTTTGAAAAGATTGAAGCTAGCTACGTAGTGGGATGAATTTCTGTTGCTTTTTCGGAGGTATTCCATTCAAATCTCAGTCCGGACATCGGTTAGCATGACCGAAGTCCTCCACCGTTAAAGGGTACTGAGACCGTGCCTTAGATGATACAAACGCGGCGGGACTGCTAACTTATGGAGTCGGAAAAGTACCAGCTTCCCTCAATACTGAGTACTGCAATTTCGTATCATGATAGATCGTAGACGTATAACAAACAAACAAACAAACAAACAAACAAACAAACAAACTCACGAAACAGGGTCTCCCTTAAGAAGCTACCCCCTCCTCCGCTAGTCAAGAAATCCCCCACATTTTATGAAAAGAGAAGGTTCATTACCGCATTCACAAAAGCCTGTCACTTGTGCCTGTCCTGAGCCAGGTCAATTAATTTCATGTCCCACGTCCTATTTTTCGATGATCCAGTTCAATTTTATCCTACCATCTTGGCCTACGTTTTCCAAGTTTTCCCTTTCCCTCAGGATCCTCCCACTAGCACTCTGTATGCACCTCCACTATCCTCCACACGTGCCACACGTCATTTTATGTGTACCGTTAAAATAAAAAGTCAGAAACGGAAATAATGCGACTCTACCATAAATTGTGTACTTCATTTTCTGGTTTGTCAGTATTCTACATTCCCCACTACGCTACCTACACACACGTCTTTATACTGTGGCCTTGTAGCAGGTCTTGACCCTACGGACAGAGTCGTTTGTTGCTCTTACCTACACCGTATTTGACACTGTTATAAACTTCACTTTTATAGTACTCATGTACGACCCTCACAATTAAATCCACAGCCTTCTAAAGTACAGAAGCACTCCTGAAATTCCAGATTTGGCTGCCAACATTTACCCTTCCTATTCTGGCTTTCGTTTAGGACAGGCTATAATATTCTGCTTTAGGCTTCGGCCTATATACAACTGTAACGCGTATTTTTTATTGTTCAGCCATCTCTGATCGCGTTTTGTTCGCCCAGTGACGGCGGGACATGCTTATTCCGCCAACAACAATAAATAATTCGAAACCAGAAGAACCAGTGGTTCTGAGCTTGTCGTTTCGCTGCGATGACATGTTTATTTTTTGCGAAAGAAAAGTCGTCCCAGTAGCTAATATACTTGTGGCTTAAAAGTTGCCCCAGTAGCTAACATACCTATGGATTAAAAGTTGCCCCAGTAACTAACATAACTTTGGCGTAAAATTTGCCCCAGTAGCTAACATAGCTATGGATTAAACAAGACCAAACTCATGACAAGGTAACGTTTAAAGTTAATCAAATACAATATTCGCCCAACTAATGCACTATCATTATTCTAAATATCATTATATTACAATATTTTTACGCTGATCCGCATAATAACAGTGCATTATTTGGACGAATATTCTATTTCATTAACCTTTTCAAACCTAGCGGTAACTTTACATACGACCAGGTTTAACATTAAAAAATTCTACGTTGTGCCCACATTGCGTTTATGTGTTTTGTACGGATCTCAGAACAAACAGCAACTTTTGCCTTATAAAACATTAAGAGATTGGTTTTTATAACCGAAGTGGAGAGTGTTTACAGCGCGGTACGCACTGAGTCCTTATATAAAACAGAGTACATCCCGTCTTTAAAGGGTTAAAAACTATGCACGGTATGAATAATATAGTACTAATGTACAGTTAACTTTATAATTAAATTGAACACCTTCGTTTCAGTAAGGTTTCTTTTTGTCTGCTGGTCCTTGCCGTTCCGTGAAATTTTCCAGTGTAAAAATCTTTTACATTTAAACAGCGCAGTAGGTATATGTGTCACGATAAGAGTTGTACGGCTGTCGCAGTTTGCCACTCAGGTGCACCGCACGCACTAACTCCCAGCAGCCTTGTTCCCAGCTTTCTTCAGCCGTCGTTACGCCCCTTTCCGTCCGTCCTTCTGATAACATCTACGTACTGACCGCGCTCTTACGGAACCCGAACTGTCACATGCAGGGATCAATTCGCTAAGCTAAAGAAGACCTTCGATATCCATTCGTCCCTTAGTGTGACAGACCAAATACGAGGATTGAAACAGCAAGTAAATATAAGCACGGTTGTGTACATTTTAATAATATTTTACGCGCGGACTGACAGACACAAATATAATGGAATTAACTGCCACATTACACAACTCTTCGTTGCCAACGCGTGAAAGTAAGTTAAAAGAGGGTCAAAGTTAAAATTATAATTAAAAATCAAGTCGTAACAACCCAGTAAACTAAGCTTTAAGATAACCGATCCTTAAAAGATGGCAGGTTCTCACAGCTGTGTTACTAAAGATTCAAGACAATATTTCAAATAAAATTTTAACACTTATTAAACACTGCATGTACGAACTCATGGTAGCGGTAATGCTCGACAGCTGTATTATGGAGGTGCTGGATTCGACATCTGGCTGCGTTAACCACTGTCCCGTTTTCGCTGTTTTCCGGAGTCTCCCCAGACAAAGACCGTGATGGTAACCGCACAAATAAATGAGTTAAATTCTTCCAAATTCTTAGGTACTCGACAGTAGTAACAATTTTGCTATGGTGTATAACATCTACTTGAAATGTCTAGGTAGCCTGACCACAAATGAGGCAAAACGCACACGTGAAAGAAATTAAATCCATAAATGCCATGCCAAAGCAGCATTCAACAAGAATACTTTTTCACCAGCAAATTGGATTTAAATTTAAGGAAGAAATTAGTAAAATGCTACATTTGGAACATAGCTTCGTATAGTGCTGAAACTTGGACACTTCGGAAAGTAGATCAGTAATACCTGGAAAGTTTTGAAATGTGATCCTGAAGAAGGATGGAGAAGATCATTTGGACCGATCACGAGAAACGAAGAAGTGTTACATAGAGTCAAGGAGAGGAATATTCTACAGACAATAAAAAGAAGGAAGGCTAACTGGACTGGTCACGTCTTGCGTAGGAACTGCCTTCTAAAACACGTTATTGAAGGAAAGTTAGAGGGAAGGATAGAAATGACAGAAAGACGAGGAAGAAAACTTCAGCAGCTGCTGGATGACCTTAAGAAAAGAAAGGATACTGGGAATTGAAAAAGGAAGCACTAGATCGCACTGTGTGGAAAACTCGCTTTGGAAGCGGCTATGGACCTGTCGTAAGACAGACTGCGGCATGAATGAATGAATGAATGAATGAATGAATGAATGAATAACGTCTGCAGTCAAAACAGCTGCATGAAACCATTTTTTTGTAAAGTGCATGAACAGAAAGCTGGGTGCGGCCCAGGGATGATCTGGAGGTTTCGGAGAGCAGAAGTTCGTTGCCCTATCAAGAATCGAACCACTGCTCTTTGCACGTAATTCTGAAAATTAGTTACTACACCGACTGAGCTACCCCGGCGAGTACAATATGGAAAAAAGTAATAGAAAACCTGCCTTAAATACTGAAAAAAAACTTTTTGTAACGGGCTGTGAAGTACACAGACTTAGAGAAAAGAAAGGGAGAAGAAAGAAAGGAAAGACAAAAACGAATACACAAACAGGATGAACTACATACAAAGTAGTTCATTAAACGTAACAATTATACTGTCTGTAAAATCAGCTCCATTCATGTAGCAGCACACCTTCAGAGGAGAATTTAATGCCTACTTTCCTGCTGCATCGACATGTGTCCATACGATACGTGTCTAATATGACTGCTCTTGTTTTATTTTATTCGTCATTTTTGTGAAGAGTTTATGACTTCAGTTTGGTTCTGTACGAGATAAATTTGCAGGACATAACGTCTATGTTTGTGAAAGTAAAATCTGCGATATCCGTTATTGGATTATCCAGAAATCTCTATTAACCGGCAAATTGGCAAAGAGTGGTCAGATAATGTAGTGTGGTAAGATCAGTTGCTTTATTGCCTTCGCCTTTTACAGGGTGTTAGAGTGCAGTGCCTGGGATATTTCATTTTTGTCATGGCAGGGATTGGTAAAAAGCGGAAACAGTAGTGTTAAAGACAAAGGAAAAAATAGGTCTGTCCATAAGGTTGATAAGCACACGACGGTACATAGTAAGTATAATATTCTGATATCCGGAAAACTGCGATATCCGGCAAACCCTTGGTCCAGGATGTGCCGGATATCACAGATTTTAATGTAATTACGGGCGTAAAAGTAATACTCCATATATAACACGTAGGTATAATTGTGATCAACTTCCGTGCCGTACTTAACTGCCTAGGGGCTGCGGTGGCGCAGTTGGTTGAGGCACTGCGCTACAAACCGGCAGGTCGCGGGTTCGATTCCCGATGGTGTCAGTGGATTTTTCATTGACATAATCCTGTCGGTCGCACTATGGCCCTGGGGTCGACTCAGCCTCTAACAGAAATGAGTACCAGGACTATTTCCTGGGGGGTAAACGCGGCCGGTGCGTAGGGCTGACAACCTTACCACCTTCAAGCGCCGATTGTCTAGAAATCTGGGAGCCTCGACCTCCTGGAACCCTGTGGGCCTGTCCAGGCCTGTAGTGGGACTGCTTTTTTACTTAACTGCCTAACTTCGACTGTTCACCAGTTATCGTCACCAGACCGAAAGTTGAGGAAATATTCGCACAAATATTTGGCATCTCACAGTCTACAAAAATATTGCATTAACAGAAATTCCATACTTAAAAACTTAAAGAGCATGTGACGACGCTGTTGTGGCTACCAACTCAATGTTTCGCGCGTTCGTCATGTTATTACTGTTGTTTGTAGGAAACTAGTAGGCGCATAGATAAAGAAAAGTACAGAAATGGGTGAAACATAGAACCCCCGCCCGAAACATACTCACACACACACATCTCATGGTCATAATTTTTCCCCTTTTAGGAATGGAAGAAGCCTCGCAGTCACTGTCACGGAAAATCCGTGAACGCGAGTGCTGTCAAGTGGCATGCTCTGCCATCTACTGCTTAACGTCTCTACTTCGCAAAGAGTAGGTCAGCTGCCGAATATTGGCACGCGATGGCGCCTCACAGCACTTTCAAGACGCCGAAGGATGTGCTAGGCTTGAGGGGACCTTCTATACGCAAACACAATCCATATTGTCCCACTCTTTCATCGCCCAGCGACAACCATCAGTGGCAGCGAAAGGGGGAACCCTTGTGACATAATGGCGACTGAAAAGGGAAAAGTAGCAACGTTTCTTAATTTATGAGGTGCTCCTCACTTAGACCGGCCTTTAGGCATTATTACGCTATATCTTATTTAAGACTGATAACAGCATATGGGCCTACATCAGCATGCGGTTTTTATCCTGATATAGACTTCAAACGTTTCGTTTACACTGTCATCTTTTGGATTGACTTGAAAACTTCCGCTTAACCAACATAACCAGAGCGCATAAAAAAATACGACATAATTGTAAACATAATATACAAAGAAGAAATGAAGTTCTTCAATTGTTTTCTGATATTTCCTGTTCGAACGCTCTATATCAATCAAGTGGCATTCTTTCCATGGACAAAGGCATGTTGTCAATGGGAGGCTCACAGCAACAGTTTTCGTACTCCTTTTCAACACTGATGTCTCAACGCCCCACAAAAAAGTAATGACTGTAAAGCCGATGTACGTTAATTTTCTGATTAAGCCAATATACTTAGTAAGTACGAGCTGATACACGTAGTCAGCTGCCATGAGACTAAACAGGCCTAATTGATAATATGTGACAAATAATAGGTGACACGCACAAAAGCACAGAAAGCAAGCGAAAAAGCATTTTCATTCCTTGTCAAACGTAAAAAAAAATAGCTAATATAAGACATTTGAAAAGCAGACTTACAGTGCTAGGAAGCTCTGACAGTTTTATTGGCACGCCAAGGAAATAAGGGTAATGAAGTCAAGAACGCCAAACATTAGGGCGTATCTGATAAAGAGAAGTTAAAAGGAACGAATTAAGGCGACTGAGAAATAAAGGTGAAGAACAAAGCTATTTGGGAAATATAAGAACAGACTCTAAAGAGTACATAATGAGGAAATTCGTGATTTGTACATCTCGTGGAGTATTAAAAGAGATGTCAGATCAAGGCGTACAAATGGAAGCGGCAGGGAACGTGGCTTGAATGGTTTGGGGGGAATACATACTGGGTTTTGGCGGGCAAACCTGAAGTAAAGAACAATGTGGAAGGCCTTGGTGTAGGTAGAAGGATAACAGTAAGATGGGCCTTAAAGAAATAGGACGGGAGTGAAACGGGAACAAGTAGCGGGCTGCTGGTTGTGAATGCGGTAATGAACATTCGGGTCCCATAAAATGCAGGGGAATTTCGTGACTAGCTGAGAAACTATCACCTTCTCTGGATGGACTGTGCTCCGTGCTTAGTTAATCTGAGGCAAAAAGTGCTAATACAAGAATACAGAGACATTTTAGCAGGCAAGTGTCAATGGACATTGTGTCACGGTTACACGGCACTCAATCGAAAGCAAGATCTCCTTTCAGGCTTTAAATGAAACGGGACCTTAACAAATGAAGCGTCGCCAATGTGTTAACTCAGACCACTGTTGCACCGGATCAGACCAATAACATAACAATGGACAGAAAATGTAAGCACCAAAGGGGCCTATAAAAGAAGAAATTAAATCTCACCACAGAACTGGTGAGACCCATTTGAAGCAAAAATGTAAGAAGGTGAATTTCGCCCTACAACAAGCCATGATGGCCCGGGGGGGGGGGGGGGAGTAGAGGTGTAGCTCTGCTATTTCTTTAACCTCCCCGCTAGATTGGGGTTGGTGGTCAACGTCACGCCCCAGCCGCTTTAGGGACCCGGTCCTCATTTTACAGGAGACTGGGTGGGCCCCACGGCCGGTCAGGATGGGTGCGAAAAATCTCCCCCGACGGGATTCGATCCCCGGACCGTATTTTATATTCACATTCATACACAGAATACATATTTCTGCAACTTTCTATTTTCGGGCCCCACTTTACGCCATTTAATGTATATGTATACAGCTATATGATTTTATTATGTGAATGATATAAATACAATTAAATTAATTAAATAACTCAAAATACAAAATTTTTGCATGCGTATACAGTATGCGTATTTATTTTTGCTTTATTGGCGTTGTTATCAGAATATAATTAAAGGCCCCTCTGTAGTAAAATAAAGCAGTGAGGCGACGCTTCCAATTTCAGTTAGCCTTTGCTACTTGAGTGCTGAAATTTTCTAAGTTGCTAAACGTGTGAACATGTTACTTTGGGGTGCAGGTCACGGTCTCAGCAGTACTGGTGTGTTGCATCATGTGTGTGTTGTGTTCCGTTCTTGCTTAGACAGAGACTGTAATCTTCACAGCCATCACCACGATAACCTCAAATCTCACGTCCTGTCAAGCTGCTTTTCTTTCCAAACCTTGAGACAATGTCATCAGCAATGCACTCATATTAACCGTCATTTGCATAATCTATTCTGCGAAGACAGCCCAGCTTTAAAGTGCGCTCAGCTCCTTCGGAATCTAGACGTTGTTCGTACTGCAAAATTTTGGGAATTTCAGGGCACTTACGAGGTTTAAGATTCAAGTCTTCTGGGATATGATACCATATAAACTGATACTTTTAGACGTTTCAGAGAAGCGTATTGCCTCCAACCTCACGGATGAACAATCCGAGCAGACTTTTAAAATACTATCTAGCTCGGTTACAACGTAATGACAGGGACTGAATACTTTGTGTCGTTACGAATGAGTGTCGTTATAAGCGAGGAGTATAATGTTATGGTTAATAGAGACGAAATTAATTGTTACCACAGAATATCTGACGCTGTAAGCGAGCTGTCGTATAAACGGATGTCGTTATAAAAGGGTTGCACTGCATTTACCAGCCCCCAGCATGGAACATCCCCGGAGACTTGATTATTCAACACCGCTCTGAGAAAGTCGAGGTTTTTACAGCTTTACGTAGCTCATTTCCATGTATATATTTATATATTAGTAGAATTAACCAACAAATGCACAATGTTTTTGTTTTATATTTATTTTCACTTTTTCTCCGACATGTTTCGGCATCCACATGCCATTCTCAAGGGGACCTCCTTGAGAATGGCATGTGGATGCCGAAACATGTCGGAGAAAAAGTGAAAATAAATATAAAACAAAAACATTGTGCATTTGTTGGTTAATTCTACTAATATATAAATATATACATGGAAATGAGCTACGTAAAGCTGTAAAAACCTCGACTTTCTCAGAGCGGTGTTGAATAATCAAGTCTCCGGGGATGTTCCATGCTGGGGGCTGGTAAATGCAGTGCAACCCTTTTATAACGACATCCGTTTATACGACAGCTCGCTTACAGCGTCAGATATTCTGTGGTAACAATTAATTTCGTCTCTATTAACCATAACATTATACTCCTCGCTTATAACGACACTCATTCGTAACGACACAAANGAAAAAGTGAAAATAAATATAAAACAAAAACATTGTGCATTTGTTGGTTAACCGTTTAAAGCCTAGCGGTAACTTTACATACGACCAGGTTTAACATTAAAAAATTTTGCGTGGTGCCCACATTGCATTTATGTGTTTTGTACGGATCTCAGAACAAACAGCAACTTTTGCCTTATAAAACATTAAGAGACTGGTTTTTATAACCGCAGTGGAGAGTGTTTACAGCGCGGTACGCCCTGAGTCCTTATATAAAACAGATATGCTTCCTCTTTAGAGGGCAATTCTGCTAATTCTTACAGCTTCTTCGTGCCATGTTAAATGTACACCTCATCACAGAAGCACGGACCGTCCTCAGGTTGCAGACTGACCAAACGGCCTCCAGATACGGAAGACTGCTAAGAATATATTGAACAAGAATTCTACAACTGTTAGTCTAGAGTCGACCGCCCGCATAATTACTCATCTCAGCCTTCGATAAATTTACTGAGTGAGATAAATTTCTGAGTAGTTCAAAGTCATTGCCCTCTGATGAAAACAGTGTGATACTGCGCGTCGGAACTAGACCTAGTGGAACCCGTTTCGTGTGTGAACCAGGTAGGTCATTCTAGAAGAGTGGTTTCCAATCTGGGGTTCACGGTTCAGTAGCGCAAAGTTCCGTCAATTCCGGCCCGTGAGAAAGGAAGGGAGAAAACGAAAGATAAAATCGAGAAGAAGCAGACGAAGGCAGAAAGTAGAGCTGTATGGGAAAATGTGATAGAATATGAAAGAGAGGGTAGAAAAGAGAAAAAATAATAAATATTTTAAGAGGTTGTGCCACTCTGTGACCTGTCACAATATGCAACGCCATTAACCCTTTAAAATCTAGTGGTGACTGTACATATATACCACGAGTTTTAATGTTAAAACACAGTACGTTCGGCCCACACAGTGCACTTACCTATTTTATACGATTCGCAGAGTAAGTTCGTGCTACAAAGGGAAATAATCTCCACAAACAGCCATTATTTCTGTTTTATCGCAGAAAAGAAGTGTATTTACTTCGCGGTAGGAACTCAGTCTTTAATTCAGGTTAAGCGCAGTCTCTAAAGGGTTAAGTGGATCTTGTAACTTCACAGAACTTAAAACATTACTCCAAAAACCCGGTCAACAGTGGTATGATCCAAATTTGTTCTTAGTCTAAGAAAGAAAGCTCCCCATCCGCCAATCGAAAGTAGCTGGAGCTTGAAACCAAGTCTGCATTAAACTTGACAGTTAGCTTGGAAGGAATCTGTTGCTTTGGGATCTTTGTACCAATAAATAAGTGGGTGGATTCTTATAGGACACAATTACCTGACCTTGGTTTGTCTCGCTCCTAACTAGGAAAGTCAATTAATCATGTCTACAAATATCTGTAGGGGCATATATCACAATTCCCTCAATTTCTACTCTGTTTCCTCCGCGCACAAGCAACATCAAGCTGACTATCGAACAGCCGAGGATGGCAACTACGTAAAAGCATTCCTTCTGTTTCGCACTACCGTGGACTTCGCAGGTTGTTTCCGGGCGTTGCATTACCGAGGTCCTCTGATCTGTGGAAATGTGTTAATGTATTATAACTGGAAAAAAAATCCCAGTGTAAATGAATTTTCAACGGGATTTTTAGGTCGTGAAACTTGGTATCTTGCTGATATTTTTAAAAACCTGAATGTACTATACACATTTTTTTTTAAGGAAAAGGCATTTATGCGCTTTCAGCTTCAGAAAATGTCCAAGATTTAAATCTGACAGTGTCACTGTGGAAACGAAGGAACATGTCAGACTCTGACCCAACTATTAACTGTCGTAGGTGAAAGTGTATATAAGAATGCTATGTTAAATGAAACCAGTCATTGTAACACACTAAAGGGTCGGGACACATAGTTAAGCGTTACATCCCTCACAACTCCAAAGAAAACACACGGAAGAACGAAAGGATCACAAGTCCAGCCGTTCTAGTAATACGGTAGCCTGCAATCAGTCGAATTTGTCCGAAACTCGTGAGGTTTACAATGAAGCAATGAATAACACGGACCTCAGCGTCGGGGCACTTTACTCAGCATCGGAACAGGCAGACACACAGCATTTCATATGACAGTCTTCTAAATCTGGATACGATGTAGATTCGTAGGTTTACACCTGCGTTTCGGAGAAACATGGTGCCTTCACCTTCATGACGGATGCCAAGGAAAGAAAAAATTCCCGATATATTACTTCTCTCATTTCAGTGGTTCTGATACATCACAGTCCTTGCAAAATATTTACACAATGAAAACAGCCTCCACGTTTTAATCAACTCAACGTTTACCTGCAACATAATTCGATCAACCCTGACACGGAGGCAGTGTGTTCCTGCGGAAGTCCCATACAAAATGCGAACCCACAAGTTGTCAACCTACAAGGCCTTACGGTGTCAAAGCCCAGAAGACCACCATGTGAACAATGCAGTGAAATGAAAACATTATACAGACAGAAATACTTTAATGCTACAGTGATTCTTTGAACTTACTTGTTGGTGTACTGTCACTCGCGCAGTTTTCCGAATCGACGTAAGACGTATTGAATTCCGTTACATTATCCGGCGTGTCGACAGACACAACGATGTCCGGGACTGTAGAAGAAGTCAGTTCCGCTGTATTGCCTTCAACTGGGGACACATTTTCCATTTCCATTAGGTCATCAGGCGTGTAATCAGGATGCCTCCCATTTCTTACCCAGGAGTTGATCTTCTTGGCACGGACGGTCTGATTTTCGATGATACGTCGACGCTCACGTTCAATATCTTCCAGTGAGGCGTCAACGTCCAGAAGGCTAACGTCCGGTAAGGTTTCACGAAGTTTCTGCATCTTTTCGTCATAGCTCTTCATGATCTGAGCACCGATGTTTCGAGGCATGCCATCGCCCCCGAAAGACGCACTCCCTTGCTTCATGGTGTTCACGCTTGCTGCAGGACAATTGACGTAATACTGCGAGCCGTAAATCGTCTTCACTGAGTCCACCGACCGATCAACCGCACACAGGAACTCTGGCTGTTCAGCGCTGTGATTTTGATCTTCCTGTTTCACTTGACTCAGTTCGGAAGGGGGCACTGTCTTCGTCTCCCAAGTGCCATCTTCAGAGATTTCAATTACCGATGTTTCTTCACACTCTGCGTCTTCTGTAACTGTGCAGTCTTTTTGAGAAATGTCACTCATCTTACTTTCTGATTCCTTATCTGTATTATCCCTACTTATCTCTTCGGATTTTGGAAGTTCTCCATTAACAGGCCCTGAAACTACATTCGATAAACAAATTCTTTCTCCTGCAGTCCCACCATTGTCTGAGATGTCTCCGCTGATAATTATGGCAGCATTGTCTTCTCTATGGTTCTTGGGATCCCCAGAGAATGATAAACCTTGATCGATGTTAGCATAGATTGTATTGTTATCATCGGACGCTACACAAATACCAAATGATTCGCCTTTACAGGCGACAGTTTTATCTTGAATATCAATGTCGTTTGCAGTGTCTTCATAAGACGGTACAAAAGCACATACCCTGCTATCGATTGATTTATTTCCACCGGAATTTATGCAGTTACGGTCTTCAGCGAGTTTCTCAGCATCACTGGAATAATTTACGCACTGTTCAACTTTTGTACCCCTTAAATTGTCTTCGCAGTCAGTTACGCATTTATCCAGATGAACATTGTCTATGTTGCTTCCACGAGTAGCTATATTATTATCAGTCTTATCATTGAGTGCCTTATCGTCACATGAATTTAAGATATTATTATTTATTTTGATCGTTTCTCCTACAGAAGGATCAACAGGGTTATCAACTTCACCATCGGCTCGATTTTCTGCAGACGAGGTTACAGAGCTCTCGGACTTAAGCTTGCGCGAATTGTCTCCGTTGTCATCGGCTTTAGTGTCATTAGAATTGTGTTGAGGACAAACAGCACTACCATCGATTTTGTAATCGATTACCTTGCCACTAGAGGTAATATTGTTTTCAGAGTCTTCAGCACGAGCTGAAACATGTTCGTTGGAAGCTTCACAGCCGGCAGTCTCTGCAAGGCTCTCCATGTTTCCTGTCACAGAACAACCATTCACGTCATTCACACTGTTACTGTCCACGTGTGTAGCAGCACTCATTTCGATGCTTCTTCCTTCTTCGCCCTTCAAAGCAGCATCCTTATCCTCGTATAACATGGCCGAGATGTGAGGTCTGCACTTTTTACGTCTTGGTTTCACAACTGTCGAGTATATCACTTCAACTGGAAGAGTGAAAATCTCTCCATCGAAGCCCGTCTCTGGGTCCCAGCACACGTTCTCGTAGTCTTGGAAGCCTTTGGGTGGTTTTACTTTCCCCGCATCAGGTTCTTCGAAGCTGACGAGATTTGAATTGAAGATTGCCCCAGGAGGGACCTCATAAATATTTGGATCTGGACTTATTGTTTCAGTGTCGCTCTGGAGTAGACCCAAAAAGATATTTACTGGGCTCTGACATGCGACGTGTTCGTAGATATGCTCTTTGTCATCCTCACTCACAGCAACAGCACAGTTCTCGTACCATGGCTCCTCAGAATCAGCGTTTTCGTAGAGGTGATCGTTCTCGGCATGTTGGGACCTGCAAGTTAAACAGACACGGGGCGTTATAGGCCTGTATCTTTGTTTTACATAACAGGTATATAAAAATACCGTCTTATGGGATGTGACGTCATGTGGCCCGACAGAAAGGGCACCACGCTGCTACCATCTCCACAAACAATGTGGGGACAAGTGGCGGGGTCTTGTGAATGCGGTAACGAACCTCGGGTTTCAATACGCGGGGGCGGGGGTGGGAGGGGGGAGGATTTCTTGAGTAACTGAGGAACTTCTAGCTTTTCGAGAAGGATTCTGCTTCATGGAGTCAGGCCTACGTGGCCCTGAGTTAGAAGGCAGCGCGTTCCTGCGAAACGTCGGCAATCGTTAACCCTACCACTCGGCGTAACAACTCCGAATACCTGAATTCTAAAGTTTCGTGAAAATGATTAGAACGCTTTGGTATGTTCAGAAGAATTTCAACAGTGCGCCTTGCTACAGACTGACTGCAAGACATATCTTGCTGCAGCACTTCCAGAGGTCAACAGGTTCTCTTCACGTCTTTCTGCGTTTACGCAGGTTCCTCGTATTTGGTTTCAGCTGGTCAGGGCAGTCGGCCTCGGAACCTAACCCCTATAAAACGGATACGCAACGCGTCACACTTCTTACAGATTCACAATGATATCGACACAGTTTTTAACTGGTCATCCAGTCTCATAGAAATGAAGGGACGAAACAACAAAATGTACGTTTATGTTTCTATACACATGCACAGATTTCACGTTATAAAGTCATATACTTGTGTAGTTAACATGAAAGTCAGGTTTACACAGCTGAAAAAGTGGTGAATTCATGCTGTTAAGTAACAAGGCATATCATTTCCTGTGGCTGAGTAATGAAAGTCACATTTCTGAATACTTCTTTTAAGTTCTTGCTATCAGATGTACTTTATCATTATATAAATTGCTACTTTCCCGCTTACGACTTTTTAAAACAAGCAATGCTAAAATAAAGTGTTTTCATTAATATGGGCAAACATTAAGTGAAAAAAAAAACAATAGTTGCGAGCACTAAGGAAACAATGTAACGTGCCACAAGACTTCTTTTCCACGCACTTCGAAGATGATGTTTGTTATTTATTCACTTTTCCTCAAGATTTTGATCAAATATTACCCTTTTAAAGCCTAGCAGTAACTTTACATACCACCAGGTTTAACATTAAAAAATTCTACGTGGTGCCCACATTGCGTTTATGTGTTTTGTACGGATCTCAGAACAAACAGCAACTTTTGCCTTATAAAACATTAAGAGACTGGTTTTTATAACCGAAGTGGAGAGTGTTTACAGCGCGGTACGCACTGAGTCCTTATATAAAACAGATACGCTTCGTCTTTAAAGGGTTAATATCCTGGGCTGTTACAAAAAAAGTTCCTACTTAATAAACTAAAACACTTTTGAGAGTATAAGGCAATTATCTACCAATCAGTTTCTGTCCCATAAGAGTTAATATGTCAAGCAGTTTATACCTCTGGTTCTCATATACAGGGTCTTCAGTTAGTTCCACCAGATTGCAGTAGATTCTATCCTGATGGCCGTCTGATTCTTGCAGCTGTTCAGGTGTTTGCGGTACAGCAGACGTCAGATTCTTGACGACACGTTTAGTCTCGTCAGCTTTAGCTTTGTTTCTCTTGTCACCGAAATCCCAGCACACGTCTTCAGATGCAGCAGTCAACACGACACCGCTGCATGGAACTCTCTCCTCACATGAAAACTCTCCTGGTTTCCCAAGCTCTCCTTCTGCCTTCTAACACAAATATTTACTACGTTAATCTTCGAAATCAACTCTATTATTACGCGCAAACTCAAGAAGCTGCTCTTGAACGGTTGCGACATGGTAGGGAAATAAAGCATATAAATTGTAACATACTACGAAATCAAGAATGGGCGTGAAGTGTCTGTCGCTTAAATAGCAAATACTAATGAACACTGACAAAAGTGACAGCATATTACAGCCTGGAGTGCAGGTGCCTTACGAGTGCTTTCTGTTTTATTTGGTTTTTCTCATTGATTCGCTCTTTCATGCATTGCAGACATGAATATATTTTTAACAGTTTATCACCGTGCAAGGGAGCTGAGAACGATATTTGGGTCTAATACGGAGGAAGGAAATGAAGCTTGTAAAAAAACTGCGTAATCAGCAGCTTCATGGTTTGTACCACTCGCTAAATGCGCACCTGTTGCTAATGCTACCTGCACAGACAGTGGGATACACAGGAAATTATCGATTTTGCTTACTAATTTAGCAAATTAATTGTGCTCATTAGGTTACAGAATTTTGTTGCTGCTGCTGCTGCTGCTGCTGCTGTTGTTGTTGTTGTTGTTGTTGTTGTTGTTGTTGTTGTTGTTGTTGTTGTTGTTGTTGTTGTTGTTGTATGATTGTATTACTCGTACAGAATTATAAAATTAAATTATTGTTCATCATAAACAGTATCATTATTATTTATTCCTTCATTTCATAACGTAAGGTAGACTGTCCTTGAGGTCTGGTCAGATCGTGTCTCTCAGAATTATCAACATTATTATTATTATTATTATTATTATCTTTATTCATATTATCAGCGACAAGGTTAGAAAAATTCTGTTAATCCATCAATCACACTTCAAGTCACTACAGTACCCTATGATTTATCAAGTATGTTTATCACAGAAAATCACGTCGGTAGTTTGTGCGGTGGTAACGCGAGGTACGTAGAATGGGGAGTCCGCGTCAATGACACGTTTGGCCACTGGAAAATAGAATCCTGAATATATTCTTAAGAAAGACAGAAGATGATATGAAATATGGAAAATCAATTAGAGGAGATTATATACCCCGTGTGAATTTAACCTTCGCCACACACCTTCAAAAAAACAAAAATTAGAAGACTGAAGGGAAAAAGTAGACCTCAACATTTTAATATAGTACCGAAATTAAGATAAATAAAATACCAGATGTAAAAATTTTGCAATACCGTCCTTAAAATAGGTGATTTAACATAAACAACAGCTACGCATTGAAAAAAGAGGGGAAAATATTCATTAATATTTCGTAATCTTTGACATCTCACAAAACAAACAAAGTGTACTTCGTATTAAAATTTACCTTTTAAAATAGTTTTTGTTTGACAGCCCGATGATGGTTCTGTAGTGGATCGAAATATGTAGCTGTGTTGCAGTAAAAGTGAAGAGTTGTGTTGGATGGGAATCTGTATGTTATCTGTACTGATAAACACAACGCGATGACAAGCATCAAATTAACTACATAGGATAAGTCAACTGGACATGGACACTGTGTTCCTGTAAGATAAATTAGGCTGTCTTCATAAAAAAAAGAACCTACAACTTTCAGAAGAATGAACTGTCCCCACATTTACGAAATCTCTTCCAGGGTAATGCTGTACTATAACACAAAATACAATCGTGTACTTATTTGCTGGTAAGGCTGCAACAAGAACAAATGCGTATGAGAGTACAGGGCACTTCTTAGGCGTAACGTGCGGAGGGAAAGGGCAAATGCCCTGCCCCCAGTATTTCTTCTGCCTGAGAATATTTTAGTCAGTCAAGTGTGTGTGCCTTTGGGGTGAGAGTGGGGAAAATGTGTGTGTGTATTAAGGACTGGTGCAAACAGAACTTCCATCTTTCTAACCTGACTTCTTCGTAAATTTAAGTTAGTAAAACACACAGTCAATTTTGTTCCCCCCCCCCCCCCCGATGTTATTAGTCATGTTACTTGAAGACTAAAGTTTTGGTTGACACGCAATGTTGTTCGAGTTCATTCACGTTGCCCCTTTGCATATTCTGCTGCAGACATAAAAGGGTTTCCTTAACTGGACTGTGACATTGCGTCTCTGTCAGATAGTTTAGACTGTCTTTAGAAAATACCCACAACTTTCAGAGCAACGCACGCTCTCCACATGTAAGACATTTCTGCGACAGTAATGTGATGTAACACGTAATGTACTCGTGTATTCATTTTTTAATTAAAATGACAGAACAAGTTAGGCCTACTGCAAGTGTACACATTTATGAGAAAATGCAGCATACTACGATCCATTATATTTCATTATGTACAATGGAGCCCAGTACCCGGTGTAATGCATGTTTTACTTGACACATACAAGAGGTTTCATTAAATCACAGGCAATTTGTAACAACACACAAATTTAACTCCCCTTACTGTATTAGAGGCACAAGGTATCTAAGGCAAGGGACGAAGTAGACTTCACCCACATAACATGCAGAATCAGCTGGTATTCATGATGTCAGTAGAGATTTACCAGCACTAAAACTAACACTTCCTCACGCAAGAGTAACAAAATACTGGTATTCACTTCTAACACCTGTAATGTCTTACTGTGATACACTGTACTGTATTTCCCCTTTTATAAAGTATAAAATAACACTCCATACGGTGTTATTATACCTTTGTCCCATTCATACCCTAAAATACAAGACGGGCCACTATGTATAACTATTACTGTCCAGGTTCAGGCCGTAAAGAAGAAGTGACAAGACAAACGTATCCCTCCATCTTGCTAGCAAAACGGCGTAACACTTTCGACTGCGGTAGGGAAATACCAGTTCTTCTTAATTGCCTTCATCACGCATGCCTCAGCGAATCCATCAGTTTCAGATATGTATATTACCGCAGTTTCTAGGTCACTTCATTAATGCATTATGACATACTTTCTCAAACATCCGTTCAAAATACGTGAAGGATATCAGTAAATGGAAGGTGCACACAGTCCGGCGTAATGGGCCTACGAAGACAAAAGCGAATTCTAATTTATATGAGTGCCGGTCAGAAAATAAATTTACACGTCTTATAATTTCAAAGCTGAAGGACTAGCGTTGGTTGTATTTATATCAGTCGAGGTACAGTTTTAGGGCTGAAAAAAAATCATGGAGGACAGAAATTTAGAGACGATCTCGCGGTGGAAACAGGTGTAACACAATGACTGATAACACAGGGTTTGAACTGATATCGCCAAAGGATAGAACAGCTCAAATACCACGAGATGATAGATGCTCCAATAGCGGCGACGTCTCGGTGCAATAGTTGTTGGACGGCAGTAAAATTAAGTATGGACAATTATTATAAACGAAAAATAACCCAAAATATAGGCACTGTGAACACCTTCTAAATGTTTTCCAATAGGATGGGAGCAGTGTTACATCGTGTGTCCTTCCATATTGGAGACTACGCACCAGTTGACCTTTCTCTGTACACACGTATTTTCAATGCACTTGAAATTTCAGTGTTTTTACTTATGGCTTATTGTACGACAGTGAAATATGTAAAATACAGAGTCTTAAATGTTTGAGTGATAGTAAGAAACAATGAATTGGAAAACATTCGGTAGGAAGTGGTCGTGGCCTGACAGAAGGACCATCACGATATTTGCCTGGAGGTAAGGAAAATCAAAGAAAACGTCAGATAAGATGTCCGGTGTCCAGGCTTGTATTCAAACCAAGCACCTTCCGAATATAAGTCTATAGATTTGCCGCTACAAGAAGCTGTTTATTAAAGTGTATGTGTCGAGTATAATTCGGTTATAAGGAATAGGAACGTGCTTCACAGATCTACCAATGGCACTCAAATGCTTTCACACAAGTCAAACAATGTACGCAGAATGTAACATTGAGGCGCGTTCGCGTAACAATTTTTTGGAGAGGATAAGTAACGAGTACTTGTGTCTGCACTCTTGCCTTAGTTACCCGGCATGCAATGCGCATGTGCCGTATTATATTATCATCTGTGGCCTGGCCGGCTATACTATAATTTTTTCCACGTTATATCATAAAGAGCACGATTTTCGGGAAAAATTTACTGAATATATAACGTGCGTTTTGATTTTTCCGACAACTTTAGTCTGAAATATTTCTCATTCTAGGAAAAATTCAGCAAGATATTATGACACATATACGTACATAGGCCTTTACGTAAAGTACCTGTATTCCTTGACAGGTTTTAATGTCACTTCAATTTTCTAGACAGATTTTCGAAAAATTGGCAAGTACCAAATTTCATGGAAATCCGTCCAGTGGCAGCCGAGTTGTTCCTTGCGGACGGACAGACATGACGCAGCTAAAAGCCGCTTTTGGCAATTTTGCGAATGCGCCTAATAAAAACTGGATGTATGAAAATATTTTTCTTAAGATTTAAAGCTCTAATTCAAGAAACTGCAGAACACTGTGTTACATACGCAAAAGCCAGCTTTCGAGATAAATATCCTAAGATATCAAAGCGGTACTGTGCCGACATTGTTCCGAAGATCTTCCGAAATATGATCCCACGTTTATTTGCAATTACCCTCTTTTCGCATCTTACTCGAAACAATTCTAAAGTGTATCAGGTCTTTTTGTAAAGTCATAAAACGTGCCATTCAGTTTCTATTAAATATTAAGAGTTCTCGGTAATTAACTGCAATAAGGTGCCTCCCATACCCTGGTAGAAAACAAACGTTACAACTATATGGCACATTCTGAGACTGCGGATGCAAGAGGCGGCTTACAGTCTGAACAGGTGCTTGCGTAAGGCATGGCCTTCCACCTTGGTAGCAATAACCCCTAATCCTAACAAGAAATGTCACAAAGGGCCTCGCATTTAGACGGATTCTTTCAAGTTCAGCATGGTGTACAATGACCAACTTTTCTGAAAACGTTCGGTCTTTACGGCGTATTAAGTGTTCACTGACCCGTTAAACGGGGGCCTCTTAAGCAGTATTCATTCCCATGTAGTTGTTTCCTTTAGAGGCAGAACACTTTCCAATAAAATGTTGTATACGTCACGTCTTAGAGACACTATATAATTTTAAGCTTTATTAAAATGCAAACGGGTGGTACAAAATGGCGATGGGCGGTACAAAAAGATCACTGGAATAGTTGTTTCAAATTAAGGCAAGTGAGAAATGTTCCGCTCAATGGGTATTAAGAGATGGAGGAAGAAAGCAGAAGACAGATCGGTACGGGCTATCATTCTGAAGGAGGCGCCGGTTAAACTGTAAGGACCGTATGCCAATGAAGAAGAAAAGAAGAAGAAGAAGAAGAAGAAGAAGATAGAAGACGAAGAAGAAGAAGAAGAGAAACGTTCTGTTTGTTGATTTGTCTCATTTGTACTACGGAAATTTTTAATGTATGTTAGAAATCTATGAGCGACGGTTCCTTTTATTTTCAACGGGACTGTTTCAACTGCAGAGATAATACTTAGATGAACAACATGGGAAGACGATCACAGATGGTTAATAGGTAAGAATCTGGTAGGCAGGGACTGTGGCCGAATTTATGGCACAATTACAGACAGCACTCGCGTAGAGACTGTGTAAAATCATACAGAATCTGGGTCAGGACAGCCAGTAATTCTGACGCGATTCGAACTGTATATCGCGCGAATACGAGTTCAGACAGCATTACTACTACGTCAACATACTCGCTGAGAAACTTGTAGCTGTATGTAAAGCGTATGAAGGACAGAAAAGTTAGGAAACCAGGCAAAAGGTCACTCCGCTGGCCAAGAAGCAGACCTGGCACAGACTTATTTAATAATGAATAGTTTCAGCTGGCTAACAACAGGTTAGAGTGATGGCCTTTTTAGCCTACGCTGGCGATGTTGAGGGCCCACAGAGTTGCTGCAATAACATGCACCACGTTGTTGCATGTACGTGGCTACGTGGCTCATTCACATCAGATCAACATTTCTGCGGGTAGTTCAACGACCTTGTCATCGAGGTGAGAGTTGCGGATTGCGCTAAATTATGTGGGTCAACGTCTGGTACAGCTGTTGTGGCATTCCGGTCATTCCAGGATTAATGTTACGTAATTATTCCAGACGCTGTCCGTTATGTACATGTGTCTCATTATCCTACCTAAACATGGATGTCGATTTATGAATAACACTAATACGTCAGAGAATCCTGTCTTCGCCCAAATGTTCAGACCAAATCTGGGGCCCATCCACTGGGTACCGAGATTCCTCCCCGCGGGTAATGAGGCAGGACCTGGCGCTGACCACTGACGTCCGTCTTGTGCCGAGGTTAAGAATGACTGGAGCTGTACGCCTGCTCCCCATACATGCCTTCATGGCGTGTACAGGGTCAACATTCCCTTTTTTACAGCAGTATGTTTAAATTAACATGCAACGCCGACTGTTACATATTCTGCACATAGGCCTGTGTGTTTCGTTATCAGAAAGAAGAATGTAGTCATGTAAGCGTAGCTGGAATCCTTTGAAAATATGTAACCTTCAGCTGAGTGATAACAAGATTAAGAAATGAAAATCATATTCATACTGATATTTAGAGCAGATTAAATACTATCATTCGTGCTGAAATGAGCAAAAAATATTTTATCTTCCCATGCCAAATCTAACATCTAAAAAATGTAAGATTAGAATGTGTAGGCTATATTTTATCTCCGATGTTACATGAATGTGAAACTTGGTCTCTCACTGTAGGTCAAGGAGACTAATTGATGGACTTGGACAGCAAAACGATAAAGACCTTCTGAAGAGATTTTTACACGATAGACAGAAAAGAATGACTGAATGACGCTCTGTACAGTTTTCCTGCACTGACACTTGTGAAGGTGATTACATATACGCAAATCAGATAAGCGAAATATATGAAAATGAGAAATGCACAGACAATTTGACAACAAAATCAGAAGAAGGGGGCGCTGAGAAGAATTACGCGTATATATGGCAGAATAATATTAAAGTGACCTTGAATGAAATGGTACGTAAAACATAAACTGCTATGAGAACTAACGGGTAAGAACGGCCACCCGTCATGAGGGCGATGACAAACCTGTGAATTTCATAAAAGCACGAAACGTCTAACAGCTGTGTAGCTGCACAATTTCAAGGAAGGCTGCACTGTGAGGTCAGGTATTTGGTTATGTGCGTTTCTTTGAAATGCACAGACCGCTTCCTGTTTGTTCCGTTCTGTGAGACTCAATCTTAAGGATGCTTTGCTCACACCAGCCACTTAGAAATGCTGCAGAATGAACGACTGTTTCAGCCTGATACTTTTGGTGCCAGATCTTTCGTTTTCTGTTAGGATTTCTAACCCGCTCAAGGCACTCTTCTCTGTGCGAGTTCTTTTAACATCCCCGGCAATTCTGCTTGTTATCACAATTCCATTTCAGTGCGTCAGTACTCATTAAATTAAGGTGATTTAGGCCAAGAATCTATTACTGATGCTTTTACTTTAATGGAGCCTATTTGGGATTCAACAGGAATAAACTCCTGGCACTAACAACAACCTCGTCTCTTCTGCAAAATGTCCAGACCGGCCCTAGAACCCACTAAGACCCACCTGTTCGGTGGATACCGGCGACTCTTGTCCCTGGGACAAAAGGAACTGCACTGTGAAGCACAGCACCCACCCCATCTACTGCTTAAGTAAATAATGGGTGGTTCTGTTCCTCCACTACCCTATACGCCTTTCATGACGTGCACAGCGACAAAATTGTCTTTGGATTTTGGGGTACCATAAAAGTGTAAGTTGGAGTCAGGTGGATGGACGAGGCCAGTGCACACAGAATTTCACTGGAGAAGCCTTTTTGGAAACACCCACTTTTATTACCGGCAGAAAGACAGGAGGATCACATATTTGCCTTTCACAGCTTAGTAGTTACTTTACGTACCACCAGGTTTAACATGTGCAGCTTTTACATTCTGCCAGCCTAGTAAATTTATGTGCTTTTTATTGCTGTCAGAAGCAATAGAGATTATTTTTCTGTACAGTTTCCTCTGACTGATTTTATAACCGAGAAGTATAGTGTTTACTGCGCGGTACGAACTGAATCATTAAATATAATTCAGGTTAATTTCGTCCTCAAAGGTTTAAAGGAGTTGGATATGATAAGAAATGTTTTTAAGTCGATCAGGATCGTATCCAATGGCGGAGTTTCGCGCTGCCGAGGGGATTTGACCTCCAAACAAATCCTGCCTTTATGTCAATATTACCGCTTTTCGAACCGAAGCCAAATAAATGTATAACAAATTAAAAATTTTCGGAGTTTTAGTCTGCCCTTTCGGATGCGTGATGGAAAATGCTACGAAATAACTCAAGAATTCATCTTTCTCCTATCCTTAACATTTACCACAAACCATCCATGCAAGTAAATCTCTGTAACCGATTCGATATCGCAAATTAATTTTCACATTACACATTTCAGTGCAATACACATGAAATACGTATATTTCTTACCAACTAATTTATCAGATCACTAGCAAACAAACCATACACTAAAAATTCGCTTAGTAATGACTTCATAAAGACCTGTAATAATAACTAATTCATAAAACAGGCAATATTAACTCTATGCTGACTCGCCCTCCAGGTACACCGTTTGTAATATTAGTGGCGAAGTTCGGAATCGAACCCATTGCCGTACTAATAGCTGGGTAGTGTGTTAATCACCAAAGCACCAGGCCTTGACAATATTAAAACATAAACGGGTAACCACCGAAATCTGAACCTGGCACCTTAATGGTAATACCAATTAATTCTCTGCTGCTGCAAGCGGTAAGCTGCTAGTTAAAGTTAGTTAAAGCACAGGTGAGTGGCAATACAGTATTGTATACTCACATAATGTCACGTACAATATTTCCTGCACTCTAAGCAGCCTCTGTGTACTTTACTGTGGCTTACCTCGAAATTTAGCTTAAACTTTTTCTGGAAACGTGGATATCCGAGTTTCCAAGCGAACTGTTTCTTGATGACACTCATGACGGAACAGCACTGAAACACGTGAAGTCGCCACAGCGACTAAGGCCTGACCAACTCTCTACATTCACAACTCTCTCCTCTCTCCTCTCCACACAGTGGTGGCTGGTAAGGCCGCAGAACAGGCTCGTTCTATCCCTTCTGTGATTTCACGTACCTTTCACTTACTCGTGAAATTACCCATCCAGCCATCCATCCACCCACCGACCCATCTATCTATCTATCCATCCACCCACCGACCAATCTATCTATCTATCTATCTATCTATCTATCTATCTATCTATCTGTCTATCTATCTACCTACCTACCTACCTACCTACGTATCTATCTATCTATCTATCTATCTATCTATCTATCTGTCTGTCTGTCTATCTATCTATCTATCTATCTATCTATCTATCTATCTATCTATCCGTCCGTCCGTCCGTCTGTCTGTCTGTCTGTCTGTCTATCTATCTATCTATCTATCTATCTATCTATCTATCCATCCATCCATCCATCCATCCATCCATATAGGTGCATATATGCATTTGTAGTTTATTTAATGACGGTACAAGTGACTGATTTCACGCAACGTCGAAGGATAGGACGACAGTAAATTCTGAATTCGAAATAATGTTTACAAAGCACTAGAGTCCGAATTTAAGGCAGTATCCCAGCACCTTCCTGGAGGGACTGAAGAAGGTCACGAAAACTTTTAGGTAAGCTATGTCCTGACTGATGCTAGAACCTGGAAGTTACCAAATATCGCTTGATTCACCTTATTCGGTTTACTTGAGTCATGCTAACGACACATAGAGCACGATGTGTTGCTTCAGCGTCTGACCGCTGATGACTGCGAAATGGAAAGGGACTGGCAACAAGTCATAGTGGTACCATCATATCTTCTGTCCGGAGGGACTGAAGAAAAAACGGTGACCTAATTCAGCACAGCTGCCTTTCTGACCGTCTTACACGGGACCTCCAAAATATTAAGCAGTGTTAACCTCTACACCGCAAGGTAGAGGGCGATCGGTCTAAGTGAAGTGTTAACCACTACACCGCCTTGTTTGAAAATGAAAAACATATAGAGGTTTATATTGCAAAGTAGAACCAAATATTTACAAATATTATATTACTAGTGAATCTGTTACGCATATTTGAGTATTTCGAATGCATGTGTGAGGACTGTGACTGAAAACTGGAAATGAACCTCTAAGAATGTTAGCGTTCCCTGTTTAATATTTGCTTGCAGCTCTGTATCCGTTCTGAAACTATGCTAATTCGGGTTTCAAAGCTTTATAATACTGTAAAACATTTATTTAACACGAAAGAGTTAACGCAACTCACTTCAACATCTACTCCGAAATAATGAACTTTGGGCGTTTCTTTGATCTATTTTCTCGTTTCACTAACTTAATTATGTAGTGAGAAACGCATATTAACATATTATAGATTAACCTCCCTTGTGCCAAGTAATTCTTCTTGAATGAAGCAGACAAAGTGTAAAGCTGACGTTGTGCCTAAGCACCGGGCTTTCAAATACATTTCCGTACTTGGCATGAGTGATCAGCTTCACGTTCAAGCCACATTACCTCAGCTCCAATGAACGCTAAGGATTCGCTACCCGGTGAGGGGGGATGTGAGGGGGAATGTGAGGGGGGAAACTGAACAATCACGCGCCGAAGATACAGCACGCAAATATTTACCCCCATGACTTGCACACTTCAGAATGTGCTGTGTGCGCTGCTTAGACACGGAGCAGCGGAGGTGAGGAGTTTTCTTCTGCAGCAAAGTGTATAAAAATTGGACGTCATATTAGTAACGAACTGCGCGCAGAGAAGTTTCTAACAACATAACCGTAGGGCTGGCACCTGCCACCATTCTGTCCACAATTTTTTGCTTTTCTGTTTGCTATCTGAAAACGTAAAGCTCAATATATAGTCGAACTCGCTTATAACGTCATGAAAGTGACTGAATAGTTTGTGTTGTTACAAAAGAGTGTTGTTCTAACCGAGGAGTATAATGCTGTGGTTGATAGTGAAGAATTAATTGGCGCCACAGAAAATCTGACGCTATAGACGAGGTGTCATATAAACCGATGTCGTTATAACCGGGTTCAACTGTGTATAGAATCATAAATTTGTCTAATTTGACATTCGTTGTCCCAGTTGGCTGTACTAAATGTATGTATAAGTAAAAAGACAGTCAAACAGCCAACAGGTAACTATTTATTGAAATGTTAAAAAGTTAAAACGAGCGATTAGTTTCAGCATATTATGCCATCCTCAGGCTCGGTTTTCAAAAACTCACAAAACTCTACATTGGCTGAGATAAAATATTGACGGCCTTTACTTTACCAATTGTTAGACTTTGCATATTTTATCTCTATTTTATCTCTATTATATCACTATTTTATCTCAGCCAATGTAGAGTTTTGTGAGTTTTTGAAAACCGAGCCTGAGGATGGCATACTATGCCGAAACTAGTCGCTCGTTTTAACTTTTTAACATTTCAATAAATAGTTACTTGTTGGCTGTTTGACTGTCTTTTTACTTACATATATAAATTTGCCTGTTTTATATGGGTACAAAACTTGGTCTCTCACATTAAGGGAGGTACATAGGCTGCGAAGGTATTCGAGAATACGGTGCTGAGGAAGATATTTGGACTTAATTTGAAGGAAGAGGAAGCTGCAAAAAAGTGCATAATGAATAGCTTCATTGTTTTTTGTGCTCAAATGGGAGGATAATATTAAGATGGATCTTAAATAAATAAGATGGAAGGGCACGTCGAACGGATTCATCTGGCTACGCATGGGGAAAGAGGAGGGATTTTGTGAAAATGATCACGAAACTTCGGTTTCCATAAAATGTGGGGAATTTCTTGGCTAGCTGAGGAACGAGTACGGATCTGCTCCATGGAATTAAGTTAGTTAGTTAAATCAGCTATCGGCCTTGTAATTAAAGGCCGCATCACAGCTCAAGCAACTAGGCGCTAGCGTCTAATCGCGGAAACTCACCTTCAGTTCCATTTGACTTCATGCGAGATTCGCAGTAGACGAAACAGGCTTAAAACTGAAGCAAGTTTCTCTCCAAGATGCTTCGGTTTTCCCCTGCTAACCATCACACCACCACTGATATATACTCCTGTACCACACCCCTTAGGGGTGAACTGGCTCTGACCACTACCACATCCTCGGTTTTGAAGCTGGCAGCTTTTCTCTGCCCCAGCACTTCTCTGGTTGCGGGGGGGGGGGGGGGAAGCTGCTATTACAACTTGGGTCGAGAGGTAAAGTTCTGGAGTCAGAGTGAGGTTATTACAATTCTTTTGTTTCCAATATGATGATAGGATGGCACACTGAAATACGACAAGAATATCTCCTTTCAGATGCTTAGCCACTGACCATTGATAGATCTTCCCTTGTAATTCGAATCATCGACAGTAAACCAGCGTCGTTAAAAATTCCAAGAAGCACCCATTTTATGAAATCAATTTCAACGCCTTTCAGAAACATACACCCTTTCGTTCACATGATTCGAGTAAAGTCGAATCACACTGTCTCAAACACGCCACGGCTCTTAATATTTTTTGAATGTGAGGACAAACGGTAAAGCTCTTTATAACGTGCCTTTTTGCATTCTTTATTACTTTGTAGTTTCTGTCCAAGTATTTCACAAACCACATTGTTCTCAAATACCCCAGTCCCATCTGCTCTACCGTCTGAGTATGGGACAAGTTTCAAACTGATGTAAACCCACCAGTTAAAGTACTGTTGTACATGCGTCTAAGATACATTAGATGCAAACGTGTGTGTTTGAGTTCTGCTGCAGTCGATTTACGATAGATGCCATGACTGAGTCCATTTTGTTGTGCTTTTTAAAATTAAAGGCTAAGATACTGTTATAAATGATCTCTATCAGATTTTCCCTAACCGTAACTTATTCTCACCCTAACATCGTCCTGCAGTGTATAACTAGTGTGATGCTTGTTGCAACATTTGGCCTCCATTCGTGGCGTTGGCCTGTCTGGTTGGAATCTCTAGGTGAGGAAAGGATTTTTCATTTTACGTCTTCACCTCCTGCCTTCTCAGGCAAATGCTGGGAGTATAATTTCTTTCGGTACAGTCCTTCAGGATCAGAATTAAAATTTCTTTAACTTATAAATCCCTTTTAGCCACACTATTTTGTTCCTAACAAGCCTCAACTAAGGTTGAATTAGTAAAATATGAAGTATTATGGCTTAACGTCCGAGAGAATTGCAATATATCGTCACCATCAGTGCCTCCATTACCTTCATTTCATGTGTTTCGTGCATATATAGAACATTCATAGCTAAGATACACTAAAATATTTTTCTAGTTACAATGCAGCAACAGACTTTTGTTTACAGTAATTGTTTCCTCCAGTTCCAATTCGGGACTATGTTGCACAAACAGAGAAGTGATTTAAGAATCATTATCTCATTGTGTTGATTATATCGCTTATCAAGTATGAGATATCCTTATTCTTGACAACAATTTTTTGAACAATGAAATTTCTCAGCCTCCACACTTTTACATGTCTAGTGCCTAATTCAAATAATGTTTCCGTCGTTGTCTTTGTACCTTTGCTGCTTAATAAAGTGTCACGTCGACAACACATACCGACTTAATAATAATAATAATAATATCATTATCTTTTTCAGTGTCCTTCGTACAGCTCTTCGCATGCTAGGGAAACGTCATTATAAGAAAAATCGTCCTTTTTTTTTAATGTGCTTTGCTGCTTGACGAACTGTGAGGTCAGTGACACACACCTACATTATCATCATAATCATCACCATCATCAAGTGTCCTTAGTACAGCTCTTCACAAACTAAGGATATGTAAGTGCCACCACCAGACAATCCTTAACTCTTTTTGAATGAGCACCACACGAGCCGCCTGTGCTAACCTCCCCACTGTCTCATCTTCATCTGTCGAAGTGCGTCGCTAGTTGGATGGAATTCAAAGACGCAGTGGGTCATGGTAAGGAGGTCATAACTTGGAGTTACAGGTGCGGTGCACATCAAGCCGGGTGCACAAAAACTGGTTTGTTTTCTCCGTCATATAACCATACCAGAAAAGTCACATATGTTTAAATAGAAGTCATCACTGTCCAAAAGGGAACGTACTAATTACAGCAGAGAGCCGAGTTCTTTGCCGTCGGTGATTTCCAAAACTGTAGTTTTGATTTATTTTTAGTGTATTTAATAATGCTGAATCAAATACTTCAGGCTTCCGCCGCGATGTTGATGAGATCTGCGCTCTTCTGGGGTATTATACAGCGTCGAGTGGTAATCCTTTATCGACGTTTCGGGAAAACGCATAGGGTCCATCTTCAAGGGTCAGTCTCAAAGGGCAAGTGAAGGATTGCAATACCTCTGTCGAATGGATTTCGTCAGTAACTGCTTGTTCGAATACGGGAATATTTTTATGTCTTGAAATTGTTAAGAAAACTACAATAAATTGTTACACAGTATCAGTCTGCACCGAAACAGGTTCCATGCATGATAAAGAGGTCCATCAAAATGCATGTTTTCGCCCCTGCCCCAACGAAGGTACGCCAAGCTGTGTCGAAATACAAACGCCTGATTAGTTACTTACAATTATGTACGTATACAGGCATGGCCTCCAATTAAACAGAAACGTGTAAAATTTCTCCGCTCTTTTAACAGACATCGTGACTTCCTAACCGATGGTGCTTAACCGAATCAAAGTTAAATTCCAATGCAGTACCAACTAAATTGTTCAGACCCAGAGTAATGAATGTGCAAGGTCTACCTTTTGCACAACAAAAGTACTAATGTTGATTGCACACTTAAATTTACTTCTGCAGACAATTAGTATTTTTAAGTAGAAGTTGTGACTGAAATTTACTGGTCGTGCTGCCAACTACTAATAACAAGAAGCCTGTTTCATAACGTTAGTTACACCTTCATTCGTTACGTCACTATAATTAAAATTATAGTATCACAGGAACTTCTCCAAATACCGACAACTTTAACCCTCCTTTTGCATTAATTTACTTCCCCTGCACAGATCTATGCATGCGTCTTCTGAAAGGTGACTGATATGGCCAGCTCCATCATACTGTTGTTGGACCACGCCTTCTGCCAGAATCTGTGTAAACCAACCCACGTACTTAACAGCGCTGGCATCTATAGATCAGTTACAGATCAATTCTTTCGCTTTCGTGTCGCGTAAAGGTTTCCTTCCTTATTTAATCTACTCCTGATTTATAAATTGAGTACTCGTCACCAGTTACTTTTTCGTTCCACATGTTCTTCGCTGCTGTATGCAGTAAACACATGAGTTATTACATTCTGCATAGTGTACAGCTACGTGGCGCATGCTTTCCCCCGCCGTACATTGTTGCCATCTTATGGTACAATTGTAAGTATTACAGGCCTATTCGTGTCTCGCATGAAAATGAAGGACAACATGACAAACAAAAACAAACAACTTAAACTAATTATGTAATGATATTTTTCTGACGTTTAGACATACAAGAAAACACACAATTATGTCACTAATCCCTAGTTCCAAAAAGGAATAAAAGCGAACTACAAGTTATCAGATAGGATCAACTCTATGGCATCTATTTATTATTTCTTACTACCTCCAAATCAGGTTTCATGCGATATGGCTCAGCAAGCATGAATCATAATGTGGGACAGAAGTTAACTTACTTTAACCTTTTAAAGCCTAGCGGTAACTTTATGTAACACCCGGTTTAACATTCAAAAATTCTACGTGCTTATCACATTGCGTTTATGTTTTTTGTACGGATCTCAGAACAAACAGCAACTTTTGCCTTATAAAACATTAAGAGATTGGTTTTTATAACCGAAGTGGAGAGTGTTTACTGCGCGGTACGCACTGAGTCCTTATATAAAACAGACACGCTTCGTCTTTAAAGGGTTAAAAGTACGTCCCAAACATTAATCTGCAGGAACTGAAGAAAATCACGAAATCAATTACAGCGAAGAGCATTATACTTAGACCTGTGAATACTCGAACTGCTTACGTTCCGCGCACCTAAACTGTGATTACAATCCAATGCCCGAAGAATTTCACTACTTAAAGGCCATTATCGTGGTCATGAAATTCCGAGGTGATACCCATCCCTTTCACGTCACGACTCAGAGCCAGCATACAGTTGTGTCCGCACGCTCCGGCACAAATGGCCACAGGCCGAACTGAGAAGTCTCCACGTGCCACACTTACGGCAGATATTAGAGAACCAGCACTTAGTTCTGACATGGTATTTAGGTTGCGTTTCAAAATGCTCGTCCGACGTTTTCAAGAGGAATCTGTGGTTAAGAGAATACACACCTGTGTGTAGAAGAAATTATTGTATTTTCTGTTTACCTAACTCTTTTGTGTAGCGCGTAAAAGTTGCGGGCAGGGGGGAAATCTTTTTATTGCGATGGACAATTTTTGGCCATCACACCTGTGAGAAACACCATGACGAGATGCAAACAGTGGCTAAGTCTCTTAAAAGTTTTTACTCCTACGAATATGCTAAAATATTTCGACCTGGTAGAGTAAGATGCTGAATGAGGGATGTAACTGTGAAACGGTAAACAGACTGTAAGTGCAATGTGACGCTTCAGTTTGTAAGAACTTAAAAACTGTCCATAATTCTCCAAAAAATATCTCCCAGTATTTCATGGGGCGTTGTGGGTTTGTAACCAATTTGTAAAACTTAAATTCTGTTTGATTATTTTTAAGTGTGGTTTCATTAATGAGTCACATCCTCACGAATGATTTACTCGGGCCGTATTCAGCGCGGCAGACTTAGTATGTACCACAAGTTCTGGGCTTTTTAATTATGAGGTCCTCTACAATTGCTACATGTTAGAGCCATGTAATTATTCCACTTTAAATATCATTCTCATCAAGCTCACCCCGTACCGCGCAGTAAACACACCCCGACAGGGTTTTAAAAATCAATCATTTAATGCTGTATGGGAAAAGAATCGCCGTTTCTTCCAAGATCCATACAAAACACGTAAATAAAGCTGAATCATACTACAGGCTCAGATCGTACCGCGCAGAAAACACAGTTCTCTGTATTTACGTCTCCTGAAATCTAGTGGCGGTCTGTGGAATTCCAACGTTCTCACAATTGTCCTGCCATCTGGCGGCCGCCCATGGAACCCCAACCGTCACATACCTTTGCACCTTATTGAAATTTATATTAGATACAGTCTTCTTCTAGGCTTCTTTAAGCGTCACTCCACCTTTCAAGAGCACAAGCTGCAGCTGAGAGATTATCACTCCTGCTTTGTATCTGGGAGTTTCAGATTTCGAATCTCGGCATGTAAACAGAATAGCATTTCCGAAACTTTGAGTGGCTTATCAGAGTACGTCTAAAAACCGCTGCTACAGTGCATTAAAACTGTGGGGTGGGGGGAGGATAGCCTCATTTCACGTTATTTTTTGTTGTTCATTCATCGTCATTTGTAACTGAAAAGCAAACAGCTGAAAAAACAGTTATAAAAAACATGAACCACCCGACTTCCTTCAGAAGCAAACACGTGACATAAGAGTCCTATGATTAACACCATCCACTTTTCCGAGGCGTGTTACTTGCACGTTTACTCAAGGGTCGCTAATGTGGCTATAATAAGCAAACACGCATAACCATGAAGCATCAACGATGCTGTGCACGACAACGCAGGGAGAAAATCTGGCCCTGCGCAGGTCTGGGGACTAAACATAAAGATGCAGACAGGAAAAACATATATTAACATTTGTTACTACGCAGCATTGCTTGCAACATTATGCAATTCATTTCTGTTGTTAGCCAGGCTTTCCAATTTCAGCTTTTTTAAATTTAAACACAAAAAATTATCGGTTGTACCCTGAAATTGTTAAATATCCTGTCGCGGTACGCTGCCGATAAAATTATGAGAACTTACAGTTTACAGAAACGTACAAAACGCATTCGTCAGCTAATTAACTGATAATAGCATAAGAGCGACAGTCACTTCTGGGACCGGCAGACGGCTACAAGGTGCTCAAGTCACGCATGATGAAAAATCAATGATTCGTAACTGTATTCTATTTACGGATCATAAAAGACACGTTGTTATAACTGACAGTTCCTCACAATGTCACATGTGAAATTTACCCAGCAAATTTACTTTGTTTTTTGTTCTTTTTTAGAGTCCTGTGTCAACAATATAAAGTAACTTCAGGTTTTTTGTATTGTTGTTCTTAGAAGTATTTAATGTTACACTTTGAGTAGTGTGCAAACATTACCTCAAAACACTTAAGCTTCTTGAAGCAGGAAATATTAGACTACAACAACATGTCGAGACGGGAGGCGCGTCTGGACAGACCATGCATGTCGGAACGGAGAAAGATGAACGTCTGCGTTCACGTGCACTGCTCATTATGTGCTGTCGAAAGCAAAGGGTTTCCTCGTCAACGCCATAGAGGAACACAGGGGGAGAAGAGAAGAAAACATTACGCTGTTTCAATCACAGAGGCTCTAGGGCCTTCCAGATGAAAGGGAAGGAGACAGGAAGGAAAGCATGATTGGTCAAAAATAAAAAATTTGCAACGCAAGCAATCGCCGTCTGTTGGAAAGTATACCTTCAGAATTCAGGTGGAGAAACTGAGAAAAACACGGAGAATGTCAATCACGGTAGCAGAAAAACCGAAAATCGATCTTTGTACCTTTGTACCTCTCGGAGTACAACGGTAATTGACAATCAGAGAAGAAAGACAGAGAATATGGGAATAAATAAGCACAGGCATGCAGGAAAGAAAGAAAGAAAGAAAGAAAGAAAGAAAGAAAGAAAGAAAGAAAGAAAGAAAGAAAGAAAGAAAGAAAGAAAGAAAGAAAGAAAGAAAGAAAGAAGGGATGAAACAAAGAAATATAAATTCCTTCTTCCAACCACGTTGTTTTGTACGAAATATTTATAAACCCAAGACTTTTCGTTGCACTCTGTGTGTGTCACATTGTCTTCAAACTATCAAAATACAAACAGCATAGACATGCAACACAGAGCGGAGCGGGAGGCGAAGAACGTGTGCATTCGTCGCCACCTGCCACCGTGCTGCCATCCACTATTGTCATGCCCCCGCAATTCTAGCCCCGACCGCCACAGTGTGTTGAACACGTAAGGTGCCAGCACAACTCTCTTTATCTGCTAACAAGTGTTTATGTAACTCATATTCAAACAAGCACCTTAGAGCATTTCAGTCTTCCGAATGAGCGAGCTGTGAGGTCTGTTTACACTCTGCATTACTTTGTTGTCGGGTGGAGGTTTGCATTTTGTTGGTTTCGCAGAGTTTTAAGTTCGTATTTTCTCCTTCTTTATGCTACTGCCTGTTTGCTACAGAATGTTAGTCCCGGCATGTTTTGTGCCTTCTTCCAGGACTTGCCACTCCCGGAGTAATGCCTTACTATTCCTACAACTAAAACTGGTACTGTCCTTGGTACATGCTTGTTGCATTCAGGTCTTCGTGTATTCACGGATTTTACGCATCTGTTGGATACACATTCATTTTCAACTGTTCCCAGTACTTTTTTTTTGTTTGTTTGTAGTAGCCTACCTGCTCGTATTCAGCTCTACGCCAGACAGTACTTTATGACACCTTCATGCATTACTTCTTTCGTCTCTCCGCATAGGTGTTTATTGCTCAAAGTGCCATAACAACGACTCGTGTTTTTGCAACAAAAAAGTAAATGTAAGGTTGTCCCTGTTTGCGCCATGAAGGCGTCCGTGGCAAGCAGAGATATAGCTCCACACATTCTTAACGTCACTACTAGATACTGGTACGTGATCACCATTACGCCCCGCTGGCTTTACCCGCGCGAAAGAGCCATAATACCCATGGACTAGGAAAATGTGGGGGCCGCAGAGCCGGTTTGAATGATTCAGAGAACACACTGTGTTTTCGTCGTTCCGTATCTTGGATCAGCGTGCCACCTAAAGTTCCCTCCTTACAGAACGCGTGCCGTAGATTGATGATTATTTCTTTAGACCACGGTAAATCCTGAAGGGTGAAATGCTGTTGATTTGGACTGCGGTAATCGCTACTGTATGACTGGTCTAGGATTTATGATAGGCTAAAAGTTAGTGGCCTAAAATGCTGTTTTCATATTAACTTCAATGCTCTCAAAACAAATTAACTTCACTTAGATTTAAAGGTTCAGTTCGTACCGCGCAGTAAACACTCTCCTTCTCTTTATTTCATGTTGTACGTCTTCCGTGCAGTTGGTTATTATAGAAATTTATTAACAAGCCCAACTACTGCACAATTACAGTTGGATAATCTCCTACATGTTTCGGCCGTAAATATTCGGCCATCTTCGGGGAGAATATTTATTTCTTAACAAAGCAGAATATGGTACATTAGTGCTTATTAATATACTCGTATAACAATCACTGTCTTGCCTTAAATCTTATATGTTAAAACTATTTTTGGCATTACATAAAATAGCGGTTAAAATCTATTAAAATCTGTCTCCAAACATCTTGTCAACATACTGGGAGAACCCAGGTTGTATTCATGTGGTGTGTATCAAAAGTGCCAACTCTGTACTCATGTTACACAAATGTAATTATGCAGTAGTTGATTTTATTAATACATTTCTGTAATAAACTCTCCGTCTCGTTTATAGCAAGATAACAAATATTGTATTCCGCGACGTCTTGCAGAGACTTTACGAAGGCTTTCTTTACTTTCAAAATATCATAAGGTTTCACGGTGGACGCTTAAATGTAATTACATTAATAACAAAATTACGGCCTTGCCTGGGCAGTTCTCCACGCAATACAAATATTCTCAACAACACTATGGGAACACCTCTTATACTGAATTTCACCCAAATCCAACAATAAGTGCGACGTACAGATAGAAATCCATGTATGCCTCTAAGTAACTAATGGCATTCATTGTACCCATTTTCATGAAACTCACAATCACTCGGCGGGAATAAGCATAAATCTTCTCTAGTGAATTTCGTACATTTTATCAGGAAACAAAATACAGGTGGAAATTCACTTACGTCCTTACGTTAAGTAAGACTGTCACTGAGCCGGTATTCAAGGAATTCATGCTTACCACACAACATGTTAACAAAAATTCCTACAGTGTCTTTCAGAAAAATCCGACAGGTGATTTAGTCGCCCATATGTCACAAACAGGTAGACGTTTTCTCCACATAAGGCTTCTTTCTCCTTCGTAGACAGTCTCTACGACCAATCCGTTAATATTTTACACGGTAACAATCGCTGTTTTTTCTATGATTCATAGAAAACACAGAAATACTTTCTACGGACAGAATGTAGAATTAATGAATGTTGAACCTGGCGGTGCATGAAGTAACGGCTGAGCCTTATAAGGTTAATTCTGTCATGACCTGCCTAAATCTTGCACAATGCCTGCGGTTGTTTCGACTTCGAAAGGAAAGGAGCTTCACATACAAACACAGGATGTGGTGTAAAAACGCGGTAACGTTAATGACAGAAGAAGCCACAGAGGGTGTTCTGTTCTGTTGGCAGAAGCCGAGGAGAGAACTGAAATTGCAGGAAGTAGAGATTGCACCAGCAGTTGGTTCAACAAACGAAATTATACAGGAACATATCATTGAAATATTTGAAATATTTCACACTCTGCAAGGTCCTAAACGCCAACTGCAAACATTTTACTTCATGAAAACATTATTAAAAATTTCTAGACAAGCTTAAATATAATCGTGTACGTCCCATGTCTATCTTGAAGCCAAGCACAGTCCAGTTACAAAAATGTACGATATGCTACATAACAAATATCAATATAACGCCCTGATTGTGAATGGTGGTGGTGGTGGTGTCGGCGGTGATGATGATGATAATGGTGATGACGATGATGGTGATGAAGGGTTGGAAGACGACGATGACGACGACGACGTTGGGCTAGGTGATGACATAGCTAATAAAAACCAGACAATTAAAGCCTTGTTCTTAATTTGACCGGTCAGTGTTAAAATTCACGAGAAGAAAAACGTACAGGCATACCAATAAACAGTAAATGACAGACACTCTACTCTAAGCGCAATGCAGAATAATTCATTATCATGTCTTTTTTCGAAAAAAAGCACGGAAAATTTTTAAACAACACAACTACCCAGTAAAGACCCTAACCCAAACACTGACCACAATACATAAAACACTGGAAGGCACACACTATCACAAATGTATGACCCAAGTGTTCTCACCACAATACAGAAAACTGCTTTTCAACCTCCCTTACCTAGCAGTACGGTGGCTGTGTACTTGTTAACCAGACTTCACATATATGGGCCTGTGACACGTTACGTTTTACACGTCTACGTTCCTCTTCAGTACATTATAAAAGAAAGTGTAGCAATAACCAATTATTCTTAAATACCTGATGTTTCATGAGATATCTATTAACTCCAACATCCCAGTAGACCCACACCAGTATTTAAATACTTTCAACGCAATTCACGTGAAAGCGTATGAATTAACAAACAATGGTCTGAGATAAGAAAGGAAACGAGAATTCAGGTTACTTAACCTTAAAAACTAGCATATGAATCCAGACTGCGATCTGCATTAACCGAGGCCTGTCGGTACCGATATGGGTCGTCGCAGCACCGCAATCGTGGGTTCGCCGAAATTTGAGTATGAGCAGAAAAATGAAAGGAACTCAACGGAATCGCTAGGATTGTAACCTCAAAAGAAATGGATCAGGAGATGAAAGGAGATAATAAAATAAGGAGAACGATAAAAGAATACAAAAATATGCCCGGCAACATATCCAGAATTTGACACGGCGTAACATCCCAGGAGACCACAACAAAATTTGGATCGAATCTTATAATCTAAACCGCATGTAACGCAGAAATTTTAAGTTACAACAGACCCTAAACTGCGCTGCTTGTATTTAAAAGAAGCCTCACTACATTTGTCCCTGCGCAACCCACGAAGGTATATGGCGGAATGCAGTGACAGCCCCTCTCATTCTTCACCTTGGCACTAGATGGAGGTCAGGGGTCAACCTCACGCACTGGTCGCTTTACCGCTATGGAAAGAGCCCCTGTGCTCATCAGACAGGATGCTGAGTGGGCCCCACAACCGGTCCGGACCCTTGGGAGACGACAAAAACCTCTTGCCTCTGCCGGGAATCGAAAGACGATCCTCTGTTGTATAACAAGATATTTATGTAAAACAGGGTGCCCCATTGTAGCACGTGAGTACAGGGTGGCGCAAAAGTCACTTGACACTCGATGTTCAACATGCCTCCATTGTCAAGTAAATTTGCGACACTCTATACAATGATTTGGCCGTCTCAGAACAATCCAGACTCTGTAAACATTTTATAATAAAACTATGCAGCCTTCCTTATTTAGCACTTCCACTCAAGACTGAAAGTAACGCATGTCGGATATTCAAAATCGATATTTGGTAGTCACAATATAAATTAAAACTACAACCAAGGTGTGATTTGAACTAAACTCTACACGTAGCCCTTGTTTTAAGCCCTTTAGATTTAATGCCCCCTGCCAATATACACAGTTTCTTAATTTACGCCCTCTCATTTTCAGTTTAACACCCTTTGGCTGGCTGCGCTCTATTAGGCTAACCTCTGCGTATCCCAATGTTTCTCATGGGAATTTAATTCCTTATTCACTACCACTTTTTCAGGAACACAACTACGGCATAAAGCAAGGGCTTAGTGTAGAGCTTAAATGCACTAAATATGCTTTCGGAATACGGAAATATGTGACATCACGGAGTGTAACATGAATCAGCACAGCACAATCGCCATCAGACATTAGGGTAAGCTGAAACTGCAGACTTCTTAATCAGATTTAAACAACGTATCGATGTTCACGGAAACGGGGAAGTCACAGAACACGGTTATATAATCAACTGTAATGTGACCTACATCACCACACGGTAATATGAAAATTTAAACGTTGTACATCAGAAGAGACAATCAAGAAAAATGCATGTAACCTAATTCTTACGCGTGGCCCATTGTAACAGGTGATTACCATGGGTGTTAACGCATGCCATCACATCGCAATTAAAAGCAACTTGATTATAAATACGGTAACACCCACACTTTAATCTAACCCACAACGTGTAATTTTCATACGCATAACGGAGGCGGCCAGGTGAAGTCACATGATGTTACTCCGTTGCAAACCAGCCCACGCCACCACAATCGCACATTTTAAGGGCGTTGTTAAGTTTGTAATGCTGAACAATCACAACACACTAACCTGTCATCACACTGTAATGGTGCTCACTTGAAACCTCCGTTCCACACCACAACGTATGCCGCCGACTCGCGTGCACTCTGCCTCGGTCCAGCACCTCAACTGTGGCGTCTGCACTACACCACCTGTTGTGTGCGCTGCGTGGCCTTGAACCGCTTTGTCGTAGCATGTTAGGCAACCAAATTTGGTATAACCCACTATTTTGGTAATGTCTTCAATGTTTCCTTAATACACTAAACTCTGTTTGTACATCTGACGTCCTTACGACCCGTTACAGCAAATATTGTTCCTAAAACGACAGGGTGTACATTATAACTTGTCCCCGGAAGTACATATGTATCTGGCGGTTCCAAAACCTTGGACCAGAAACGCATCTCTGATTTTTAAACGCAATGTCGTGAACTGAAGGCTATGTTATGTTACATTATGTTATGTCATGTTATGTTACTTTATGTTATTTATTTTGAAGCCACGATAGCGCAGTCGGTTTAATGACTACAGGCTCTAAGTTTGACAATGGGGGGTTCGATACCAGAAAAAGGCAACATACATCCTTTTCCCGAAACGTCCATACCTTTTCTGGGGCCGACCCAGCCTTCTATTCCACAGGTACATAGCAGCCGGGGTGTGAATTTTACTATTCAGCTCCATGTAGTTCACCTTAAGAATGAGTGGAAATATGCCTCTGATCCACCCTGCCGTGCGCAGGGTCAATTTCACATTTTCATTTATTTCTTTGGTAAAGGTAGAAATCTAAAAGCAAGCCAGGCCTGATAGGCGTATTAGCTGTTTTCCACATTATTTCCAAGGCTTATGACCCTTTATATCAACAACACGTCGTTAGCTGTGATGTTGAAAAAATCCAACCACCCAACTTATTTCTACAATCTGATAAATTTTCGGTTTGTCTTCCAAGTTCAGGCTTTTTACAGGTTTCTCCACTTAAACACAAGATTAAATTAGGGTTTCTCTCTTTCGAGGCAAAGGTGGATCCGTCGTATTCTCCTTGATTTTACTGTCCGTTCAGTAATAGACTCTGTCGTGTCTCAGACTATGGACTTCTTGTTTTGCAAGCTAATATCCTAAATTACCCATTTATACCAGTTCTCTTGCTTATGAACTACATCGCATGCAACATTTCTTTTTCGAAATTTGTCATTTATGTCCTGATTTTAAAGTAACAGACCACACTTTACAACTGTACAAAACAATGTGGACAGCAAATGGGTTGATAACATTCTCTAAACTGAATACAGCAGCAGACATTTCTTGAGTTTAATCTTCCCTCACTTTGATAATAAACCTCATCGTAATAAGCATTGCAGGAAAATTATTCTTGGAATGCTTGACGCTTGAAGATGGAACCGATAGCTTGTCCCCAGACGCCGGTAACTGACCACAGATTTACGCTGCGTGACAGTGACATCCCAGAAGAGCAGAAATCTCGAACGTAGTTTTATCAATGCGTTTTAAATATCACGCCAAGCATTTGAAGGTGGGGCGTGGTTGAACAAGCATAAAATTCACGCAGTCTTAATCTCGGCACTAGGTGTAGGCGAGTGGTCATGTGCACGTTAAGCAGTTTTACCAACAGCACCAGATTGGCAGAAAGCTGTGTGGGTCCCTGCTGAACATTTCTGCACCCAGGGAAGTGATCCCGCGGTCATTCAGCTAGTAGACGGTCACTTCCCTGGCTCAGCTATCTTGTGTCATTGTCATCACATCATTAACTTTCATTTAAAAGACACTCCAGTTACGGGGGATTGTGCACCAAATATTTTGACGTCAACAGTGGGTAGTCCACGCTACATCCTTGCTGTAGTGCTAACGCTGTCCACAGTAAAGTTCTTTCTCAGACAGCAGATACCTTACGGTCTTATGCTGCGGATCCACTTTTCAATGAACGGTACATCACATCCAGTAACAAACAGGGATATCCGGTAGCGTTGTTAACCTGTGCAGCGGCTTCGAAGTCCGTTCCATATCAAGTTACGCAACCCGAGCTTACGCAAAATGTGTCCGGTGGCTGGTTCACAGCTGCGGCAGTAACATGGCCATGCGGGGCTGGACTATCAGCGTGAATAAAACGTCGGCAGGGGCACACATTTATTCGTCTCCATTAAATACTTAACTGTACCAAGCAGTGAGAGCAGCGGACAGCAAACTGCCGACATGGCTATTTAGACTGAGTGCGATCCACGCTGCCCAAGACCTGACAGTGATGTGTACTCTCATTTTGCTAAAACCTCCAGAGTCTCTGCTTAAAAGAATATGAAAACTAGACGCGCGCGCACATGTATATTAATGATGCTTTTCGTCATTCAGTTTTGAGATACTTATACGTACATTCTGAGTTTTAAATCCAACCTGATTCGTATAAAAAATATTTATACGGAGATCCTAATCAATGATATTGAATAATTATGGCGCGACAAATTGTATACCTATTATTTTTAAAACAGATGGTTTTACACAAATAAAAACTACTTACTGACACAATAGAGTATATTAAATAATTTTTCGTAATTGTTGACATTTCACAAAAACAAAGGAAGTGTATACTTCGGAAGAATTTTTTTTTGAAAAGGTTTTTATTTGACAGCGTGATGATGGTTCTGTAGTGGATCGAAACATGTAGCTGTATTGCAGTAAAAGTGAAGAGTTGTGTTCGAGGGGAAGTTTCCATATCTGTGCATAGATACTTAAACACAACAGCATGACAGTCATCAAATTGAAACTTGAAGTACGCTTAATATATGATATCCCCAACTATGTACCAGATCACAAAAAAGTGTGTTTATTTAACTGTCAGTCACACATAACAAGCCACTTTGTTCACGTCGTTCTTGGCAGCTAGTTCCCTTTTTATAACTTCCCTTCGGACTCAAGTATGTTGGTCGTATGGGATTTGAGTTAAATGACCAATGCTGAACCTAACCTAACGAGAAGATTCGTGGAATGTACAGATGACGTGGTAATGTGAATAGAGCAACTAATGATTGGTTTACGTGAAAGAAACAAGAATTCCACGCAAAAATTTGATGAGGAAGGTGGCAAATTTGATAATAGATTTGGGGGTGGTCAGAAGAATATTTGTTTGGGTTTTGCGAAATTAGGCTGCTACGCCGTTGACTAACTGGAACTTGCATGTTTGCGTAATAGCTGCTGAGACTATTAAGCTGTCAATACAAACAACTTTTTATTTATAATAATGGTCAGCGAAATGTTTCGTCTGACATGTCGCCTTCATGGTCTGCTCAAATTTGAAATTCAGTAAACATATTCTTTCCAGTATTTGCGTGTTCTGTGTTTCAAGTAAAGCATGAAGACGACTCAGGTGGAAGTCGAAGTGTGTCGCTGGCCATCTGACAACTATAGTTTTTAATCTAAAGAGCTGTTTTGGATTCCAGCCGCTCCTTGAACAGACTGTTTATTGCCACCACAAAGGAATACTCAGGTACGTTATACGTCTCAGCAGTGTTGGCCCTTAGGGATCTTACAGCAGAGGGTTCAGTAAACGAACTGATCCATGGATGAAAGGAAAAGCCCAAACTTACATTTATTTAACCTTTTAAAGCCTAGCGGTAACTTTACATTCAACCAGGTTTAACATTGACAAATTCTACGTTCTGCCCACCCAGTATATTTATGTGTTTTGTGTGGATCTCAGGACAAACAGCGATTATTTCCCTATACAGCATTAATTGACTGGTTTTTGTAACCGAGATGGAAAGTGTTTACAGCGCGGTACGGACTAGCTCCTCATATATAAAACAGATACGCTTCGTCTTTAAAGGGTTAAACAGGTATTAGAGCAGCGAGTATAAAATCTGTGTACACTGTAGGCTATGTCATCGGTCTTATTGCTTTAAGTCCTTATCAACAATGTCTAAATGCTTATGGCACGTATTTTGAACAATTCAATTCTTGAGGCTAGTCTGTGACATTACAACCACCGGACTTCCTTTGGACTCTGTCCATTATCTCTTATAACCAAAACACTGCCTTCCGTATGTCAGTTCTGCTTTCGTCCTCAGTATGGTGGAGCCCTTAAACAGAGTCCAGTAGCTGAGAGTAACCCTAAGATGTTCATCAGATACGTCTTCATTTGAGAACGGAAGCACAGCCAGCTTCCAAGTTTAGTATTGGGACAAAGTCCAAAGAAAGAAGAGGTTCTTGGATTTCAAACAATATTTTTTCTCCCATGGACTAAAGTTAACGACGCGCATTCCTAGTCCAGGTTCGAAACGTTGCAGTCCTGATATGGGCTTGAATGGGACCACTCAAAGGAATGCCAGGGCACGTCCTACCTTTCTGCGGGTAGCTGCTTGTACCTGTCCTGCAAGATCGTGAACCCACGCTGAGCTGTCTGCCCGTCACATACACACACACACACACACACACACACGAGTAAAAAGACACAAACGTAACGGATGCATAGAATACCGCTGTGTTTTTCACCTAGTGGTTCGCGTAGACACTACTCTTTTACAAACACCAAACCAAGATACGGAACGTATTATAGCCACTTCATGATTTCGAATGCAGCATTTCAAGCACAAAACCGTGGTCTGAAGAGACTTAGGAAGTTTTACAGAATCAAGGTTCACGTTAACATGCAAGAAATCATAAAATTTTTACGTGCTTGTGAGATTTTTGAATGTTACTATTTTTTATTTACAGGATTTTCTTACACATGTAAATGCGTTATTTTCATTTTAGTAAATAATTAAAACGTTACATTTCATATTTCTTATTTAACTCATATCTTTGTTTATTACTCCTGGGGTCGCGAGACGAAGCTGAACTGAGTCGTGGCTCAAAAGGCTGATAAACAGTGGCATAAGGGGTTTGCGTCTCAAAGCCACTCCATACGTACGTCTATATAATATAAGCATACATTTGACGAACTACTGCTTTTGCCCTAAGTTAGCGAAACATTTGAAAATGTGCTGAAAACTGCTAGCAAAGAAATGTAGAGCGGAATAAAGTTTAAATCTATCATAACAAAGGTCTTTTCTGTTCACACTTATAAATTTCCCATACTTCGCTAATACAAATGGCAGCGCCGTCTAAGACGTAGGCCTGCGGCCGAGCACTTGCTGGGATCGTGGGTTCGAATCCCACCGGGGGCATGGATGTTTGTCTCTTGTGAGTGTTTGTGTTTTGAAGTAGGGGTCTCTGCGACGGACCGATCTCCCGTCCAGAGGAGTCCTACCGACTGTGGTGTGTTCCTGAGTGTGATCAAGTAAAAATAAACAACCTCGACACCTACTATGTGTAAGTAGAAGAAGTAAGGGCTAGGAAACGAGACTTGGGTAATACATAAATAAGAACTAAAAGTAAGGTATTAAAATCCACAAAAGAAAGCGAAAACTGGCCACATTCTACATGTATTACTCGTTTTGTAACCGCATCACAGTGACTGCCCAGTGGCTTTTCACTTCACAGCGAAACTTTAGAATACTGGCGGCAAGTGTTTATGTTATATAGAACACAGCACAACACAATGATGCAGCCATGTGCTTCCGACCCATCACAGGCCTAAAGAACATCAATAGGCCCACAATAAAACCTGCTAGATGTTTTAAAAAACGGAAGATCTGTTACACATGTTACTACAGGGTTTGGACCGAGTAATTCGGTTTTCCTACTAGCGGGGCACGGAACTTCTCTGCACAATTGCTTTCACAGTCAGCTAATATAGCCGCGGACCGTGATGACTGTGATGACAGTGACACCTACAGTAATGGTCGCTGATGTGCATACAGAGTATCTTCAGATAAGATTACCAATACGTGGTCTGCCTCCTTCTAGGATTAGGCGCCGCGGCACTGGTTAATTTCTTCCCGAAGTTTCGAAGCGAAGTAGTGTACTCACATTCGTCCAACCTCCTTGGACACTTCAATCCTTGAAAATGAGACCAGAAATTTGCCTCGAAACGTGGGGAACTAATTACCCAGTGCCGCACAGTCACATCCCAGAAGAGCGGAGATCACAACTACATCGGTGCAGAAGTCTAACAATTCGCATAGTTGCGATTTATGTTCACACGCGTACATAAAAGTCGATAAAAGTTAGGAGATTAGGAATGTCTCATATTTTATTACCTGTCTAATATGTTTAACATAAATAAATTAATGGAAATTACAGTTTCGTTTTTAAGTCACTAATGAAGGCACAGTCAATAACTTTTGCATTCGGAAAGACTTCATTCTCCATATACAGTGCTGTTCATCATTTACCTACAGCAACTAAACTTACCATGTTTCTAGCGCATGCGTGTTGAGTGTGAAGCGCGAGTTCCCGTGAATTTCGCGCCGACGCAAGCCGTGGAACAGGGCAGAAGGTACTTTGTTATCCAAGTAAAGAGCCCTTCATTATTGACCGATCTTAGCGAAACTTACGTAGCTTTTACCTCATGCGTACAAAGTGACAGCTGTGAAGTTTCGGGAATACTCTTCCAATGGAAGCAGGGGTACAGCCGAAAATGTACTTTTTTCCAGTAAAGTGCCCTTCATTTTGACCGATTTCAACAGAATTTGCATTGCTTGTAGCGCATGCGCGAGGAGTGCTAGGTCTGACGTTTCAATTACATAACTGCAATTGAAAGCGAGATACAGCCGAAAAACTACTGCGGCCTAAGGTAAAGAGCCCTTCATTATTGAGTGATTTCAACCAAACTTGCAACGTTTGTAGCGCATGCGCTGTGAGTGCTAGGTATGACGTTTCAGTTACATCGCTGCAATGGAAGACGAGATACAGCCGAAAATGTGCCCCATATTATTTTTACGCGCTGTAAGTTCTACTGTGTGGCGTTTATTCCGGAAACTCCCCGCCGCCCCTCCCCCCACCCCCCGGTATCCAAATTTGTGTAGTAGTCTACTTCCGGATAGCCTATATGTATACAATATTAACGTATCTTTGAAGCAGACAGGTGTTCTTATTCTCCCGGTAACCTCACCGCACTTGTACTATTTCAAATACTGTACTCACAGAAGCCCCTATTTCGAACTTAGTGTGAAATAATGTTGAACATTTGATGCAGGGGTAGAATTTTAACTCGACAGCTACTATAAAACCTCTGTAGGTTCGCTCCATTTTACACGACGTGGCTGTAGACGAAGTACGCTTGAGGAGATGAAAAATGCATACAAAACTTTATTCTTCAAATCTCACGATAAGATAATGCTTTTGAGATCTCAGCGCGCATAATAAGTTATATCTTAGAGAAATGGTGTACGGCAAGTTCTCATAAATTCCGGTCGCAAAATCTCCTGTGCGAATAAATTTTGCCCCTTTGCGCCTAATGCTTTTAGGTCCTTTGTACGGAGTTTCTTTCTACGTCACCCTTCTTGGGCATGGAATTTTCACTTGTCTCCTTTAGCGTCACGTCTGCGGCTATACGCTGTCTCCATCTGCAGCCACAGCCTCCTACCATGACAAGACTATGGGCAAGGAGACGTGGTGTAAATAGTTCGTAACAGATGGCGAACAAGTACTCCACCGCAGTGAGTCAGCGCCCCTTGGTCGAGGCGGCGCGTTTCCACTGTTTTCTCTGTCAGTGAACAAGTTCGCTGATGGTACGTGGGTGACGGCGCAAGTAGTGAGCACTTTCGTATTTTTTATAAGCGGCCTAAAACAATGTGTATGAAGGATTATTCCTTATTTGCTATACGGTAGATGCAGATAATCGTTTCCACATTCGAATTCACAGAGTTTTAAAAATTCGGTATTCTGACAGCCTGGAAACGGACTCGCACGGGTGTCAATACAAACACATACTGTCACTTTCTTAACGTGAATGTAAACCACTTGAAGGAAAAGATGCCTCTGTTTGGTAAAAAGGACCCCGCGAAGAAATCTAAAAGAGAATCAGACAAACAGCTATGTGTAGAAGACAAATACAACTTGAAGGAGTTGCTTGGAACGTAAGTAAAAGTGGTGTGTATGTGGTGATGTCCAGAATTGTGTGTTGTCTGTCATGCCCGCGAAACAATTGCATAACCTCCCTTGAGAACTCGTTCGTCTTTTGATAGGGAAGTGAATGTGATGTGCAAAGCAAGGAAAACGTGGATTATTGTTAAAAACCATAAAATGCATTTGGATTGTGGTTGAATATAAACATTGAAGAAACCAGCGAAATATTTGATTTCAGCATTATTAAGAAGGAATTTGTGACACGTGTAATATTTCCTGAATTTCTTAAATTATTCGTCAGAAATTTGTATTGTTATACAATATTTTGAAAATACTCGTGCCGTCCACCTACGACCTGCTGTCTACTGCATATCATAATACAAGAGCCGAATGTTGCCTAAATTTGCTTCTGTTTAGCATAATTTTTTTGCACTAAAGCGGATATTACTGTTACACGAGAAATTTAGTATTTCCTCAACAATAGTAATTACAAAAATAGGTCTGATCAAGGCATTATTGCTGTTAGTTGTTGGCCTACGAAATTCTGATCCCCGGAATGTGCCCATTATGCTGTCGTTTGGTTGAGTATTTGTTTTTGTAATGCTGTTTGATAGCTGACGTTTAAATCTAACGCATCACATTCCGATGCGGAATAAGCACCTTGTATGTTCGTCGTGTTCAGCCGACATATTTAAACAGCCGGTAAGCGTAGAAAAATGTATCTGACCGACGCGAGAATCGAACACACGCTCCGTCTTACACCTCGTAGCATCGTTAGAATTCCAATAATGAGTCAGATTCTCTTCGTCACTGATAATTAAGGTCACGTTATGCAGAAACGGTCATGTGCTTTGCAGCAAACAGGTTATGTTATCATATTCTTTCACGTAAAACAAAAGGTCTGGTGGGGCAGATGCCTCTATCTGCATGGTGTCATGTGTTCGTCTGCATGCAGTTGGGCTACTGCAGTCTCCATACATAATTCAGTTCCACCTTTTGCAATTGCAAAGAGTACTAACCTCAATGAACTATGTTTTTGGCTGTTAGAGAATTATAGATAACGTGGGGGACATTTGTCAACTTTGCATGAATTGTGTCCTGTTGAACCAATAGAACTGTGCAATGAAACTTAGTAATTATGTACTGTCAAGTCATTTTAGGAAAGCAGTTCTTTGGCGAGGTTTTAAACCTGAAAGGAACGTGTGTAAGCGTAATTTATTTCTTTTAGCAAAGTGTTTTACGTGGAAACAATTGCAAATAAAAGTAATTTTGGCAGCAGGCCTAAATTGGTAATAGGTGTTTATTCCATGTAGTTTTCCGTAAGAAATACTTACAAGCCCACGTTCGAAAATCACGAATTGAATGTGAAGTAAATGAAGCTGCTGTAGTTAATGACAACACATTTAAGCTGGGCATGTGCGGTACATAAATTGGAGGCGAAGCAGAAAGTAACCGTTGCCTCACGTATTGAATGGCTTAATTAAAGAGGAGGATTCTTTTCTCAAGATAGTATTGTTTATACGCATTTACAGGTGTACTTTTTGTGTGATGTAACTTGAGTGAGTGCACAAATAAAAACTGCATTCAGTTCAAGCCAGTTCCAGTAGCTTTGAAAGTGTCAAAAAAAAAACCCTCACACTGAGATCCGTGTAGACTTCTGAAGTTGAAGGCCGCAAACCACACCCAAGCACTACGGCATTCCTTCAGCGACATTTTCTGTGTTAGGAAGCTGCGGAAATGCCGTTCTGTCACACAGTCGGCGGCAAACTGCTTCAAACATCCTTCAAGGCCTGTGCCTGTTCGCCATCCGGTCTTCGTTCTTCTGGGATATGGCGCCGCTTAGCTGACTGACTGGTGTCCGATATTCGGGAACGGTGTAGTGGTGATCAAAAGACCTCGCTGTCTCGAAAGTCGGGCACCAATCATTCATTGACGCGGCCCCCAAATCTAGAAAATGAACCAATATTAAAATCATGTAATACAGCTTCTTTAATTCTATATAGGTGTAAAAAATCATGTAAAAATATACACATCTGAAATGTTTATAAACACCATTGTGTCATCTTCGTGGGTGGCTCTCGATGGAAATAATGTTGTTGAAAGCTTAACGCTGCGTTATTGAATACAACAAACAATATTTTCGGTGCAGTGTGGTACCCCATTCCTTTTACACATTTGTCGACATTTCATCCTTTTACGTGAAGCTGCAAGCCTGTGATATTGAAGAAGCCCTTTCTTGTGTCAAATAGAATATAGCTCTTCTTTCTTGAGTACAGAGAATGCACGTTCCTGATTATTCTTTATGTTATTTGGTTGTGTGTGTGTGTGTGTGTGTGTGTTTTGCTTAAAAGATACTGTTGGGCTTGCTAGCAGTGAGTGACCTTACGTAACTGAGAAGCATTGAAGAGAGGCGTCTTTATTTCCGTAAAGAAAACAAACGGATTATGTGCACAGTGATAGTAAGAAGGGAATTCTGAGTAATCTCTATAGTGATGTGTCATCCGTGACTGTATTTGGAGTAGGCCAAGTTAAAACTCATTCGCGTTTCTGAAAGAAGTCGAAACGACGCTGCACACGTGCAAATGAGCTGCGCACGAGGAATTACTCTGAACGCGCTAATTATTTGTAGTTCACTTGGTTGTCTTGCTTGATGACCGTGGCCCGCGCAGTACTGTGAAGGACCAGGGATCAATTCCTGACGGGGGCCGGACTTTTTTTCATTGCTAGTGGTACTGGGGCTCATTTAGCTCTTTACTCAGTTGAAATATCCAGTTGTTTTGCCCTGGGCTAAAGCGAACCAAGCGTGAAGCTGAAACTATCGAATATTTTATGAATTGCATTGAGTTTAACCTCCTCACCTACTATGCATCTAACGGTGCCGTGTGCAGACACTTAATTTATTCATATTTTTGCATTAGTCATGCGGTAGTCTTTAACCTGCCTGCGAGTATTTTCGCGAGCTCTGCTTGTATCTGAAATACATTGCAAATGTGACATTCAAGAGAAGTAACAGATAAATGTGTTAGAATTCTATTGCAGATGCTGAAAGGAATGTTTAAGAGCCGGGAATAAGGAAGTTTGTGTTATAAATTGATCAATTTGACGGATTTGTTTTCGTACAAAATCAACATTTCTGTAGCTGCCGACACGTGTTTCTTCACCCGAATCGTGTACTTGCTCTATGTAGTCGACGAAAGGCATACACTTATTATTTCTGCCTCGGTTTTAAGGTGATACGTCCAAAATGAGCGTCACTCCTGCGTGACATTCCAGGTGCATCATGTTCGATTCTCGCTCTAGAACCCTGCTGTCTTGCAGTTTTTCTGTCCCTGCAGATGAATTCTGGGATGCATCTTGAAACTGGTTACGACCGCGCGACGTGTGAGTCTCTCACAGCGGTATTATTGAAGGTTCAGCTCCTGAGCGATATTGGTTGCTATTTACCAATATATACGGCGTAACATCCCGGAAGATCTGAATTTTCTGGCCACGATCACCTTCATTCAAATCCTATCTCAGCATTCATAACCACCTTATCATGTCTTATTCGACGGTGTACGTACAGCCAGTGCCCTTGAAAAAGGTTCTTAAATTATCCAGAAATGTGAAATTAACGCAGAGATTTCGAAAGGGGCATAATTTGGCCTGTTTTTATACCGCACATTTGAAATACGCAGTTGGTGGATGACATTGGTGTGGTATAGGGTGAAACATGTTTAAGGGCGGAAGCGGCCGTGGCATACTTTTAAGGCATATCAAGGCACACAGCTAGAATTGCCGAGCAAGCTTCGAAATCGCGAAGGCCGACCATGACGCTAATAGCCGGACCACAAAGGCCTTGAGGTTATTTTGCGTTTTTTTTTCCATAACAATTTATGCTGTATACACAGAGTAGGGAAAGGTTGCTCCTTTGCGGGGGTCTGTGCCTAATCATACAAACGAAACTAGTCTCTTAGTAGCCTATATACCTGCTCTTGTTCCTCCTAATCGTTTGTGTGTTAAAAGTTTCAAGACAGAGTCGGTCCTCAGTTTTCTGCCGATTGAATGTACACAGGAACGCAGACGTACGCAGGGGAGTATATTTTCTGTCTTCCGCTTCTCGCCATGAAGTCAAGTGACGGTTTTATGGCGAGTCTATTTATTATGGCTTCTCCAATTGATTCGTTAATTTCATATGCTAATACTTAAATCTCGTAGTAATTAAGTAAGACCCGGAGATTCAGCAGTACATTTTTGTCGTACGAATTTAATATTTAGCTTGAAATGTCGGAGTATGTACGTTTACGTTTGTAATTTGCTGAAGATTGAAAAAACTCTACTGCGATTCAACCTAATACACATTCCTGTGGTCTGACTGTTTCATAAGGTGAATGTGATGTGCCTGAGTATTACAATGTGTAGGTGAATGCGATGGTATTGAGTTAGTGTGCGGAGATTTGTTGTGCATCTGGCTGATATTTCAACACAAGCACACATACCTGCATCATGGTACTATGCTGCTTCCGAATGGAGGTGTTAAAATTTATGTACAAACTACTTTAAGGGCTCCAAGTTTTATTCTGCTTTTAAGTGTTATAATGGGAGGGAATTTTTAGCGAAAAGTTGCAAAAATACGTCCATTGGCTCCGCCATGTTTGTCTCGGTACGCCCGAATTTAACTCAGTAAAACCTCGGAGCGGATTTTCATTATGTCCAACGTAATATACGTGTAGTTTCACGAAAATTCGTCGACTCATTCAGATATTTGTTATTATCGGACAACTGCAACGGGATCTTTACGTACATGATTTTATGCGTATTTGCGCGCCTCTCGGTCGTGAGTAACTAAATACCAGAGCAAACCATGTTTCGCGTTCAACGAACATCATCATTAGATCGGAACGATACATGAAGTAACTCTATAACTGGTATAATTCATTTCGTATACATTGCACGTAGGTCTGTGTGTCTAAATCATTTGTCCGATTTGGTTAAATTAATTGGCAAATAATTTAATGCTGGTGGTGTCACTCATTTCTCTTGCCTCCGAACTTGGTGGCATGTGTGTTTTCTTATTCGTTTCGTTTCGTATCCTGATCTCTTCTACCTACTCACAGCAGGTGTCGAGGTTGTTTTTATTTTCACTTGATCACACTCAGACACACACACCACAGTCAGTATGACTCCTCTGGACGAGGGATCGGCCCGTCGCAGAGACCTCTACCTGACAACACAAACACTGTACAAGACACAAATATCCATGCCTCCGGTGGGATTCGAACCCACGATCCCAGCAAGCGCTCGGCCGATGGCCCACGCCTTAGAGCGCGCGGCCACTGGGGTCATCTTGTTTTCTTATTTGATCATTAAATGTAATGCAGAGAAAGGTTCGTGCTTATAGACTACGTTAAACGTGTCGTAAGTGTGAATATTTGCTTTATTAACCTTTTAAAGCCTAGCGGTTACTTTACGTACCACCAGGTTTAACATTAAAAAATTCTACGTGGTGCCCACATTGCGTTTATGTGTTTTGTACGGATCTCAGAACAAACAGCAACTTTTGCCTTATAAAACATTAAGAGACTGGTTTTTACAACCGAAGTGGAGAGTGTTTACAGCGCGGTACGAACCGAGTCCTTATATAAAACAGACGCGCTTCGTCTTTAAAGGGTTAATTTGGTAGAACCGATATATGGCACAGAAAATATGCCCAGAAGAAGCAAGGTCTCTGATGTTATAATGTGTACGTGTTATATATAACGACATGACTAAAGTACAGTCTTTAATTTCTTTATTCATATCTTGCCCAGGAGTGTCGTTTAGTAGCACGTTTTGTTGATTTCTGATCACCAGTTGAATCAAAATCCCACAAGGTGATCCATATGACAGTCTGTGCCCGCCTGAGTCACTTTAATGTTGTATATAGGCACATGCAGAAACTTTAAACCGAATTATGGTAAACGTATGCGTTACCGTATTCCTACGCACCATGCCAGGGCGGCGCACCTGGGAAACAGGTGAGAAGTCGCTTCAAACTCCGGTCACTTTTCCGGCGGTACTATCAGAACTTGTACAAGAACGTCTGCGGGCCCTGGAGCCGGTCTTGATGCCGCTGAAGATTCCAGGCTCAATCGGAAATTAAAGCTCGACTCTGTATCCTGTAGCGAGTCATTTTGAGGTGCGTTCGCGAAATGGCAAAAAGTAATTATCAGCCTGAGATAAATTCTAAAAGGTTTTGACGATGGTCTATAATATTGGATGGCGATCGTTTTATGGATTTTATCCATCGTCCGAAGAGTAAAATATTAAAAACTAAAATCACGACGTTTCGGAAGCTGGCCCTGAGGACGGAAGAGGAGCC